>CM028368.1:29058866-29286445 GCA_016624345.1 Platycodon grandiflorus
TGCCTAGAACGGAAGAAATAATTACTAACGTTTTCCTTCTTTTTCTTTTTTGGTACTAAAGTCTTTTGTAGTAGAATAGATTTCGTACTTAAATTTCACAGCTTACCAATAAAAGTAGCACCTTAAAATCTTCTTCGAGATTCAGATATAGAGCTTAATCTTAAATTTTATCAAACTGTCCGAAATTTACTCTTCACTCAAAATGTCTAAAGGTTAAAACCTGACTGGCCTAAAAACATTGTATGACAAAATACCATGTAGAAATCTCCTTAATTCTTACTAACACATAACCACAGCTTGCAAGTGCATAGACCATATGCGATCAGTGATCTCCTTCAGTAGTAGCATTTTTTTTTTTTTTTGATCAATAGTGGTTCTCCACTTACCCTTGGTAACTCGAACCCACGACCTACCAGTTGTAGGTGAAGCGTCTTACTACCTGAGCTGCACTTGTCACCTTCAGTAGTCGCATATGAGTTCGATCTCCTTAATATAATTATGCTTGCATTTCAGAGTGGCAATCCCATAAAAAAAGCATGCAGTTACAATTCCCTTTCTAATCCACATAGCTCTAATTTTTTTGTCGCCAGTTCCGATCTTCCCTCAAAAGGACTTCCTAAATATTATTTTTCGGTGGAGCCATCGAAGGATGCAGATCAGCGACAACAGCCTGTTCTACATCAATCATCAATGTCTTGTATCTCGGCACTACAACAAAACAGGGCTTTCACAACGTTTATTGCACAACGTTTTTTAGAAAACGTTGTTAAAAAGTCACTTTAGACAACGTTTTTAAAATAAACGTTGTGGTTTACTTATATTACAACGTTTTTAAAATAAATGTTGTATTTTCTATTTAATAACAACGTTTTTATTGTAGCCGTTGTATTAATATTATGGATTTCACAACGTTTAATGAAAAAACGTTGTCTAAAAATTAACTTTTGACAACGTTTATTGGAAAACGTTGTACAAAGTAATGCTTACACAACGTTTTTTTTAATAAACGTTGTAAACCCAACGAAATATTTGTTTTCCCTCTCCCGCCTATAGCCCTTTTGCGCCGTTCGCTTAAATGTTAAAACCCCCAAAAATCAAAATCCCCAAATTCCCTCGTCGATGCTCTCTCTCCCTCTAAACGTAACCAGCAAAATTCCCTTCATCGATCGCTACTCTTCTCAGCAAAAATCCCTTAATCGTTGCTCTTCTCAGTAAAAACTGATCCCTCTTCTCAATATAAGCAGATTGTGTGACTTGTTGGTTTTGGTGTGGCAATTGCAACTGGCACACAATTTGTTCAGAATTTTCCTGAAAGTGCGTATAAATCGCTGCTAATTCCAATCATTCAAGAACATTAAAGGGAAGGTAAGATTCTTTGTGCTGTAAGCCTCAGTAATGCTGTTGAATGATACCCTTTTACTTGTTCTGCGATTCTGTTGTACTTTGGAACTTGTTTCAGGCGAAACTACTCAAAAATGGTTCTATGTTTACAATGATAAACGCCGGGCCAGTCCAGATCCTGAACTGAAGAAATATATTGAGAAGGCGAGGAGCATGTCCCATTGACCCCAAGGTCTGGCATTTTTCTTTTCTATTTCACACTCACTGGTGCACATGCTTGCATAATGACAGTAGTTGGGAGTTGGGATTGCGGAATCCTCCTTCCCTTACCTGTTGGCCGTACAAGCAGGGATGGCAAAAATACCTAAACCTCATTTGGATCTGTCCCTAATGGTATGGGTTTAGAGTGTGTTCTTCTAAACCTGACGATTTGAAACATTGTCTAATAGCCACGACCCCTTCCAATTGCATATATGCCTGCCCTTGAGATAATAAATATTGTCTAATAGCCACGACCCCTTCCAATTGGGTTTAGAGAGTGTTCTTCACCATGGGTATACTACCAAGCCCAAGGCCGGGTCCCTCTTGTGATTTGTAGAATGGGATACTCGTCTCCGGAAAGTGGGGGTTTGTTGAGGCTGTTTAGATGTGGCCTAAGGTGACGTGGAAGTTGAATGGAGGATCATTCCACACTATATTATGCAAAAATTTATTTGCGTTTAGTATGTCTTTTTCCGTTTTCTAATCAAATGATTGATGCATGTTACCGTGCCCCTTCGTCATTTGAAAGAAAGTTTGGGAAGGAGCTTCCACTTTTGCATGAATATCTTCAAGAAGCTCCCGCTGATAAGGTAAATCTTGATGTACCTAAGTTACTTGTTATCACTGCTACGGAGATGGTTTCTTCTTATTCTTGGAATGTGCCTCTGTATTTACACATGCTGCATAAGTATGAGTTATTTTCTTTTTGACGCATTTAGACTACTGAACAGTAAGATTTGTAGGCACTTATGTCAAATTGGTTTCTTTGTTGGAACTATGTCTGTATTTTTGTTGTTTTTCAGCTGATGTTTGATATTGCTTGCTGACCTAAATGATCTGTTATATTTGTTTGGAATAGATATGTTGGAAAGATGTTATCCATTGGATGTGGCTGCTTTTCAACGAAGACTGGGCATCGTGGAGGGCTAACGATTTAAAACTGAGTCCATGGCCTTTAACGGTTTGTGTTTATTGTCGAAGTTCTATATTCTCTTTGTCCTTCCTATATATGAGTGACTTTATTTTCTTGTCTTTTCTTTACACTCATTTTTTTAATCCACATCTAAATTTGTTTTTATGGAGCCAGGATCCAGTCACAGGGATTCCAGCGTGGCATGATAGGCCTTCATCTCCCTTGTTATTGTAAGATCAAAATTAACCACCCACTCCTTCGATGATTGTAAATATTTGGTATTCTCAAGAACATTTCTCTAGCTTCTCTTTACAGAAGGATTGATTCTTTTGGCATTATAATCTATGAACATGATTTTCTATCGAAAAAAGCCTCTGCGTTTGGTTTTTTTTTTTTAAGTACAAGGTCTGATGTGTTCAAAAATAAATGAGTAATGCTCGGGATATCTCCTTTCGACCCCCCATTTGTTGCACTTGCACCCATGATATGAAGAATTTGGTTAACTCATTCATCCATATCAACTTGTGGAGCTGCTAAAACAACCAACCACATTTTCTTCCTCATTATGGGGTTATCAATTTGGGGATAGGTAGGGGGATCAAGCATATTCCGAGATAAACAGATTGTGACATCTTGATGTGGCTTTTTTTATTTTAATTTTAATTATTTATATCATCAGATGCTGTTGATAAACTATATTCACTTGGGTGAAATGGATTAAATTTAAATTATTTTCGACTTCTTACTACCTTGGCGGTATGGGTTCAGCAAAGAAGTTGTTAAATGCCCAGGTATGGTGTTCCCTCTCACCTCCAGCCCCACCTTTTGTGGAAAGACTAGGCTTCATGCCATGGATTAATCACCCTGCTCTCGTATCGATGGCTGAGTTAGAAAAGTATTTAGTGGGCTGCTTGAATGTATGCATAAAGGGTAATGATTTACTCCCTCCGTTCCTAAAAAAGTGTCCATCTTTCCTTTTCCGACTGTTCCAAAAAAAAGTGTCCACTTTCTAGCAATTGTTAACCTAATCTGTGTTGTGTAAAATTAGACTGTTAACTGATTGCAGCTAGATTATGGCCCCAATTATATGCTTAAAAGGCCTTGCAAACATATTGACTTTGATTCCTTAAAAATTTAAATTTAGATCTTTCACTTGACTGTTCTTGTAAATGTAACTATTCTGTTATAACATGATTTGTTGAAATTTTTATTTCTTGGTGTCTCTATTTTATTGCTTTGCCACTATTTGTATTCTAAATAGGTTACTGGCCTTCAAATGTTCGTATGTGTGGTTTCCGGTTTCTTCCTATGAACTGGCAGTTCTCGTGCAACAAGTGTGCCGAATTTTCTGCCTTAGTGTCTTCAGGGAACTTCAACATGGAAACTAAGTTGTGTTCAGCTCATAGCGAGTTGTAGTACTTTTTGGAAACTCTAGCATCACTGCCACCTGTTTTGATTGCTGAATTCCTATGGAACTTTTTTTTTTTTTAAGAAGCCAATGTCCTTAACAACAGTAATCTTTCTACTTTTGACTCAAATCTACAGCTCAAGCCTCTTAACTAACCTGTTCCAACTCACCTTTTTCACTTGTCAAATGGGAGTAGGTAGAGTGAAAAACATAAATAAAAAAATCCACCATACGGCACTCAGTTCTCACAGAGAATGATTTTTTATTCGAATCCATGTTCTTACTGATAGCAGCTGAATACTTTTACACGAAAGTCTATGAATTGCAGCAGGGTCAAGGGTTATTCTTTTCTGCAGCAAGGGTTGAATACCATAATTATGTTTGTGTATGTTTAATGGTGTTTAATGGATTTTATAAGCTGGTCAGTCATTCTTGCTAAATCTTAGAGCTAGACATTATGTTGCATCAACTTGTGATAAGTGCCATGTGATATTGGTGTGGTGATATAGCTCTCAATTAACTGAGTAATATGAAATAACTTCCATGAAATGCTTATAGCCTGAGAATGATAAAAGAATCGGAAAAAAGTAAACATAATATGGGTAACATAAGTTGTAATTGATATTATGTGAGGCTGGCAGTAGCAAGGTGTTAGATTAAGTTGCTTAAGGAATGGATAGAAGACAAGGCGAAGGAGGTGATTGATTAAGTTCCTTAACCAAGGAATAGAAGATAATGCAAGCCTTTAAGTGGTTGGCTTGGCCTCTTACTTTCACTTTTGGTGATTGTTAGTGTGGGGTAAGAAGTTCATAAGTGGTAATGTAATTGCATTTAGATCAAAAATCAATAGCAGAGTATGGTCCCTGTATTGACATGGCATTATTTATTAACAAGATGCTACTGAAACATGATTTAGATGGCAAAACGTCATCTTTATGTGAGCTCAAGATAATATTTTGACAACTTACAAGTTCATATTGACATATTCTTTATTGTTCGTTTGATGGTACATTATGACTTCTATTACTCTTGCACGATATGTGAAATTGATGTCGTGTCATTTGCGTCATGCGTCATGTGCTTCATTAATTCGGTTACACTTTGCCAACTCTTTCATTGCAAACTTTTTGGTGAGAAATCGGTTCGAGCACAATGAATACTTGGAGAAGAAAACAGTAGAACATGACAAGAATTCTCCTTTGGTCTTTAAAGAAAAGAAACAGTTAGGGAGCACTCGTTCGAATTGGTATAAAGAAGCATAACATACGAACCGCAACAACACCGAAGACTAGCAGATTACTAGGAGACCGCATGCCACACAATGTTCGGTCCTCACCCCTTTTACCTTGTGTTCTTTGCACGTATGCCTTGGCTTATTAAGACTTATTTATTCTGGCCCGATCTCTCTATCTGAAGTATTATGGTGCTTCTAATGGGAATTTCTAGCTGGACTTTTTACAGTTTTTTCTTAGTGTCGATACCTCTTAGAACTTTGATGATACTGATGGTCCATGTACTTGTACATTGTAGAGTCCAAAAATTTCAGATTTTGGCATGGCGAGGATTTTTGGAGGCAACCAAGATCAAGCCAATACTTCTAGGGTAGTTGGGACATTGTAAGTACTTTGCCTTTGTCAATGCAGCATCATGTCACATTTTCATCTATATTACATCAATATTACTTTGTAAGGTGGAATATTTGAATGCTAGTGCTTAACTAAATGCAGTGGCTACATGGCCCCTGAGTATGCAATGGACGGAAGATTCTTTGAGAAATCTGATGTCTACAGTTTTGGAGTTTTGTTGTTAGAGATTGTTAGTGGAAGAAGGAACAGTAGCTTTTATAGCAATGAGGTTGCCTCGAGTCTTCTAGCATTTGTAAGTTAATCTGGATGGTTAAACTATCACTTGTGTGATCCTGTATTGTTCCTTCTTGTCCTAATTGAATCAAATCTTAACATTCTTTACATGTCATAAAACTTCATATCTTACACATTCTTTCCTTGGAACACTCTGGGTTGTCTTCAATTAAGTCTCATTCACTAATCCGTGAAATGATGTACTTGTCATGTACCATCATATTTCATATCTTACACATTTTAGCTGTTCAAATATGATACATTAATGATGCCAAAGTCTTTCGATTGTGCAAAACACATTCGTGAAATAATGTGTTGGACAAGAATGAGAAGATACTTGTGTTGGTCTTTAAAGTGTAGTTTACTTGGTTGTAGTTTCGGAATTAGCCAAATAAATATGCCATGATATTGTAACGATTTTGAATAACACCTCCTCTAGCATGCATTCCATTTCGAATTACAAAAAAAATATGTCATGATATTGTTTCATTGCAGCCGTGAAATGTTAATGAGATTTTTGGACCAACATTGCAATATCGTGAATGGAAGAGCAGTCAAGATTTGCTTTCTGAGGGAGAAGAAAGGGAAGTGGACATTGTTTCGGCTTATAATTTTTTCTTGTCCAGATTTGTACAAGTAATGTAATCATGGTACATTGAAACTTTTCCTGTATTTATGAAGAATTTTGGACTAGTGATGAATTTTTGAATCTTAAATACAAAAACTTTTTTTGCCAACTTCAATTTTGTAATTTTGTGGATGTGATGTGGGTGGATGTGCGGGGACGGGAATGGGAAGAACATGACATGTTACTCAGGAATTGGGAATGGGATTGAGAACGGGACGGGAATGGGACCAAACCAGGCCAGGGAATAAAAAATAATAATAATAAATTTAACAACGTTTTTGATAAAACGTTGTAAAAAAAGATTTCACAACGTTTTTAAAACGTTGTAAAAACCAGAATTCACAACATTTTAAAAACGTTGTAAAAACCAGAATTCACAACGTTTTTAAAAACGTTGTAAAAACCAGATTTCACAACGTTTTTAAAACGTTGTAAAAACCAGATTTCACAACGTTTTTAAAACGTTGTAAAAAACCAGGAACCTACCACAACGTTAGTTTCCACAACGTTTTAGAAAACGTTGTGAAAACTCTATTACAACGTTTTTAAAACGTTGTTAAAGCCCATTTTTGTTGTAGTGCGGGAAGAATCCTAGAGTTCGTAACCCTAACGTCCCAAAACACTTCCCCTCTCTAAGCCTTAAGGCGCTCCTACAGGAACATAAGCTTTTGCATCATCACAAAGCCACCCCATCCCTCAACACAAATATCGCCTCACCAATCATCCACCAAACCTCTGAATCAAGGAGGAGAAAGCCACATTTTCTCAAAGCAAAAGGGAGTAGGATCCACTTAATAGGCCAGACTCCAATGATACGGGGAAATGGGCGGAAACTACCTTCGAAATGCCAAGTAAACCAGGAAGGGCCCTCCTCATACTCATTTTCTATTCGTTACATAGAAAAAGAAACATCATTAATAGATAAAGGAAATTACGTAGGGGTAGACACAAAGTAAGAAAGAAGTTGCAGTGGAAAACTAAAACAGGAACAGCTAAATGGGAACAAAATTAGCAGCCATCTGAAGCCACAGCATTCCAGTCCCTACAGAGACGTGAGGGTAAATAACCTGGTCCCTCCTCCCACTCATTACTACAAGGAAACTACCAATGCAGGTGGCGTGGCATGATTCCTCTTGCCTGCAACCAACTTCACCAATTGAAACGTGCATTAAAGGGAAGAAAGTCCCAAAGAACAGAACCCCAATGAAGTCATCAAAGCGGCAATGCCAGCTGTAATTTTAGAATCACCAATCTTCTCATCCTATTTCCTAATTACACTAAAGTCCCCCCCCCCCCCCACACACACACCCACCCTGAACCACCGTGACCCACACAAACAGTGGCGGATGCACAGCCAAGGGTGGGGGGCAAGTGACCCCACTCAAAAATTGCTTACAAAATTGTGATTTTTTGGATAGTGATCCCACTTAAAATATTTTTTTCCTTTTTAAATCACGCATAATAGCAACAATGAGGTAAAGACTAGTGGTAAATTGTGATTTTTAAGCTTTTTATGTGATAGTTAAATTTTGTGACCCCACTAAAATATTTTTCTAAATCCGCCACTGCACACAAACCAGCTAAGTCATGATGCTCCTGAAAGGAGGAACAATTCAGGGCCTTAATCAGTGGCATAATTCACTGCTAGTCTAAACCCATGAGTTCTGTCCTAACTGATAAAGAGGACCCTTGAACCACTTCAAGGCAAGAAGCAACACGAAGTCTCAGGTAATAATAATAATAATAATACCGCGTGCAGCCCCACACGAGGGAAAACAGTAGAGAAACCAGTTTGATGCTGGACAAAACAAGGAAAAATGGAATTCTGGTTGAATTATTATTTGGTTACTTTGTATCGTTATTTAGAGACAAGCTGATTGTAATTACTCGGTAGTTTTAGTTGAGGATTACTGGTAATTAAGTGATCCTAGTCCAAGTAGGATAAGTATTTGAGTTCTCCTAGATAAATTATACATAAGCGCTAAACCTAGCCCCCCCCCCCCTTGCACAAAATTACTAACTTGCCCTCATCCTTTATATATAAAAAAATATGCAACTTAAAACTCTCACTTTCATTTGCTTCGAATATGTATGTTTTCGACATATTTTGTGTTAAATTTAATTTTTTTTCTTAGTTATTTGCTTCTAATGTTTATGTTTTTGACATATTTTGTGTTAAATATATATTTTTTTGCTTTATTATTGTGTTATAATGTATATTTTTACCCAAAAAAAAAATGAATTTCAAATGGCACATGGACATGCGCCTGGTCCACAAGCGCATTTACCTTTGTTCTTCATTTTTTAATTGTTGCATTTTTAGCACTTAAATTTGTAATTTTTTGAAAAATTACTCTTTACCTCCTGACTTTGTTAATTTTGTTAAATATTTATTATAACATAATAATAATAGCAAAAAAACACGAGGGCAAATTAATAATTTCGCGGGGGGTTGCATTTAGCATATAGTGGGGCTGCGTTTAGTGCCTCCCTAAATTATATTATTAGTCCTTTAGTATTTTATTTCCCGGAAGAATTAGGATTTTCTTTTCTATTAATTAGCCCTAGTTCTAGTTGTTTTAGGATTTATTTTTGTCTTATAAATATCGATGTAATCCCCCATCGTCCGACTAGAATTGGTTAATAATATTTGAGTCGAGGCTTTCGTCATTGTGGCCTTCGGGCATGGATGATTCCTTGTAAGCATTCATCTCCTCTTTTCTCTTCTTTCTTCTTCTACTTCTAAATTATTTTAGCTTTTCTATTCGCTACCACCTTCAATTGGTATCAGGGCGAAAGCCTGGATCGACATCTTTGTCGAACAACTTTTATCACCTTCTCCTTCTCTTTCCCCCTTTCTTATTTGTGTGTGCTCGTAGGACGAGTCTCCGTACTCTGTCCTACATCTTGGTCGAAAGTGATTTCTTCCCTCTACTTCTTCTTCACAGTCACGGGTAGAGATGTTAAACGGGCTAGCCCTATCGGTTTTGGGCCAGCCCTAACGGGTTGTGGCCCTAACGGGCCGCGGGCTAAACAGTTCAATTTTTTCGGGCCACTAATATTGCAGACCTAACCCTAACCCTAGCGGGTTTCGGGCTAAACGGGCCACTATCGGGCCACGATTAAAGATCTGATATAACAATATTTTTAAATAGTGAATCGATAAATCATTCATAACTTTGATAGTTTCTTATGTTTTTCAAAAGAAATATAAACTAGACATTTTTTTACATCGATGTGTTATAATTTTCAACTTGTTTTTCTCAAAATAAATAATGTAATAGCTCTACTTAGCAGTTCTTTCAAAAAAAAATTGTTTATATTTCAGTATTTATTCACAAGTACACAAAGAAGACCTGTAGTGCAAATGATAAATGTGTTTGACTTTGGATTAAAAGGTTGTTAGTTTTATTCTCATGGTGGTTGTTTTACGTATCTCCTAAACTTTTTACAGCCTAATTAATATTACGCGGGCTGGCGGGCCAACCCTGAAACCTAGCGGGCCAGCCCTAACGGGCCGCGGGTTAAACGGGCCCTGATTTTAAACGGGTCAAAAATATTGAGCCCTAACCCTGTTTTTTTCGATTTAAACGGGCCAACCCTACGGACCATGGCCCTTTTAACATCTCTAGTCACGGGTGGAGTTCGTTAGAGAACCAGCAAAGCAAAACTATGGCCACTGCCATCATCAAAATTCTCCTTTTCTCACCAAATAGCCCAACTTCCAATCCAAACAACTGCTCTTACAGAAGCTATAACTCACTGTCTTATAGCACCAGTCTGAACCCTTTCATACTTGATTAGGTCTGTTCAGCGAGACCTAATCCAGAATCATCAACTCAGCCCACCAAATCAGATCTCATCGCCCCCATCTTCTGACATGGGAACTGACTGGTCTGAGCTAGATTTCAGTCCAATACAATATGTTCAACAGAAAAATAGATCCAGATCTGTCCCTAACCTGACTGGACCAGAAATTTATCCCAGATCTGTCTTAAACCAAGTGGAATCCCCTAAGATTCAGAACCAATAAACTTAGCCCAGTACCTGAACTGCATTCAAGCCAGAAAATTTGTAAAAAAATAAGTCCAGAAACTTTTCAAAATCCTTACTCAGCTATTCTACCATGGAGATTCGGCAAGCACTCATTGGACAAAACATTGAACAGTTCATGGAATCATTTGGCCCTTGTTTTGCGATGGTAAAGAAGGAAGTTGTGACCAAGACTCTTGAGACAAGATGCCTAAGTGCGAGTCTTTCCATACTTTCCAAAAATGTGAGAATAAGGTATGCAAGATTATTGATAGGAAGTGTGCTATCAACATAATCATTCCTCGTGCTGTTGCTAATCTAAAACTTGTCACTGAGCCCTATCAATTTCCACACAAGATAGATTGGATTGAAGATACTTTTCTCACAGACCCCGAGAGGTGCTTAGTTTCTATTCAGTTTGCTCTACATGTTTTGCATATATTTGGTGTGTTGTCCCCATGAATGTTGCTCACATATTACTTGGTTATCCATGGATTATAATTATGATGTGAACTACTTTGAGGAAGAAAACACTTATGCCCTACTTTTTGGAGACCTTACAACAACCAACCATGTGTGGATAACTCCTGCCAAGCCCAAAGCACCCCTAGGAGTTCCACCTTCTAATGCAAATCAAGTTGTAGAGTAACCGGAGTGAGTGAAGCAAGAGTAATGAAACCAAAACAGTTGAGAAAATAATTGAAGCTGCTAAAGAGGCAATCCTAACAAGGGATAATCTGTGTATTCGAGGAAAAATATATATCAATTGGTGTTACATGTGTAGAAACGATGGGGAGCGTAAATCATTTGTTGATCCATTGCCCTGTGGCCTGGGATCTCTGGAGTTACAATTTGAACCTTTTTCACCTCTCTTGGGTTATGCCGAGGTCTGTTTTGGAGATTTTCAGATGCTAGTCTTTGTATAAAAGGAGGAAAAGAAACAGCTTTTGGGATACTGCCCCTTTGGTTGTGTGTTGGACAATTTGGAAGGAAAAAAATCGCAGAGCTTTTGACAACGAAGAGATGAGCATACCTAGGCTGAAGGAGTCTTTGTGGCAGACTTTGAAATTTTGGTGCAGCAATTCGACTGAAAATTTGGATAACAATTTGGTGATGAATGTGGATAATTCTTTTGTCGTATAGTATGCCTTTGTATAGGTGTATACTCCCTGTATACAAAGGATGTGTCACATGTTTTGACGCTTGTTTATATATATCTTATTACTCATCAAAAAAATAATTGAAGAGCCCAAGGAAGAGACACTTCAATGCAAAGATGAAGACAAGAAACCACTAGAAGATAGTCACAAAGATGAAAGCAGTTGTTGTGGAAGTATAAGAAATAAACACTTCAAAGATGTTCATGAATGACTGATCCTATGTTTTAAGGCAACATTTTCGAGCCAAAAGTGTGTCCAAGACTTCTCCTATCTCATCTATTTCCCAAATTGTGCTCATGATTTGGATGCTCTAGCTTCAATGGATGATCTCAAGGCTTTTCATTCTTCGCTACCTTCAAACACGAGGACGAGTTTTCCCAAATGTCAAGGAAAATGATGTAGACACAAACAAGAAAAGAATGGAATTTGAGTTGAATTATTATTTGGCTATTTTGTGTTGTTATTTAGAGATAAGTTGATTGTAATTACTTAGTAGTTTTGGTTGGGATTATTAGTAATTAAGTTATCCTAGTCCAAGTAGGATCAATATTGGAGTTCTCCTAGTTTAATTCTATTATTAGTCCTTTAGTATTTTACTTCCTAGAATAATTAGGATTTTCTTCTCTATTAATTAGCCCTAGCCCTAGTCCTAGTATTTTTAGGATTTACTTGTGTCTTATATATCGATGTAATCCCCCATTGTCTAATTAGAGTTGAGGCTTTTGCCATTGTGGCCTACGTGCATGGCTGATCCCTTGCGAAGGTAAGAACTCTTATCCTCTTTTCTTCTTTCTCTTTCTACTTCTTAATTCTTTTATCTTTTGTAAGCGTCTCCGGTACTGGCCGGGGCAATTACCATGTTATTAACCGATCGAAACTTTAATACGGTACTTTATTCTGCTGAGATGAATTGTAGACAGAGATGCTACGGAGATAGATCAATTTACTTCAAGGCATTACTATCTGATTCACTATTACTCCCTGCGGGGCCTGTTCTCTCTCTCTTTCCATGCTATTTCTTTAGATTTCAAGTTCAGACTATGATGACTACCATCCTCACTTACACAAGGAAATTGAGTGGTGCTTCTGGCAAAGATGACCTTCTGCCTTGTGTGTGCTCTAGCTTCAGGTTCACCTACATCTAGGTGGTAAACTGGCTCTCGAAGAGGACAGGCACGACAGTCATTGAACTATATAGCAGTGAAAGCCTAGATAGAGGAACTGAAGCGCAAAGTGGCGCCCTATCCCTATATCGAACTGGAGGAGAAGACGGGGAATCCGAGGAGCGGATTAGCTGCTTTTCAGCGGCAAAGTTGCTGCATATCCATCAAAATGACTAACCACATGACAATTTTAAACTTTTTAAGGATTATGACGATAATAATTTTTTCTTAAGGGACTACCGGTGGAAACAAACATACTCAAGGGACTTGTAGTGTCATTATCCCTAATTTTTAATATATTTTAAAAAGATTACATTTATATTCTTACAACCAAGTAAAAACATGTTAAATATTAATTCAAATAGTGGATAAAATGAGACTCTTATTTTAACGGAAGGAGTAAATGCTTATTTACATTATAGTCTCGATCGCACTTTCTAAGTTGTTAAGACAAGTTGGTTGAACCAATTTCTGCAAGCAGTTTATATGCATTCCAAACAACTATATGTATACATTGAACAAATACTTATTGTGAAGAACATATACGTGTTAATCCTAATTTCTTAAAAACAAATGGGCAGAAAGTTTGAATTTGAGCATCAACTATTAAACCTATTTTATGTATTAGATGTATGGATTAACAAATAATGAGATTAAATATTTATAGTAATATTTTTCATTTCTCTTGCACTATGGTTTATATTTCCTTTTTGAAATTCTAGGATTGATTTTGATTTGAAATTGATACTACGATAAACTTATCTATATGTAACTTTTGGTTTCAATGCTCTCTTCGCAAAACTATCAAATAATAAATACTCTGTTTGTCCTGAAAAAAGAGTCACATTTGACAAGTTATATTTTTAATATTTTACTTTTGTTTCTTTATATATCGATTGCCTAAAGTTATTTCATATTTTGCATGACACGTTAGATAAATATTAAATTTTTCGAAAAGAATGAAAATAACTTTAAAAAGATATGTAGAATTGAAGGTGAAATTTTAAAAAATGCAAATATTATTGGGATAAACCAAAGTAAAAAAATGTGATTCTTTTTCTGAAGATACGAGTATATCAGTTCCAATTATCATATATTTAACTCTAAACAACTTTGGGTTTGGCTAGATGATTTAATTATTTGAATCGTATTTCACCAAACTAGTACGTGTGGCACACCAAAGCTTGTATATGATAATTTATTTTTATTTATAACTTTTGAAGCTAACTTTTTTAAATCTTTATTTTGTTTTGTAGAGAAGTGACGTAGTTATTTTCAAGTACTAAGCTAACTTTTTTAAATCTTTATTTTGTTTTGTAGAGAAGTGACGTAGTTATTTTCAAGTACTGAGAATGGTTTAATATATGGGAAAAATTCGGGCCGGTCCTCTTTAGTGGATTTTCAACTGTTTTAGTGCTCTCTATCTTTTTTAAACCGACAAAAGGCACTTTTGTGTATCGCGATTCCAAATTGATGCATCACAATTAAACTTTCGTGTATCACGATTCCAAATTGACGCATCGCGATGCACAAAAATGCATTTTGCCGGTTTGAAAAAAATATAAGGTATTAAAACGGTTAAAATTTCACCAAAATGTACTTGCTCGCAATTTTCTCTTAATTTTTATTTTATATGCATAAGAATATGTCGAAATTATACTTTTGTTAATGAGTTACGATGATGTAATAATAATAGAAAGTATTAGACATAGCCTTTATGGCAGAGGCCCAGTTAACATGTTTTGGCCCATAGTTTCTTGTTGAGTCCCAAATCCCTTTGGAATACAATAAAGTTTTCAGTTCTGATGATCAGGGAACTCAAGTAGACTGAGTATAAAGAACACCCAAGATAGAGGGAAAGAAAGTTTTTCTTTATTTATTTATTTTCATTTTCCCAATTTATTTTTCAAGCCGACCATGGTAGAAATCTCGAATGCCTGAATATGCTCGTATTATTTATACGGTTAAGAACTGCTTCAATCTGCATAAAAGCTAAGCATTTCAACGGTCTTCTGTTGAGCCTCCCATGCACCTATGTTCTCTGCCGTTCAATAGAAATAGAACAAGGAAGAATGCTGTAAGACATTGGATAACTAGTTGCTTGGATTTTAAAATAAAAAGAGAAAAATAAATTTAAATACCAATGAAGAAAACTTGTTACATTCTAGATGATAAATCTTAATATTTAATGGGGCAACTGAATGTGTTGTATTAATAGAGAAATCTTGTACTCTAGCTAAACTTTTCTAGCCAACGCCAATTTAGCTGCAAATAATACGACTACGTTAAACAATTTACACAAAGCTAACGTGTGTGCAAAACCTGCAGCCCGAATTAGTTGCATGTTTGCATTCCTATATATGCAACTTAGCTTAGGCCAGGGGAAAACATTATTTTTGAACGACCTCGGCTTTAACCTTTACACGTGGCAGACACCGCGGCATCGGATGCACCAGGTGACAAACGCCGAGGTGACAAACGCCCGCTCGATTTTGACAATTTGGTAACCATGATCTACCAGGTCGTCTACTTCGTCAACAAACCCTCCCAGGACACCGATCTCGGAGATCCACAGTCCGACCTGAAAACGTCCCAGGCCGATCACAGGGACATCTCGCGACCTGGACATATGCCAGGTCGACCTCAACGGTACCCCCGGGCAGCTCGGCATAAGCAGAGTCATTCATGGAATCATTTCTCAAACTGGGTAGAATCCTATCACAATTCTACCTCCAACAATCCTAAGCCAACGTATAATCGTGACCCGCAAGACTCGGGATTTGAACATATCACACCGAGTCCAAAACTAATAAGGATTGTGATTTACTCTCTTATAAATAGCAGCCTCAAAGGCCTTATACGATATGTGCAAATTAGTGACTAAAGCTATACTTTGTTAGAGCCTTATATTCTTTGTATTGCTGATTCTCATGATGGAGGGTTATTGATGGGATAACCCAACCTCTATTACGGTATTTTCTATTGATCACAGGCCCCAAATCTTTTATTCTTCAAGAGCAATTCCAGCAACGTCAGTCGAAATCTTACTAGACTACACACGTGAATTAGACGTGGTCACCGACATCCTTTTTTGCGTGATCAGTTTTCGACCAAACTTTCAGTTCCAAAAAACAACTGAGCAGGTAAAACGACACGAGGATTTATTTCTGTTGATGAAGATTACAACTCCACTCTGCAGTTCTGAAGTAGACGGCACATCTTACATTCTCGCCTTATAACAACAGCTAAAAGTAACAACTCTAATCTGAAGTCTTGAATGATTGGTTTATCTACTTATTTGCTTAAGTGGGATGCCCGAATATGGTTCCCATTGATTGATTTTGGGCCAATTTTGAGAACAGATGCACAAATTGAATGCATTTAACACATGTAAGCATTAAGCAACTGTGAGTCTGCGACTCTCAGAATGTTATATCTCACTAGAAAATATTCTCTTTATTCTCAAAAATTCGTTGACCACGGATAAAGTGTTCTCGAAAACCCAACAGCCACAACCACTAGCGCATTTATAACAACAAAAAAGTTCATATATACCAAAATTTCGACTATATATAAGAAGATGAAAATATTACAACACAAAATTTCTAGACATAAAAGTTTCAAGACCGTACCCAAATCGCAAAACAAAGGTAACAATCATATTATCATGAATATAAGTATTACAATATGGAGTAGGGAACAAATACATTAAGCACCAATACTTTTATTATTGCAAACATTCCCACAATAAATAATATTATATCACTCTTACAATAGGAAACCTCACACAACTACCTCACAAGATTGTTATACTGCCTACTGCTTCATGAAATCGAAACCTCTTCGTTCCGAGTTTCCTCCGTTTCTTTCATTCTTCCATTGAGACCGCTTCACGTCATTTAATGAAATGATCCAACAATTATGATTACTTGAACCTAGAACGACATCGTTTGTTTTGGCATGAACAACCATAGTCACTGGATCACTTTAGAATCTTAAGCACTATCTTCTCGAGAGATTTTGGTAGTAGTCTACTCTAATTAACAAAAACTAGAGTCTAGGTTAGATAGCAAGACACAACCAAGGTCCGATAGACACATGCTAAATGCATATAAATGTAGGGAAGGAATTGGGTAAGAATTAGGAGCCTCTTTTTCGATCAACAAAAACTTATGTTCCAATTTAACACTTTCGGATTAATATATAATTTTGGTCCCTGAACTTTTCCAATTCTCCTAATTTGGTCAAATATGTTTCAGCTTTTCTACCTTGGTCCTTGAACTAAACTTTTGCTGCCTTATTAGTCCCTCATGCCGTTAAGTCAAACAGAATCGTTAAAAAAAGTTTAAAATGACAAAATTGTCCTTACTTGAATCTGAGTGGGATGCCTAGGTGGAATTATTTCTGGCGGGAAGGGATAATATTCTTTCCCTCTCTCTCTATCCACCTCTCCCTCTCATCCTTCTTTTGTTCTATCTCTTTGACCAAAAAAATT
The DNA here is from genome assembly GCA_016624345.1 of Platycodon grandiflorus. NCBI lineage: Eukaryota > Viridiplantae > Streptophyta > Magnoliopsida > Asterales > Campanulaceae > Platycodon > Platycodon grandiflorus. The sequence continues at coordinate 29,076,127 of CM028368.1, forward strand.
CTCCCTCTCTCTCTCTCTCTCCCCCTCTCTCTAACACACACACACACACACATAGAGTGATAATCAAACTCAGGTAAGTTTCTTGCCATCTTCCACACTACCAGCCTGGGTGTACATGTTAATAAGGAAATTCCCTACACAATTAACAGATGAAAGACCCAATTTTACCGCATGGTTATGAGCTTGTTCACCCATTTTTAGATCAGAAAGATTTGCACATGCTTTTAGAAGGCTGGAAAGGGTAAAATGATTTGGTGCAACACGACCCTACATTATCATCCTACAGTAGAGTTGAATGGCTACTCTATCGAGGCCTCCATTTTGTACATACCCTGTAATGATTGCAATCCAAGACATAACATTATGATCAGGGATCCTATCGAAAACTTTCCTTGAATCCTCCATAGATCCATTAGCTCCACACTTGGCACATGTCCACAAGACTACACCCAACACTCACATCCAAACACAAACTCAATTTGAGCACCCAAGAATGCAATTGCTGCCCAAGAAATAATAATCCTAATTCAGCACAAGTGGAAATAACACTACTCAAGGTAAACTGATCAAGCATAAACCCAATAGATGTCATTTCCAGCAATAACACAATGGCATCTCTAGCGTGACCCAATTGAGTATATCTAGTAATCAATAAAGTCCAAGTAACAGAGTTTCTTTCGGGCATTTTCTCAAACACTTTGAGCGCGGACTCCAAATCACAACTACCCTTTGCAAACATATCAATCAACGCACACCCAACACATACATCAGACTTATTTGATTCACATCACTCTTCATAACATTTACAATCAACAATCTAATTGGGACATTGAATTGGGTATATATAGAATAAGCCAAGCTCCCCAAATAAGACAATTTAGCATACAACCTTGCTTCAGACAACGACACCCTTCGAAGCAGCTTCGAAAACGTATACTTGTCTAGTTCAATTTTATTTTCGTCATTGTTAGGTCCAAGGTTGCTCAAGCTAGGCTAGAAGGGGGGGTTGAATAGCCTATGTCCAATTTTTGAAGATTGATTCAAAAAATCTATTTCACTTTAAGTTTGAAAAGATTTACAGGCGGAAGTCTTGTGAAGCATACGACAAGTTGAGAATGGCTGATCTTCACAGGTCAAGATCAGCAGTTCATCAATGAGTGTATACAGATAGGACATTTTAGAATTAATGCACTTGAAGAAGATGAAGATTCAGAGATGAAGTGGTTGAAGTGTGTTGAATGCAGCAATGGAGTCTCCTTTTATATGCAGGAGGAAGCTTGGAGCCGTTGGTGATCTTCCTAATTTGAATTTAAGAGCATTTAATGCTCTAATCTGGTTGTTGACTCCTGATAGGCTGTCCTGCAGAGTTCAGTCTGTCTCCTGACACTTTGCCAAAAATAGGTGGACTATGTTTGTAGGCAGAGAGTCCTTTTCTGATTGTATGCCAAGAGAGGAAAGCTTCATTGAATGTGATTTGCAGGTTAACGTTGTATCGAAGTCGATGAAGTCTTCAAATCACGACATGTCTTCGGCAGATGGCTATCGGACGTTCTTGAGGTCTTCAACATTGCTGATGAAGCTTGGCTGATACGAGCTTGTCCGATATCCAAAGGAAGACTGCTGGTTCAAAATTTGCCTATTGTGCAGAGGATGTCTGATGTCCTATAGGCTATCTTCTTCAAGACTTATACGATTAGCAACCCTAAGCTATTCAAGCTATGCCTAAGTACAAGTTGCTACACTAACAGACACGCAGGCCCATTAGTCACCTTGTCTTAGACTTAGGTTATGGATTCAAGAAAATCTATACTAAATACAACAATCTCCTCATATTTGCTTGAGTCCATGACCCTACGAATACAATATCAGCTGACCATGTTCAAGTCTAGTAATAACATGCTTTGTAAGACTGTTATATTAAATAAGCATGCCCTAGATGAACTTACAAAGAGGTCATTGTATTCAAGAATTACAAAGTGTTGACAAATAGGAAATTTAAGCATAGGACACTTGTAATAAAACTGAATTTAAAGACATGCAGAATAGGCAGAATAGGCAATATAGGACATGTCTTTAAACCAGAGGTTTAAATTTCATGCACACAGAATAGGCAGTTCAAAATAAAGCATGAAAATTTTAAAACATAGACATTGTTAATTAAACAAGTTGTTTAATTACAAAGTTTAGCAAAAAGTTATACAAAGTTCATCGGCCGGTACGGGAGGATGACCTAGATGATGCACGACCTTTGCCTTTGCCTGATGAAGATTGCCCATAGCCTCTTGATGCCCATTTAGAGTCAACAGCAGCCTTAAGTCTTGCAATTTCTTCTTTGGCTTCTGCTAACTCCTCTTTAGTGTCTGCCAATTCAGAGGAGAGTCTCTTGTTCTTCTGTTTCAGCAGAGCATTTCGCTCAATGAGCTCAGTCCGCTGATCATTGTTGAGTCTAGCTATCTCCTCCTTCATGGACGCAAGCGAGGTATCAATGAAGCCGAGGCGTTGCTCAGTTGATTTGAACCCCTTGCGAAAGTAGGCATAGTGCTTATCAGTCATCCTTCGCGTCTGACGCACTGAAGAGTGGACAGAGCGGTTGGCCAGGCGCTGGGATGCAAGCACATGCTTGTAGCCGTTGTCAATCATATCAATAATCTGCAGCATTCCTTTGGATATATTCACCCAATTCTCGATGAAAATGGCAGTGTGTGTTGAGGAAGTTGCTGAGATATGGCTGGCTAAAGCATTTTGGGATGCAGAGATGGACTGCTGGCAGACTTCAAAGGCGGCCTTGGCACCCTTAGAAATGTTCATGACTTGTGTCATGCAGTCAGCCTGGACATGGGTGATGTGGGACTGATCTGCAGATAGCTGGTGCAGGGCCTTTGTAAGGTCAGCCGATATGACTTCAAAATTTTTCAAAAAATCATCTCCCGCAGAGGCAGGGTAGGATTTAGGAGGAGCAGTGTGGCTGGCTGGAGAGGAGGATGGGCCAGCTGAGGGGTGAGGATGACTGGTGAAGGAAGGAGGTTGGCTGGTAGAAGACTGGGATTGGCTGGAGGATGTTGGAGAATGGCTGGAGGAGGATAGGGAAACATGGCTGGTAGAGGGTTGGGATTGGCTGGGGTAGGTCAGGCGAAGGGAAGGATAGTTGGGGAGGACGAGAGGGGCAGGGGATCGAGTCCTTAAACGGGGAATGAAGAAAGGAGGAGTGATATAGGTGGAAGAGGGAGGTGAATGGAATAGAATAGGAATGAGGGGATTAAAGCCTAAAAATGTGGTGACTACTTCAAAGAAGTTGTAGACCACAGGCTGAAGAAGGACAGAAGGGTGGCAGATGAGGGTGAAGACTGGGGGTTTAGGCAGAGAGAGGAAGGGAGAGTTGTCTGATTTGGTTGGGAGGGGAAGGCCAAGGTCCCTGTGAATGGCAACCCATTGGGTGAAGATCATGAGATCTTGAACCGCTGAGTTGTGAGAGAAGAATTGCTGGGACCAGGCAGGAGGAAGAGGGTCATAATAGGCACCCCATTGGAGGATGATGTCACCTGCAGACATGGGCTGGTAGGGAATCCTCTTAGGGTAGTCTAAGGTGGAGAGGAAGGGGTCTGAATCGGCAGGGTTGGGTTTAGGTCTGCTGGCTCTGAAGGACAGCAGATCCTGCACCTCAGGGTGTAGATGGCTGTATGGGTTGGTTTTGATTCTTTTGGGGGTAGGAGGAGTGGAGGAAGAAGGGAGAGAACGTTTGGAAGATGGTGTTTGAGAGGTAGTCTCAGGTGTGGGAGATGGCTCTTGGGTAGGAGTTGGTTGGATGGGAGTTGATTTAGGAGGGGAGGATGTTGGCGTAGAGGTAGTGGTTGTAGGTAGAGGAGGTGAAGGTGGAGGAGAAGAGGGTTTATCAGCAGTCCCTGAGAAGTGCACCTGCTTCTTGGCACTCTTCTTATAGCGTTTGCCATGTTTGGACTTTGTAGGTGTGGAAGAGGCAGAAGTAGGTGGTGGAGAGGTGGTAGAGGGCACTGCTGGAGGTGAAACAGCCGATAGAGGATCGGCTGGGATTGAAACTGCTGTTTGGGAAACAGCAGGGGTAGAGATAGTTGGAGTGGAAGGAGTTGTGGAGGTAACTCTGGGAAGTCCAAAGGACTCATCGGTAGGCAAGATGGTTTGTTTGGTTTTGGGTTTGGATGATTTTGAGGATGTGGTTGTGGTTGTGGTTTTAGGAGGGAGATCAGCTGGTTTGGAGAGGTCGGCTGGTTTGAAGGTTGAAGTGTCCTTCTCAACCTCAGCCTTGGTTCTGGCGGATTTACGGGATTGTTTGAGTTTAGGTGTGAGGGTAGAAGAGTGTTTGGACTTTTTGGAAGGGGACTCAGCTGGCTCATAGGGGTCATGATCAAGCTTGCTGAGGTCAAAATTCTCAGGCAGCTCAGCCCCAATAGGTTTGGGCTCCTCCTCCTCAGCAGGTAGCCCGGCGGCAGTGTAGGTGACCTTCCTCTTACCCTTGCTGGCTTGGGTAGAGGGGCCACCAGTAGCAGTAGCAGCAGCAGCAGTAGCAGCGGCAGCTTCAGCTGCGTTGGTTGTCCTTTTGGCCATATCATCCCGATAACGGGTGATGTTGTTGGCCGTGAAGACGTAGGTGTTAGACACCTTGATGAGGTCGTCAACAGCGACTCGCTCATCAATCTCCTCATAATGCCGGAGGATAACATTAATAACCCGTACGAAGGGTCTCTTCATGGAAGGGTGAGCTTGGACTTCAGCAATACTCTGGGATAGCATTGAGAAGATGATCTTGGCCCAGTTGAGTTGCTTGCGAAGGACCACAGCCTTGGTCCACATCAGCTGCTAGGAGGTGAAGATGTCCCTTGAGCCATTTTTGAATAAAATGCTCTTGTCGAGCAGATGGCTGATATGATAGGGATTCTCTGAGAAGAGGTTTCTTGACATCTCAGAAAACCTCTCTGGTTGGGCAGACCCCCTCATCATCTCCCAAGCAAGCGCCGATTCTGCATCGGTCAAGTCCAGTTTGCCTTCAATAGGCAGTTCAAGGATTTCCCCAATATCCTTATAGGTCAACTTGATGTAGTAGCCTCTGATGAAGCCCTTGATGTAGCTTAGGTTGACCGGCTCATTGGCATTAGCTGGAGGAGGAGGCAGAATCATTCGAGTGTAAAATTCCTCTGCCAGAGAATTGCTGTAGTGGGTGTCATTGAGCTGGAACAGAGGAAGAAGCCCACATTCTGCCAAATCCTTAAGCAGGGCATCACCAGCAGAAGTACTAATGATGGAGTCTCGGTCGATTGTCATCCCGGGGTGATAACTTGACCTGGGAAGGACCCTTAGTGGAAGCTTAGCAGCCTTTGCAGCCCTGGTTGGCTTAGCAGAGACTGAGGAAGAAGTAGTGGCGCAGCTTTGGAGGATTGTGTCTTTGCCTACACAATCGGCAGATGTGAGAACAGCATATATAGAAATCGGCAGATATGCAAGAAATAGCAGATAAATATGCAATTAGCGATATTAGCACAAATAGGTACTGTTCAAATTTAAACCCAAAACATAAGTGTATTATAACGAGCGATAAGAACAGTTCATGAACTGGGTTTTTAAACTGTGACTGATTTTATCATTTTTGAGCCAATAAAACAGTATAAATTGACAGCAATGTATCACAGAAAGCTCAAAAACACATTCATAACTAACCAAACAAGATTCAAGCAACAATCGCAAGGTTTCACAGTTCATCAATGGCGGACAATTCAAAACGACACAAATTAGGTCAATACAAACCATAAAGCTTGATTTAAATGAATTAAAAAGGTGTAGAAATCCTTACCATTGATGATTTTAGCTAGAAAACAGGAGAAATTTGAGGATTTGAGAGGATTTAGGAAGATTGCAGATTGGAAGTTGAGAGGTTTTTGAAAGTTAGCAAATGGCGGTTTTTGAAAACTGTGAGGAGTCACTGTGCAAGGCCGCTTTTTGTACTACTGTCAGGACATTAAATGGCATTTGACAATTTTTGAAGTCCGCATTTATGACCTACAGAGTGACTGTTCTCATTACGCACTTAGGTCTGCCTATTTTATCAAGGTCTGCCTATTTTATCGAAGACTGCCGATATGAAGATAGGTATTTATTCAAGATTGTCTAGAATCTCGGCAGAATAGCAATTGACTGATCTCATAGGCAATTCTATATAGGCAATTTATAAAATGACTTAAAGAATTTGCTAGAAAGGTTAAGGATTGAGGTCAAGCATACCAAGCTCTCCTCTTAAATAAGCAAACCTGTTGGAATCAAGTGGTTTTGTGAAGATGTCTGCTACCTGATTCTCTATTGGCACATATTGCATGCTGATGTTACCTTTTTCAACATGGTCTTTAAGAAAGTGATATCTCACATCAATGTGCTTTGTTTTGGAGTGCATGACAGGATTTTGAGAAACTGAGATTGCTGATGTATTGTCACACATTATAGGACAATCAGCAGTCTTGATCTCATAGTCAACAAGTTGCTGTTTGATCCACAGCAATTGTGAGCAGCAGCTACCAGCAGCTATGTATTCTGCTTCAGTTGTTGAAGTTGAAACAGAGGTTTGCTTCTTGCTGGCCCATGAGACAAGTCTATTTCCTAAGAATTGACATGTCACACTTGTGCTTTTCCTGTCAACTTTACATGCAGCAAAATCAGCATCAAAATAGCCTATAAGATTAAAAGATGAATCTCTAGGATACCAGATTCCCAAATTGGGAGTATCTATAAAATATCTGATGATTCTTTTGACTGCTTGTAGGTGAGACTCCTTTGGATCAGCTTGAAATCTAGCACAAACACAAACAGCAAACATGATATTAGGCCTACTAGCAGTTAAGTATAAAAGTGAACCAATCATGCCTCTATAAAGAGTCATGTCCACTTTTTTCCCCTTTTCATCTTTGTCAAGATGGCAGTTAGTAGCCATAGGAGTGCTGAAGCTGTTTGCATTCTCATGACCAAATTTCTTAATAACATCCTTTGCATATTTGGCTTGACTGATGAAGATACCATTTGAACTTTGTTGAATTTGAAGACCAAGGAAAAAGTTGAGCTCTCCCATCATGCTCATCTCAAATTTACTCTGCATAAGCTTTTCAAACCAGGCTCTTGGAGCTTGTTTGAGTCCATAAAGGGCTTTCCTCAGCTTGTAGACATCTTCTCTTCTTGAGCAGTCAATGAATCCAGGTGGTTGCACTACATAGACTTCTTCTTGAAGTTCTCCATTTAGAAATGCACTCTTTACATCCATTTGATAAACTTTGAAGTCCTTGTAGGAGGCATAGGCCAAGAATAATCTGATAGCTTCTAATCTTGCAACAGGAGCAAATGTCTCATCATAGTCAATGCCCTCCTCCTGTCTATATCCTTGGGCTACCAGTCTTGCCTTATTTTTGGTGATGTTGCCATTTTCATCCATCTTGTTTCTGAAAACCCACTTTGTGCCAATAACAGCTTGTCCTTTAGGCCTAGGGACAAGTGACCAGACTTGGCATCTGTCAAATTGGTTTAGCTCTTCTTGCATAGCTTCCACCCAGCTTAGATCTTCCAGAGCTTCATCAATCTTTTTGGGTTCAATATGAGATACAAATGCAGTAGAATACATGCATTCATTCCTTGAAGCTTGTCTAGTTTGAACACCAGCATTAAGATCTCCAATGATTTTAGTGATAGGATGATCTTTTACTTCTCTAACCTCTGCAGGTTGAACTTGTCCTATTGCATCGGCAGAGTTGGATTCTTGAGAAGTAGAAGTGTCTGAAGCTAGGTTTTCTAAAGGATAGGTTAATTCCAAGGTAGGTTGAAGAACTTCTGGTGTGGAAGGCAAAGTGGATTCTGGGTTTTCAGAGTTTTCATTTGTTGGCTCATTTGAGGATTCTAACAAGTTGACTCTTGGATGAACTTGTGTAGAAGGAGGATCAGCAGGTCTGGGACTTGGCTGGTCTGTACCTGTCTCATACTCATCAGAATCATTAGTAACCTTAGGAGCCAAATGTGGCCCAATAAAATCAAATTCATCAAAAGAGACATGTACAAATTCAACAACTCTAAGTGAAGTTTTGTTATAAACTCTATATGCTTTTGAAAATTTAGCATATCCCAGAAAAATTCCTTCATCACTTTTGGATTCAAATTTACCTCTATGTTCTCTACCATTGTAAAGAACATAGCATTTACAACCAAATATTTTAAAGAATCCAATGTTGGGAGCTCTGCCTCTCCATATTTCATATGGAGTTTTGTTATGAAATTTATTTATAATAGACCTGTTTTGTGTGAAGCAGGCAGTGTTCACAGCTTCTGCCCAGAAGTACATAGGCAGCTTGGCTTCAGCAATCATTGTCTTCCCTGCTTCAATGAGAGTTCTGTTTTTCCTTTTAGCAACTCCATTTTGTTGAGGTGTGCCAACTGCAGAGAAGTTGTGACCAATTCCATGGTCATCACAATATTTGGCAACACCATTATTTTTGAACTCTGTTCTATTGTCTGATCTGACATCAGAGATATCATCTAGCTTCTGAGTCTGTAGTCTTCTGAAGAGTTCAGTAATGATGTCATATGCTTCATCTTTGGAGGACATCATCTCCACCCAAGTAAATCTTGAGTAATCATCAACTACCACAAGTGTATACTTGCTGCCACCAAGACTTGTAGTAGTTACAGGTCCAAAAAAATCCATGTGCAAGAGCTGTAGAGGTCTGGTTGTTGATAGGCAAGGCTTGCTTTTGAATGAAGATTTGTGTAGTTTGCCTAGTTGACATGCTCTGAGACGTGTGATTCACGATATTTTAGGCAAACCAACAACTAGATTGTCCTTTGATAGCTTCTCCAAGTATTTGAAATTGAGATGGCTAAGCCTTTTATGCCACAACCAGCTGTTGTCAGTTGATGACCTTGCAACCAAGCATAGATTTGACTTTCTTCCAGAAGCATTAAGGTCAACAGCATAGACATTCCCTTTTCTGAATCCTGTCAGGATAGTTGAACATGTCTCATTGTCCTTTATGAGATAGTGACTTGAGGAGAACTGATAGATTAGTCCTTTATCACAAAATTGTGATATGCTTAGCAGATTGTGCTTTAATCCTTCAACAAGAGAGACTTTGCTAATGGAGAGGTTGCCTCTGATTATGCTTCCATATCCAATAGTTTTCCCTTTTGAGTTGTCTCCAAAAATAACTGAGGGACCCTTTGCTTCAACAATATTTGAGAGAAGATTTGGATTACCAGTCATGTGCTTTGAGCAGTCACTGTCTAGATACCAAAGATCTTTCTCTTCTTCATTGACAGCCATGAAGCATTCCTGAAATATAGACATTTAAGAATATGGTCCCCTTTTTATTTTTGGGTCCTCAAGGTTAGCAACCTTTTGGGACCCACACCTGTTTAACCTTTGGAGGAGTAAATCCTCTAGATTTAGGTGTGAATCTCAGAAGGCATTCATGAATCTCATGACCATGGCCTTTGCAGAAAGAGCATTTGTGAAATCCTTCAGCATGAGTAATGATTTCTTTTTGAGGCTTCTTATTATCAGCAGTCTTTGGAGTGACTTTTGTGCTGATAACTGGCCTATAGAACTTAGGCTGATAATGCCTTTTCTTATTGATGTAAGGTTTACTATAGGTAGACCTTTTATCAAAAGATTTTGCATTTACAGGCACATGTCCTTTAAGCTTTTTATCGGCAGAGTTCATTCCTTTGGCCTTTTTATTGGCAGTATTGGGATCAGCAGTCTTACCTTTGACAAATTTAATAGGCTTGAGCTGAGACTTCTTAAATTTGTTATCAGTCATCCCTGTTTTCTTAGGGTGACTAATGGCAGGTTTTAGTTGCTCAGACTCCCTATTAGCAGAGTCATTTCTGGCAGATTGCTTTCCTTTGGACTTGTCTTTTGTATTCTTGGGATAAACAAAAGGAACTTTGTTAAAGCCAAGTCCTTGCCTTTTGGGAGACTGCTGGTCATAAGAAACTTCTACAGCCAATTCTTCAGCAGTCACTTCAGATGTCTCATTCTTTTGAGAACCAGAGGAACTTCCTACATTGAACTCACTTTGGAAACCAATACCAGTTTTGTCATCAAGAGATTTTTGGTTTGAAAGAATGGTATCAAAGTTTCCTTTAGAGTTATTCCAAGTATTGACAACCTTTTGAAGGTCATCTTTCTCAGAGTTTATTTTCTTGATATGTTCAAGTAGGAAATCTACTTTTTCAGTCAAAGTTTTGTTCTCTTTTTGCAATTTGATACTTTCAGCTTGCTGTCTATCAAGATCTTTGATTTTAGACATCAAGGTTGATTTCTCAGAGACAGCTAGTTCATGCTTCTTGGCTAGTTTTACATAGGCAGCTTTGAATTTTAAAAACTCTTCTAGCATATCCTTGTTTGCTTTAATGAGCTCTCCCTTTGATGGGTCATTGAGCTCATCATCATCATCACTATCATCTTGTTGAAATGGTAGTGACCTCACTGAATCATGTTGTGACTCCCTGGCCATAAGGCATATGTTTGCTTCTTCAGCAAAATCACAGGAGTCATCCTCATCAGTGTCAGTGTCACACCATGTAGGCAGATTGTTTTCATCAATGTCTTCAGCCACCATCCCTTTTTGTTTTTGAAATATAGTTTCGGGACGTTTCTTATAAAATTCATATTTTGGCTTTGGACATTTAGAGGCAAAATGGCCTGGTTTCTTACAGTTGAAACAGACAAGCTCGTTATCCTTTTTACAGTCTGCTGATTTATAAGGAGCAGCAGTTGTTTTATGAGGAACGGCCGTTTTGTGAGAAGACTGCCTATGTGATGATGATTTGTTAAACCTTTTGAAACGTTGATATTTCTTTACAAACATAGCAAAGGCTTCGTCAGAAAGAATATCATCATCTTCACTGGATGTAGAAGGTGTTTCATCAGGTATTGAACAGGAAGGTTCAGCAGACATGGCTGGTAAGGACAAGTTTTTAAAACTCTTTTCCATTTCTTGAGCTTGTTGGATCTCAAGCTCATAGACTGAAAGACTAGCATAAAGGTTTCTAAGAGTCAATTTGTTTAAATCTTTTGACTCTTTCATGGCAGTGATTTTAACATGCCATAAACTGCCTAGTGCATTTAGAAATCTCATGTTTATTTCCTTCTTTTCATACTTCTTTCCTAAGGAGTAGCAAGAGTTGACTACCTCATAAAATCTGTCATAGGCGCTTCGTAGAGACTCTTTGGGATCTTTCTTGAAGGAGTCAAACTTTTGGATGCATGTATATGGCTTGTTGTTCTTTGTTTCACCATCTCCTTCAAGATATTCCAGAATTGCTTCCCACATCTCCCGTGTCCAGGTTGATAATCTGGCGATATGTGCTTATATCAACACAACTGGTAATAATGTTGATGGCTCTTCCATCCAAGGCATCATTCTTTCGTCTTCATCATCCCACTCTTCTTCGGCTTTGGTACTTCAGGTTCAGCCGTTGGATCTACCGCGGCCAGTGTATTCGGCTTCATTGGAATTCTGGGTCCATCTGTAACACATTTCCACAAACGTTTATCAATTGAGTTCATATGTCTTTTGACTTTATCTTTCCAGATGTCAAAGTGAACTTCATCCAAGACAGGACAATGGTTCACGTTTGAAGTTTCCAACATTTGGTGAGCAGCCATGATCTTTAATCTCTCAAGAGGTTAATCTCGAAAAAACAAGTTTTCAAAGAGTTAAGCTCTGATACCAATTGTTAGGTCCAAGGTTGCTCAAGCTAGGCTAGAAGGGGGGGGTTGAATAGCCTATGTCCAATTTTTGAAGATTGATTCAAAAAATCTACTTCACTTTAAGTTTGAAAAGATTTGCAGGCGGAAGTCTTGTGAAGTATACGACAAGTTGAGAATGGCTGATCTTCACAGGTCAAGATCAGCAGTTCTCAAAAGTTTGGAAATCTGGAAATTTAAGCAACACAAATAATCACAATCACACACAAGTAGACAGAGTATTTAATATGGTTCACACTTATAAATAAGTGCTACGTCCACAACCAAAGTGGTCAACTTTGGATTTGAAAATCGTGTACTATGTTTTTCCACTAGATATTTTACAAACTAAATCTCTAATGGATTGTGTACAAAAATTTTGTTGACCAAGTGTTTGTGTGGGAGAATTGATATCTATAAGATACAATTCTCGTGAGCTATGAAAAGCTAAGTGTTGCAATCAATGAGGAGCTTTTAATGGACTAGACGTCTAAGTATGAAGCTCATCAATGAGTGTATACAGATAGGACGTTTTAGAATTAATGCACTTGAAGAAGATGAAGATTCAGAGATGAAGTGGTTGAAGTGTGTTGAATGCAGCAATGGAGTCTCCTTTTATATGCAGGAGGAAGCTTGGAGCCGTTGGTGATCTTCCTAATTTGAATTTAAGAGCATTTAATGCTCTAATCTGGTTGTTGACTCCTGATAGGCTGTCCTGCAGAGTTCAGTCTGTCTCCTGACACTTTGCCAAAAATAGGTGGACTATGTTTGCAGGCAGAGAGTCCTTTTCTGATTGTGTGCCAAGAGAGGAAAGCTTCATTGAATGTGATTTGCAGGTTAACGTTGTATCGAAGTCAATGAAGTCTTCAAATCACGACATGTCTTCGGCAGATGGCTATCGGACGTTCTTGGGGTCTTCAACATTGCTGATGAAGCTTGGCTGATACGAGCTTGTCCGATATCCAAAGGAAGACTGCTAGTTCAAAATTTGCCTATTGTGCAGAGGATGTCTGATGTCCTATAGGCTATCTTCTTCAAGACTTATACGATTAGCAACCCTAAGCTATTCAAGCTATGCCTAAGTACAAGTTGCCACACTAACAGACACGCAGGCCCATTAGTCACCTTGTCTTAGACTTAGGTTATGGATTCAAGCAAATCTATACTAAATACAACAGTCATCATCAACAACTTTATAAACATTGCATTCTTCATCATCGTCGATACCTCTGAACAACAAATGGGCATACAATTTAAGCAGTACCTCTGAACAACAAACCCCATTTCATAATCGAAGTTTCCCGTTTGAATTTGTATCCTTAAACAAACAAAACCTACTTTGTAATCAAAATTTCAACTCTAACTCAGTGTTTGTCTCTCAAGAAATTGAACAAACAGAAACCCATTTCATAAACCACACTTTCTAGCTTCACCGGTACCTTGAACTAACAAAACCCATTTCAAAATTCAAAACAAACAAAACTGATTTCAAAATCAAAATTTCTAGTTTAAGTAGTATCTGTGAACACCAAAACTCATTTTATAATGGAAATTTCTATTATGAAATGGCCGGAATCAATGAAGGGTTGCATTGCTGTAGTTGATGACGACGATCGTAGAGGGGACGAGAGATGGCCGGAATCAATGAGGGACTTTTAATTTGAATTTTGACTTTTAATTTCTTTCTCCCATTTTATATTAACTCTATAAATCTTGTTTTTCCATCTTAACAACATATTAGCCACGTGGATTTTCATCTGACATAGTGGAGGGCAATTTCATCTTTCCAAGTTTTGTTTAACAATTCCGTTAGACTTAACGGCACGAGGGACTAATAAGGTAGCAAAAGTTGAGTTCAAGGACCAAGGTAGGAAAGCTGAAACATTTTTGACCAAATTAAGAGAATTGGGAAAGTTTAGGGACCAAATTATATATTAATCCAACACTTTACACTATACTTGAAGGGTAACGGTAGGGGTTTCTTCATAAATGGCCAGGTCAAAGCTGTCAAATTCATAAGAGGCTTCACTTACTCAAAAACATCTTTTATGGCCACTTTTCATCCAAAAATTCCAAAATACCCTTACTGAGTCGAGTAATCGACTCAAGAATCGATTAAACGACTCAATGAGTCAATCAAAATGACTCAAATCGACCCTAAGTCGATTAATCAATTCATGGGTCGATCAATCGACTCAGAGCCGATTAATCGATTCATGGGTCAATTAATCGATTCATTAATCGACTCATGGATCGATTAATCGATTCATTGAATTGTTTTGAACGACTCATTTACTGAGTTTGAAAGAGAGAGAGATAGAGAAATTGATTCATTGGGTTTAAAAGAGAGAGAAGGTTACCTCGACAATAGTAACGGTGGAGGCGGAGAATAAGGACGACATTGGAGGCGGAGGACTAGGACGACGGCGGAGGATATGGGGGTGAGGGAGGCTGCGACAGTGAGAAAGGAGAGAGAGGAGGGAGAGAGGACGACGTCTTTTGAAATATGTGAGAGAAAATAAAATATTTAAGGTTTAAAAGATTTTAAGAGCAAGAAGTTAAACTTTTTGGTAAGGAGACCACAAAACATAAAAGTTTAGGTAAAAGGCTGTTTTTGACCTATACAACGGTAACTGTTAGCGCATCCAAAAACATAAACCGGATCAGGGATTGGGGGTATGTTCAAAAATGGCCATATCAAAGATGTAGTTTTTAAGAATAGCCTCACTTACCAGAAAAGATGTTATATGGCCATTTTTGAGTCAAAATGTCTATTATACCCTTTTCTTTAAATCACAAGGCCTCATGTTTAAAATGTCTAAAATGTCCCTCTAATCCAACAGCTTTCAATAGCCCCTTTTGAAGAAATCGGTTTTATCAACGTATTCGTGTCTAAAAGTCACGAACCCTAAAATTCTTACAAATCGAGTTTCTCTCTCAAATTCCCACTACCTTGTTTTTCCGGTTCGTGCATATAATTTGTATTTCGGATTCGAGTTGGTCTTTCTCACTCACCCTATTATGTAAAGTTTCATTTTCGTGCGTTTTCTCGCAAATTTAACGATAGTGGGTAGGTCGGTTAAGCGACCATAAAAGGTCGATTACTCGACCGGTCGTTTAACCGACATTAATTGACCTTCAATGGTCGATTTATCGACTTTATTTTGTCATGGTCGTTTAATCGACAGTCAGTACAAATAGAAGGTCGGTTGATCGACCTTAACTAACTTAACTGTAATTCAAAATTGCTCTTTTATAAACGACTTTAATTGACCTTAATTGTTATTCTATAACTTAACTGACCTTAATTGTTCTTTAATTGACCTCAAGTAACAACATAAAAGGTTGATTAAGCAGCCGTGATTGGCTTAACTAACATAACCGACCTTAATTGAACTTCACGGTAGCTTAATCGACTTTAATCGACCCGACTAACTTAAATTGCTCTTCTTTTAATTTAACGTAATTCAAAATTGTTCTTCCTCTTCAAATTTTGTTGGTTTTCTAATTTATATTCAATTCATTGCAGATATGACTTCAACTTTTGGGCCTTGTTTGTTATTTTGGACATTTTCTCGATGATGAAAACGGCTTATGTTCTTGGAAATTTAGTGGCGGACGGAATGCAAAAGCACTTGCAATCAATAATGAAACCTCATGTGAAGAGTTATATGCTAAAGTACGAAACATTTGCCAAGTTAATGACATAGAGATAGGATTTCGGACTCAAAGAATGGTGCGAATTTACACGTTCCTATCCGGATTACTTCAAATGAAGATGTTCAATGGTACCGAATATCAATAAACAAGGCTATCCCACTCCTCTTTGTATAACCATTGTGAGCCAAGAAAATTGCGACGCGCACCGGGAAGAAAATAATGGAGAAGAAGAAAACAATGAAGAAGAAGAAAATAATGCAGAAGAAGAAAACAATGGAGAAGAAGAAAATAATGGATTTGGTGGTGATGACATGCAACAGGAAGGGGGTGACAATGCGAATAATTTTTCAGATAGCTTGAATGTAATTCGAGAATCCATATCCAATTACGATAATGATTTCTCTACACCGCCGATATTTGAGTTTAGTCAAGGCAACGGAGATCAAGGCAATAGAGATCAAGGCAACGGAGATCAAGGCAATAGAGATCAAGGCAACCGACAAGAAAATGACTTCACAAGTGAGCATTTAGTTTCTTCGGTTGGAAGTACATCGCGAGTGATACCCGTAGATGTTGATTTGAAGGTTGACCAAGTATTCAATAACAAGAAAGAGCTTCAGGAAGCTGTGCACTTGCTTGCATTGAACCACAACTTCCAGTTCAAAACAAAAAAATCGAACAAGAGTGTGTACACAATAGTTTGCGTTGATGATAATTGCAAATGGCGTTTGTTTGCAACAAAGTACTCAGAAAGTGATTACTTTCAGATTCGAAAATATTCAGCCGAACATACTTGCCCCCTAAATCAGTCCATGGCTGATCATAGACAAGCAACATCGCGAATCATTGGAATACAAATCTCGCCAAGGTTCGAGGACCGCAACACTACGTATAGACCTGCTGATGTCATGTTCGACGTTAGACGATCATTGGGCGTAGAACTAAGTTATCAAAAAGCGAGGAGGTGTAGAGAAGAGGCCTTAAGACACTTAAGGGGTTCAGCTGAGGATAGTTACACTAATTTAGCTGCATATGCCCATAACTTGAAATTGGTTAATCCAGGAACAGTATTCTTTTTAGAGTGTGATAATGAAAACCGATTCAAGTACTTCTTTTTGGCGTACGGGGCTTGCATTCTTGGATTCCACTCTTCAATGCGTCCAGTAGTCATTGTGGATGGGACATTCTTAACTTCTAAATATAAAGGTACGTTGATTATTGCTACTTGTCAAGATGGAAATATGCAGATATATCCTCTTGCATGGGCTATTGTTGATTCTGAGAATGATGCATCGTGGACTTGGTTTTTTCTTAAGTTGAAAGAAATAACAGGTGACCAGGAAGGACTTGTTGTGATATCCGACCGACATAAAAGTCTTATTAGTGCTGTCCAAGTTGTTTTTCAAAATGCACGTCATGCGCATTGTATCTATCATATAAAAGGCAACTTAAGGACTGTAACTCGTAAGGCTGACACTATCTCACTTTTTAAGAGAGCGGCGGAGGCATATACCAGAGAAGAGTTTTGCAAACATATGTCCGAAATTGAGAAAACTGATGAGAATGGTTGGAAGTATCTTAGCGAAACAAATTTCGAAACTTGGGCCAGGTCACATTTTAAAGGAGATCGTTACAATATCATGACTTCAAACAATGTAGAGTCTCTCAACTCAGTTTTTAAGAGAGCCCGACAAACTCCTATACTTTCGCTGCTTGAAAGTATTGGTAGAAAGTTGCAGGCTTGGTTTTGTGAGAGGCGTGAGGCAGCACAAAGTTGTACAAGTTTCTTAACCCCAGCAATGGAAGCAAAATTAAGCAAGTTGATTGAGAAGTCTAAAAAGTTTACGATTATTGAACCCATTGATCCATCCAAGTATGTGGTGAGGAGCGGTACCACGAATCACACTGTTAATTTTGATGGAAATACTTGCACTTGCCGAAAATTTCAATTGGACCACATACCATGCGAGCATGCAATAGCAGCGGCGAATAAGAGAGGATTTTCAGTGTTCCTGATGTTCTCAGCATTCTATACAGCTCAGTGTTGGAGAGACTCCTATTCCCAAAACATCTTTCCAGTTCCCAATGAAGATGAATGGGACATTCCAGATAATATTAAGAATTTGACAATCTCCCCACCTTTAGTCCGACAACGAGCTGGACGTCGTAGAACATCGAGAATTCCTTCAACCGGAGAGTTTCCCGGAAGACAAAAATGCACTAGGTGTCGACAAGTAGGGCACAACCGACTTTCGTGTCGTGATCAAACACCGATGAGTGATAGACAATCACAAATTTAGTTTATGTTGCATTAAGTTTTGTATTGTTTTTAATTTTGGATTTCTATGTATTTCAGATTTCTGTGTTTTGTATTGTATTGTAACATTAATCTCAATTTTTTTACGTATTGTATTATAACATCAATATCAGATTTTTATATTTTGTATTGTTACATTAATATCAGATTTTTATATTTTGTATTGTTACATTAATATCAGATTTTTATATTTTGTATTGTTACATTAATCTCAGATTTTTATATTTTGTATTGATATAACGTTACGTTACGATATGTTATGTTATAACGTTACGTTACGATATAACGTTACGTTAGGTTACGTTATGTTATAACGTTACGTTACGTTAGATTTTTTTGCTCTGTTGATAACTTGGATAGTGGTTGCTGGCCTGGTTATGCAAATGTTCAAAGGCAACACAATTTCCAGCAATATGTTGCTTCCTTAGTGTATTGATGTATATTGTTCTGTTCAAAGGCAATACTTTTGATTTGGTCATGTAATGAACTTGCTTTAAAGCGATTAATCAACGTGACATCTGGTTATGGCTGTTTTTGTTTTTGGATATGTATTGCTCTGTTGTGGTGTGGTAATGTGGTAATATTCAAGCTCTGTTCCTGTTTGTCATGTTAAATTCAATTGTACATAAGGTCGGTTAATGGTCGGTTAGGGTCGCGTAATCTACCATCTAATTGTACACAAGGTCGGTTAGGATCGCGTAATCCACCATGTGAAATTCAATTGTACACAAGGTCGGTTAATGGTCGATTAGGGTCGCGTAATCTACCATCTAATTGTACACAAGTCGGTTAATGGTCGGTTAGGGCCGCGTAATCCACCATTGTATTATAACATCAATATCAGATTTTTATATTTTGTATTGTTACATTAATATCAGATTTTTATATTTTGTATTGTTACATTAATCTCAGATTTTTATATTTTGTATTGATATAACGTTACGTTACGATATGTTATGTTATAACGTTACGTTACGATATAACGTTACGTTAGGTTACGTTATGTTATAACGTTACGTTACGATATGTTATGTTATAACGTTACGTTATGTTATAACGTTACGTTACGATATAACGTTACGTTAGGTTATGTTATGTTATAGCGTTGCGTTACGATATAACGTTATCTTATAGCGTTACGTTAGGTTACGTTATGTTATAGCGTTGCGTTACGATATAACGTTATGTTATAGCGTTACGTTATGTTATAGCGTTGCGTTGCGATATAACGTTATGTTATAACGTTACGTTATCTTATAACGTTACGTTAGGTTACGTTATGTTATAACGTTACGTTACGATATAACGTTATGTTATAACGTTACGTTACGATATAACGTTATGTTATAACGTTACGTTATCTTATAACGTTACGTTATAACGTTACGTTAGGTTACGTTATGTTATAACGTTACGTTACGTTATATCGTAACATAACCTAATGTAACATTATATCGTAATGTAACGTTATAACATAACATAACCTAACGTAACGTTATAAGATAATGTAACCTAACGTAACGTTATATCGTAATGTAATGTAACGTTATAACATAACATATCGTAACGTTATAAGATAACATATCGTAATATAACGTTATAAGATAACATATCGTAATGTAACGTTATAACATTACATATCGTAACGTTATAAGATAACAATATCGTAATGTAACGTTATAACATAACATATCGTAACGTTATAAGATAACATATCGTAACGTCACGTTATAACATTACATATCGTAACGTTATAAGATAACATATCGTAATGTAACGTTATAAGATAACATATCGTAATGTAACGTTATAACATTACATATCGTAACGTTATAAGATAACATATCGTAATATAACGTTATAAGATAACATATCGTAATGTAACGTTATAACATTACATATCGTAACGTTATAAGATAACATATCGTATCGTAACGTTATAAGATAACATATCGTAATATAACGTTATAAGATAACATATCGTAATGTAACGTTATAACATAACATATCGTAACGTTATAAGATAACATATCGTAATGTAACGTTATAACATTACATATCGTAACGTTATAAGATAACATATCGTAATGTAACGTTATAACATAACGTTATGTTATAACGTTACGTTATCTTATAACGTTACGTTAGGTTACGTTATGTTATAACGTTACGTTACGATATAACGTTATGTTATAACGTTACGTTATGTTATAACGTTACGTTACGATATAACGTTATGTTATAACGTTACGTTATCTTATAACGTTACGTTAGGTTACGTTATGTTATAACGTTACGTTACGATATAACGTTATCTTATAACGTTACGTTAGGTTACGTTATGTTATAACGTTACGTTACGATATAACGTTATGTTATAACGTTACGTTATGTTATAACGTTACGTTACGATATAACGTTATGTTATAACGTTACATTATCTTATAAACAGATTTATTGTGTACAGATATGTTACTTTTGTAATCAGTTATCTTGATATGGCAGTTCCAGTTTGGTTTGGATATTTCAGTTTTCAATTAAACTATGTTGCAGTTTCAGTTATAAAATGGGTCGATTAAATTTTAAATTGGTCGATCAATCGACCTCTTTTTAAAGGAGTGGGTCGATTAAAATTGTGTGCAAATTGGAGGGAAAAGTACGCTGTTGATGTATTTTGTAATAACTTTGATCCTTAATTTATAAACAGATTTTTTGTGTACAGATACGTTGCTTTTTGTAATCAGTTATCTTGATATGGCAGTTCCAGTTGCTTTGGATATTTCAGTTTTCAATTGAACTATGTTGCAGTTTCAGTTATAAAACGGGTCGTTTAAATTTTAAATTGGTCGATCAATCGACCCATTTTTAAAGGAGTGGGTCGATTAGAATTGCCTTAGCTAATGTGGGTTGATTACTCGACCATTGACCGACCCTTGTGTACTTTGATTTTCCATATGGTGGATTACTCGACCATAATCGACTATTAACCGACCTTTGGTGACATTTGCAACTTACAAAGCATAACATTTGCAACTTGAGCTCCAATTGCAACAAACAGAAATACATTACATATCCAATAATAATAATAATAATAATAATAGACCACAGCCAGAGCAATACATTCATTTAATCATCATCAATCACTATAACAACTCCATGATTATCTTCGCACTTGCGCTTCCACATAATGCTCCTAATCCTTTCTGACCTTCTACTGGGTGCACTTCCACGGGCTTTTGTGGCTTTCTTTGTAGTAGTTGTAGTTGCTCCATCAGTAAGAGCAACTCCAACTCCATCATCAGTAACATCTGGTTCATCAGCAACTCCATTTTTTGTTTTGGTCTCTTTGCACGAGTTCATGTTGCTTCAAATTTGTTCTTGCGGAAAAAAAAAACCCGAAGAGTGAAATGAAATGAAGGGTGATATTATCCGTGGGAGAGACTTGCTAACTTGCTGTATTTATAAGTAAAATATACTAAGCTTTTTGAAGGGATGGAGTCAAACTATTTCTTAATATACGTGTAACGTTAAAGTAAGAATTTTTGGGAACAAGGAGTCAAACTATTTATTAATATCCGTGTAAAATTAAAGTAGGAATTTTTGGGAACATGTCAAGGAGACAAGGAGTACATAAATAATAGTAAAAAGTAAAAAGTATTTTTCTGAAAAGTTAAAAGTGTTATGAATAGTAAAGCAAAAAGTACTAGCAACTGTACATAATAATAGATCACGCGACCCTAACCGACCACTAAACGACTTTATTTTAGGTCAGTTAGTGGTCGATTAACCACTGGTCGGTTTTATTGTCGTTTAATGGTCGATTCGATTAATCTCTGACCTATCCAAGAATCTTTTCCAAGAATCTTGACAAAAGCTTTATTATCAAAATCTTTTCCAAGAATCTTGAAAAAAGCTTTATTATCAAAATCTTTTCCAAGAATCTTGAGAAAATCTAACTTTAATAGCCTACCTAAGGGGCCAAGGCGTGTTTAGAAGGACAACCCTACAGTAAATCTCCATTATTGAACGTTCTTCAGTCTAACCTCCATGAGTTTAAGTAGAGCTCCTTCTTCATCCAAACTCTACTATGAATAAACTCACAACCGCTTATCGATTACACTAGATACAAAATTATGATTCAAATTTTCTCAAAATGTATTCAAGTCCTAGAAATCGATTAGCGTATACCTATCCGTCCATCGAACTCGCTAGCATACATGAACATCACGAGAAGATCCCGAAAAGAGTTATCAAATGTTTGGAAAGCATTTGATAAATTGCCATGTGCAACAAGTCTTCTGGTTATATGTAGGTATGCGGGCCATCACCTCAAAGATGGTTGATGCCGATAATTCAGCTTGACTGAATTACGTAGCTAATAAGGAATTGATTTCAAAGGGGATTCATGGCCGAAGCAGTAAATCCTTAGTGGCCATCACCCGGTTTCGGTGCTCTCGTAATGACCCGAAGAAGTGCACGGAAGCCTTCGACCGGAGGAGATCAAAACGGACACCGCCATGCATCTTGATCTACTCCAAAATCCTTGAAATCAATCTTGGATACTATTTTGTAGCAAATTTTCTACTCAAAATTGAATTATTATGTATCTTTATCCTGTAATCTGCAGTTTAGTCAAAATTCTAGTTGTAATGGTCAGTTGTAATGGTCGATTAATCCACCACTGGTCGTTTGTAATGGTCGATTTTAAGGGTCGGTTTTAATGGTCGGTTAGGGTCGATTAATCCACCAAAATTTTTATGATTGGTCGTTTTAATGGTCAATTAATCTACCATTAATCCACCAAAATTAGTTTAAGACTGGTCGTTTTAATGGTCGATTAATGGTCGGTTAATCTACCACAATAACCTTAAGAACTTTTCCATAGTCGGTTAATGGTCGGTTAGGATCGGTTAATCTACTGGTCGGTTTTATGGTCGATTAATGGTCGGTTAATCTACCACGCATACTTTAAGATGGGTATTTTTGGAAATTTATGTCTTCCGCTTCTTTGACGCAGTCAAAGGCCATATAACATAAAATGTCGGGTCTAAAGGCCATACTTGACTATTACCACTCAGGGGTTAGATGACCCGATCATGATTCATGTCAAACCCAACAGTCTATTGCTCGCTGATGTAAACCTCCGATTACTCTCTCCGACGCAATCTGAAATCGCGAATTACATGATTTGTGGCTTCTGAGAGGGTCCCAAGAGATGAAGAACAGCAACAACATTGTGGCGGATAAGGGTCGGGCTCTCCCTGTTGACCCGCACTTGCCGAGATGGATCTGCCAGAACTGCCGTCACAACATCTCCATCGTCGGCGTCGATCCTTACGCCGACAACAAGTTCTTCAATGACTCCGCCTCCTTCCGTTCCGGTTAGAACTAATTCTTTCTTTCTATTTTTGAACTTCTTTTACATTCTCCGCAATTTCATTTTGGGACTTGTGTGATGAATTTGATAGTTTAGGTCAAACTTGTAGCTGGAAACTGAACATTTCGAATGACCTGTAAGCGTAATTTAGGGCATAATGAGCTTAGATTGTCGATGGAATAGCATTATTATGCAGAAAGAGCAATTCTGCACCCAATTGTTCCCAGAAAAAAGTGTTTTTAAGGACCAAAAACCTCTGACCAGAAGCACCTCGCCTCACCAACGAGCCCTTGGAGCCTCGGACCACATATTGTAAGTATTCGACTGGACTGGAACGAGGTGCCTTGGGGAAAAAACATAGGAGTAACTTGATTAGAATTTTCAGCTTGTATCTCAGTTGCGATAGATTGAAAAGTTATCCCATCTGTACGAAAAAAGGAAAACAGCTAAGAAACACAGGAAACAGAACTGGAGCTATCTCTATGGAGACAACATACTGAAGCCTTTTATATATCACGATAGCATTGATGTAGATCAAAGATTAATAGTTCTATCATTTTTATGAAATTTGATTTTCTTAATTTTGCTAGAAAATTACTGCAACTTCTTAGTGGAGAAACTTACATAAATAGTGGAAGTTAATGTTCTGTGGAGTAGGACGAAAGAAAAATTCTAGTAGTACAATTTGTAAATGGCTAAACAAAGAGGGTGAATCATACACAGAGTATTAAAGTAAGCAGAAGAAGCAATTTTTGAAGAATGTGAACTGAATGAAAATATGAAAAGAAGCTGAAGAAAGGAAAATTCTGTGGAAATTTATCAAAACGCAGAAATGAGAAGGACAAAATTTAGCTTGAGCGCTTCTCCGTCTTTCTCTCTCTCTCTCTCTCTCTCTCTCTCTCTCTCTCTTTCAGACACACACACAAGGAGTATACACAGAGAGTGGTCTATCTCTCTGGGAGTGTACTCTGTGTGTATGGAGTGAGAGGAAGAGAGTGATTTTGTTGGGATGCATGAGGACCAGTGAGTGAGCTGTGAGAGTAAAGAGGTTTGAAGAGAACAATCACAACCAGCGACAGTTCCAAACCTGATACCAGATCTGATCACGAGCCTACGAGGTACTTGGGGTGTGAAACTTAGTGTCGGCAACAGAAGTCTTTATCATTGGCTAGACCTAATGTAGCATTTCTTTATGGGGATGAACTAATTAATTAGTTTGACAACCGACGTATTCACTAGCAAAATATTATGAACAATCCTATTTGGTACATGATTTTCAACAGTTGTTTATTATCATGTATATAGTTCTACATTACCAGTATATTTATTTGCATGCTGTGAATTTGATTAAATATTACTCCCTCCATCCCTAAATTATTGTCTTGCTTTTCTTTTTTGTCCGTCCTTAAATAATTGTCTTGTTTGAAACTTTCCTTTTTAGGACATCACTTTTATCAATTTACCCTTACTTTTTCTCTCTACTTTAATTATTAGCCACATGCACATGGACATTAAAGTAAACTACACACTAAACTAATATTAATAATCAAGTCATTTGTTTTTTCTTAATCCGTGTGCCGGGTCAAACAAGACAATAATTTAGGGACGGAGGGAGTATTGTTTATTACATAAATAATTGTTTTTTAAATGGACAGTATTAGTTTCTTTTACGTGAGGTAAAAAAGGCTCAATTCACCCACACGTAATCATAGAGTCAAACCTCGTGAGGAAGGAATGTATTTTTGGAGAGAGCTTACTACCCATAATAGTTTAGCCTTAGTTTGCTGCTAAAAAATAAAATCGCCGCACTTACTATCAATAGCTGACATGCTCGATGAAGGTCTCGCATGCATTTTAGATAATATGTGAAGGAAAAGTTTCCGAAACAAGGAGGCTTTTTTTTTTTTGTATTGTGACATTACTTAAGATTTCTATCTTTGGACTTTTAAGGCAAAATATAAATTTTGCTAAGCCTTCCATATTTTTACGGGGCCACTTTTAAGGGTGAATTTGAATAATAGGATAGGATAGATGAAGAAATTTTAAATCACATGTGCAATTTATGCATTTATTATAGAGAGGAAAGTGTCGGATTCAGTTTCAAGTTACTTTCTATCATTTTTATGAAATTTGATTTCTCTTAACTTCACAAGAAAAAGTACTGGAAATTTGAAGTTAGGATGGCGACATAAAGGAAGGCGGCTAATGTGCCATTGTAAAATTCCTGGAAAGAGTATATCACTATAAAAATATGGGGCAAAGAGGCTTAGAATCTCCTTGCCTCAACCTTTCACCTCCAGAGATATCTATCTTACCTTCCCATTCAAGACACAGAATGACTAGTACTCTAGGAATAGTTATCTTGTGTCGAAAATTCATAGTATGCATGGAATGCAAAATCATGCCCCAAGGCAATGAGTTGTAAGTCTTCATTGAATGCATCTACTTGACTACTTGCTCTGCCAATGAGGTTTGAAAATACCATCTTAAGAACTTTTTGAATCCGATTATAAAGATCATAGCAGAAGATGCATGAGGCGATAGTATTGAGACTTTCCACTTTTGGGATCTGGGAAATAGCTGTTGTATTCAGAATCAGATATTTCAAAATCTTATCACTAGTAAAAGAACCCAAAAATAGTGCGTGTATCTCCACCAGAGTGCAAGCTGAATACAAGCTGAACAGAACCCCTGGTTGCTGCCTTACCATTTTCTTACTGAATATATGACACTTTTAAGTTCCACTTCAAATATTTTCCAGCATTAAGTAGAGATGGCTTGGGTATCCCTCGTATCAAGGTTTTTCCTTCAAACAAAGACACTCCCAGAAAAGTGATTGGAAGTTATCAGGTGATTGAATAGTGCTATCCCTCAATGAATTTATGAAATTATGTCTGGTTGGCTCACAGGTGATTTGTATGACATATTGAGATTAGAAATGTAACCCATTTCAGTGTACGTTTGTATCAAGTTTTGAACCACAAGATTATGTTTAGGGAAACTTATGGGATGAAACTTCTCTAGTAAATGATGTGAGACATGCTTGAGTTTGATGGACCTGATTTTATGAATAATTGGGTGATGTTATCATGATAATTTATGAAACTGGTGAATTCAAGTCTCAACTCATCAAAATCAACTTTTAGTGTTGATATGAATCCTGTTTTACCATTTTGCTATTTAGACTGAAATATTTAAGTTGAACCACAAGACTATATATTCATAGGATTCATTTGAAGTATTTGTGGCCAAGTGAGGTTCTGCACAATAACAATTACAATATCATGTTTGAGCTTTAGGTTTGAACTTCTTCTTGACTATTACAGTTACATTTCATTGCTTTTGGTGGTTGATCCACATTAACGCAAGTCGTACGGAAATTACTCATTTTGCTTTTCATGTTAAACTGATTTATGTCACTTGAGTAGGGAAAGCATTTTTGTGATATTGTGATATGTTATTGCGTGAGATAGAATGTGTGGAATAGGTATGTGGTACTAGCGCTCACATCCGTCATTTAGCTGGCTGTTATGCCGCGACACGTGTCACACGACACGTGTCCTGCAAAGACATGTCCCACGATAGGCATCTGGCGACATTCTATCCGAGTAACTCAGTTCGCGCATATTTCTGCACTCATCTCACCATGGCCTTAGCAGGACAACCAACACAAGTTGGACCCCACAGGATGAACCATTTGCGCATTTCCTTGTAGCGTAGACTTTCCGCATTCGGGATTACTAAAAGGGTTGTGGATTGGAGGCTAGAATGAAGTATTGCCACGTGGACCAATAACCAAGTCACATGTGGCCAGTCTAGGTTTATTAGGGAAATTGTGGATGGTCCCTCCATAGGGACACACGGCTCTCACTTGCGCAATTGTATGACTCGGAAAATGAGGGAGTGCCACCACACAATGCGGACATCACGTGGTCTGTCATGTGAGGCCCCTCCCAGCTACCTATAAATAGGTCAGTCATCGCATTTATGAGACAAGAAGACTTACTGTTCACATGCTGCCCCAATTTGCCTTTCCTCCCTCTTGACCCTAGTCTGCCTTCATTCTCCCCTATCCCACTCTCTTAGTGGTCCTAGTGTGTAACGCCAGTTCTTACCTGGTATTATTATCATTCTACCCCCCTATCGCAAGGACTTGGATCAAACATAATGTTTTACAATGTAGTAAGTTGGAAGAGTATGACGGTTCAATTATAGTCTGAGATGAAACATTCAGGGATGCAGGGTTCTTCAGTCCATGGGGCAGGCAGTGTGTTAGGTTCAACACATATGGATCATTCTTTTGTCGTTTTGTCGGAACAAAGAAATCAGGTTCCAGGGGTCCCTCCTCATCCTCGTGGTGGAGCTTTTCAGCCTGATACAAGCCCGGCTGGAAAAGCAATGGAGGATTCTTTTGTGGTGTTGCCTCCACCTGCTGCATCTGTTTACAAGTGAGTCTGCATCTGATGGAGGTGGGACCCATTTGCCATCCCAGGACGGTGGACCCACAAGTGCTCCTTCACAGCCAAATAATTCTGGGTTCCACTCCACCATAACTGTCTTGAAGCGAGAGCATTTGATACTGCCACAACCCAGACACAGGTGTGCTCAACTTCTTATTGATTTCTTATGGTGAAGGAACTTCATCATTACGTTAAGTTCGATTTGAGATTGTTCATGCCATTATTGATCTTGAAGTTTTTAAATTTCGCTTCACCAGGTTGAGCAACCTCTGTGCCTTGAGTGCATGAGGGTGTTATCAGATAAACTTGATAAGGAGGTTGAAATGTGAATGCTGACATAAAAGCATATGAAGCCTGCCTTCAGCGCTTGGAGGGGAAGGCACGAAATGTTCTTAGTGAAGCTGATTTTTTGAAAGAGAAGCTAAAGGTACTTACTTATATTATAATTATTACTATAATTGCTTTTTCGCTTTGAAAGTGAATTTGCTTATTTTATGACAAGCTCTTACACGTATAAATAATTGAATGCTACTTCCACAAAAAAATCAGTTATGGCAACCTATCTACAGGCATTTGGATTGGGGATATAAAATTGCATTTCAAAACAAATTCAGCTGGTCACGCTTGACCAGATATATTTTCTATTTCTTCCTCTCTTTTTTTTTTTTTTGCTTTTCTTGGACATGCATATCATGTGGTCTTGTTTGAGATTTCATGGTGGGATTTTTCTTTTTTCGGTCGTAATATTCATATTATCATCTCTAAATGTTATTAAGATAGAAGAAGAAGAACGGAAACTTGACGCGGCAATAGAAGAAACAGAAAAACAATGTGCAGAAGTAACTTCTGAATTGAAGGAATTGAGCTAAAATCTAATCGCTTTAAGGAGTTGGAGGAGCGGTAAGTTGTTCTAAATACATAATATCATGGAAGTGAGTTGTCTCTTAAAGAGTTCCACTGTTTTCTAACAAATTTGTTTGTACCAGGTATTGGCATGAGTTCAATAATTTTCAGTTTCAGTTAATATCGCATCAGGTGAGTTGCCGCCAAACAAAATTCCTTTCCCATGATTTTCATCAAATTTTACTTACATTCACATAATATCAGATTCCCAACCTTTGTGTGTCACACTTGATTTCTATACTTAGTCTCGGTCTACTGTCATTCATTTTAATAGTTTTCTTGGAATCCTCAGTAAAGCAATTTGATGGTTGTAGCAAAATTGCCCCAATGCCCTCTAATGTTGAGGGAGATAAGATAGAGCGAGTTGGGGGAAATGGTTGGTTGTTTTGACATCACTGAACTATGCATTTCCTGGAATCTTTTGAATATATTGAAATTGAGCTGCATATTTTTAATGCTGTGCATGTAAGGTCATTATTTGGTTTGTCGCTCATATATGTCTCATTCTCATCAATCAATGGTTCCCAGCTTTTGAGTCCTGAAAAATAGTATACTGCAAAACATAGTTGCTCCTCCGCTTATGGGAGATGTTTTTCTCTACTTTCAGTATATCTTTAAAAATAAATAGGTCTTTCTGTTGACAGGAAGAGAGGGACTCAATTTTGGCCAAGATTGAAGTTTCACAAGCACATTTGGAACTATTGAAGCGAACAATGTCCTCAATGATGCTTTTCCTATCTGGTATGATGGAGAATTTGGAACAATTAACAATTTCCAGCTGGGCAGACTTCCTAATATTCCGGTATACGTACTAGGCATGCTGCTTTTAATATTATATTTGAATGGATTAGCTGAATTTTGTTCAATCCTTGGTAGCGTGGCATACATGACACGAGTGTTAGCATGTTAAAATGATCAATATCTTTCTTAACAATTATAAATATATGCTCTGAACTAAAATAAATTTGAAACATATTTTGCTCTGACCGTTTCATTGCAAATATGAAAATATATATGTACAAATGGAGAGAAGATATTACTGTATCATCAACCAAGAACTCTTATCTGCATTTAGGTAGGCATAGGTTCTCTACCTCTTAGTTGAATGTTTTTGATAAAACTTGTGCTCTTTCTTTGGTTTATTGACTAGTGGTTGCAGTGGTATCCACGGAGATTCATCCCCTGATTCACTTCTGTCTTCTATTCCTCATTTATTTAAATAGTTTGATTCCTGCCAATTCATTTCAGAAATGTCTATGATAATAATCTTCTGTGTTTGGAAATGCTTAGGTTGAGTGGGATGAGATAAATGCTGCCTGGGGCCAAGCATGTCTTCTTCTCCATACAATGGCTCAATATTTCCGACCAAAATTCCAGTATCCTTTCTCAGGGATCAATCATCCCTGAAATTTGTTTGAAATCAATATCTTTTTGTGAAATTCGAGAAAAGCTAAGTGATGTGTAGGCAAAAGCATTGACCTTGTTCAAATGTGTTGGCTTTTTGAAATAATATATCCTTAACATGTTAATGTACAGATACCGAATAAAAATTCTTCCTATGGGAAGTTATCCTCGAATAATGGACAGCAGCAACAATACATACGAGCTGTAAGTTCTTATTATAACCCTGTGTGTTCTTACATTAACTTCTTTGATTTGATTCATTATTGAAATGTTAATGCAGTTCTCCGCTTAACAGTTCACTAGTGATCTTTTGCAAGTGGTGCATGAGAGGGGAGTGGGTCTTAGGATGTTCTCCTCATGGGCTTGTTTATTTTTCTCGTTTTCTTCTTCTTGCTCAAGTCATCTCTAATTTGGCACTGCATTTCTTAGGTTTGGTCCAGTGAATCTGTTTTGGAGCACTCGGTACGACATGGCAATGACATTATTCTTGACTTGCCTCAAGGACTTTGCCGACTTTGCGAATTCCAAGGATAAAGAGAATAACATACCTTCTGAGAAATGTTTCAAGCTTCCTTACAAGTACGTCTCTGTTCTTCCATTTAAGAAGGTTATTCATGCATTTGTATTTAATGTTGCTTATCAAATATATGAACTGGTTAACTCTTCTTGCCAAATGGTTAACACTATGTTCGCCAAATTTTCTAAGTTACTTGGTTTTCAAACATCTTTATTTACGTATTATGTTGTTACACATTTCTGGAAGGAATCTCGAAACTTTGTGATATTTGAGAGATGATTAAGACTTTCTGAAAGTGGTTTTGTTAAAATGGTAAAATCTACTCCCTTTGTTTCAAATTGAGGTCCATTTTTAGTTTCTTGCAAAAATTAAGGGAGTTGACTTTTAGCCATTTTAGTATGTCCATGAATGCTGCTAGCGTTCACGCTAAAGTATTGCAAGTGCGCATGCCGACATTGATAGATAGCAAAGGTGAATTGTTCTAAATAGAGTTGGCTTCATATCTCTTGCTAGGAATGGTGGACAAGTTACAGAAAAATATAAGAACTCAGAAGATTTCCTCCACGGTTTCTGTTGTCCTCTCTTAATTTAAGGCTCCATTTGCAGGATTGAGAATGACATAAGTGGAAAGCTATTCCATCACAGAGAGTTTCAACAAACAGGAGAGCTGGACCAAAGCTCTAAAGTACACTCTCTGCAACTTGAAATGGGCTCTCTACTGGTTTGTTGGTAATATGAATTTCCAGCCTCTTTCTGCAACAGTCTCTTTGCTTGGCGAGGTTCCAACGACCGGCTCAATGTACAAAAAGCGAACACCTGACTCCAAATCCGACTCTCAACACTCTATAAACCCATGATACTGACTATGCAAGATGCCCAAATGTAAATAGCTATGCAAATACTGTGAAATCTTGCTCAGATTATACCCAACAATAATGCATCAGAAATCGGTGTTTATACTGTGTAATCTAATATTGAAAAAAAAAAAACTGTATCATATGGCTTTCATGTCAATTTGAAATAGTTCTATAATTTCCTGAACAAGTCTACTTCTGGTGAGGTTTTACGTATGCATAAATGCTACTCTCTCAGTTTCAAAATAAGTGTTCTCTATTGATTTTATATGGTTTTAAGAAAGGGAGTGGCTATGTAATTTTTTTTTTAGTGCCCTTGAAGTTATCTCTTAGTGGTGTTTGATCAAAAGGTCTATTATTTTTATTTTACAATTAATAAAAGGTATTATAGACAATTTGCTTTAAAAAATCTTTCTGAAAATGAAAAGAGGATATTATGTTCCAAAATGGAATAAGGGCCATTTATTTTGGAATGGGAGTAAAATAAATAGCAACTTAGTTTTATAAATGATGAAAATAAGTACTACAAATACATTAAGCACCAAAAAGGATTAATGATACCACTAGTCCCTTAACTATTAAGCATTTCATGATTAGTCCTTTAAGATATTTTTTTAAAATTTAGTCCCTTGAGTATCAAAATTAGACATAATTAGTCATTTTGTTGGATGCCGTTAGTATTTTTCCGTTAAGTCTGTCATGTGCCCAACACGTGACTTTGGTTAAGGGCATTTATGGAATTTCACCAATCATCTTCTTCACCAATTCTTCAAATCCTAATTTTCAAAAACCCCAATCTCAATTAAAGGACAAAGCAATCACTTAACAAAGATGAAAACCCAGATGAAATGGAATTTTTTGAAAACCCAGATTGTCCGGCATCCCTATTCCCAACTCACCGGTACTGCCACCTCTCCGACGACTTCTTCGAATTTGTGAAAAACAATCAAACGAAAAATTAGGTTTGATTTAGAAAAACCAGATACATCAAACGGAAACTAACCACACGGAATCAATAACTCAAACCCTCCTTACAACTAAAACAAATCTTTCATGGATCTATATCAACACCACACACATTCATCTAAAATTCACCAAACTGGCATATTTGAATGTTTAATTTATGGAATGGGTTCACCCAAATACAGAATCCCAGAAACTGGTTGACTTAGCTCAACGACTTCGTCTTTTCAATCCTCAATCGGGTTCGAATTCAGAATATCTAACACACAGTACAAACCCTATCCCCTGCCAAAGCCAAACTGAAAAATTAGAAAATCTCAAAAGCAAAGCTGCAGTTCTGATCTGTATCTTCCAAGGCGAACAAGGAGATGAGATGGCGAACAGAGTGAACGGAGAGAGGGAGGAACCGGCGTTGGAGGCGGAGATGTTGCTGGAGTAACGAGATGGTGTGGTGCCAAGTTGCTGTTACTGTTGCCGTTGCTTACTGCGTCGAGAAGGAGGGGGGGTTCGCGGCGTTGAGGGAGAGCGAAACAGGGTTTTGACTTAATTGGGCATTCTTGCTCCAGCCGTCGGCCAAACATTCTGGTGTCTCTGTATTCTTGCCAAGCATTCTTTCCAAAGGTGTTATAAGAGAGAGAAAATTGAGGGAGGAGAGAGAGAGAAAAAGAATAAAGGGTTAAAAGAATAAATTATTTAAGTATTACAAAAATTTTACACATAAAATTTCATAAATGCCCTTAACCAAAGTCACGTGTTGGGCACATGATAGATTTAACGGTAAAATACTAACGGTATCCAACAAAAGGACTAATTATGTCTAATTTTGATACTCAAGGAACTGAATTTTGAAAAAAAATTCTTAAAGAACTAACCGTAGAATGCTTAATAGTCAAGGGACTAGTAGTGTCATTAACCCCACCAAAAACGAAAACAAAGGTAGTAATTATATTATGAAAATAAGTACTACAATATGGAGAAGTGTACAAATACATTAAGCACTAATACTTTTATTATTACAAGCACTCACTCAATAAATATTATATCCCTCTCACGACAGGAAACCTCACCCAACCAACCACCTCAGAAGACCCATATCCTGCCTACTGCTTCACGAAATCGGAACCTCTCCGTTCCAAGTTTCCTAATCCCTCCTTCACTCTTAAATGCCTAACAATGACGTGCGCTGACTAGTTGACTAACAAAGGCTTATCTTCCACGGAAGATGTTATAGAGGTTGAAGTAGTGTCCCAAGGGCGAGCGAGCTAGTTCTATGATGCTATGATCATCATTAACCTCTTCATAGTGCTCTTGACTGGGAGGTGAAGCTCTGAGCGAGATTCGAATAGCTTCCAACTCCATTGCGACTTCTTTCATTGTCGGCCTAGCTTTTTTTCCCATTCAAATTCAAGCATCTTCTTGCTAGGTTGGCGACTCCATTAATTTCTTCTTTTCCACCTTCCTCCAGAACTTGAGAATCAAGAATATCAAATAAACGATTCTCCTTCATGCTAAACATAAAATAGGTTGCTAAACTACGCCCATCCTCAAATGTGATTGGCAGAACGGCTTTCTGACCAGTTAAGAGTTCAAGAAGAACTACCCCGAAACTATAAACATCACTTTTTGCTGTAAATTGACTTGATTGGAAGTATTCAGGGTCCAAGTATCCAAATGTTCCTTGTACTCTTGTTGTCATGTGGGTTTGATCAATATCCGTTGATCTTGATGTCCCGAAGTCAGCCACTTTTGCTCTGTATTTATCATCCAAAAGTATGTTAGTAGACTTGACGTCGCGATGATAAATTGGTTGCGAAGCTGCCGAGTGTAGGTAAGAAAGAGCTTCGGCAACTTCCGAAGCAATCCTTAAGCGCACATCCCACGAAAGTGGAAAGTCTTCATTTTGTTTATGATGTATATACTGGAAAAGGGTTCCATTTGGGATGAAATCATAAACAAGCATAGGAACTTCCGTCTCCAAACAACACCCGTGCAATTTGACCACATTTCTATGGTTAATCTGCGATAAGATGACAACCTCGTTGATGAATTCTTCGAGTTTTTCCTCATCCACTATTTTCGACTTTTTAATTGCCACAATTTTTCCATCTGTCAACATTCCTTTGTAAACAGTGCCCTGGCCTCCATGACCAAGGATTCGATTGTCGTTGTAGCCATCGGTAGCCTTTTCCAGCTCCTTAGAAGTGAAAACTTTGGTTTTTTCAACATAACCTTGTTCAGCCGAAGTCAATTGTTGTTGTAATAACAAGCCACCATTTCGCTTGAAGAATTTTTTCTTGAGCTTAGCCTTCTTTCTTCTCTTGATTATTTTCCTCAACCACCACGCACCGGTAATTAAAAACAGTCCCCCAAGACCACTGCCAATACCTGTGGTAAGGGACACAAAAGGCCAAATTATTGTTAATTCATTCTTGTGATGTTTCTTCTTGTATTTACAAAAAATTATCCTACAGACTCTCAGATACCAAGTTGAACCCAACAGTATTAAGCCAATGCAAATGTAATAATGTCCCACGATAACATGAGTGGGAAGTGACCTTTGTATTTATACAAGTCAAAGAAGAGAGAAAGAGTTACAGTAGGACTCAAAGATGTAAAGCTTATCACATGGGATGAATAGTTCATTTCACTCAAAGAGTCTATATTTAAAAAGTCTAATAATTAAAATATACATAAGTACTATTAAAGTTGATCATAATTATAAAAATATTTAAAATAATTAAAATATATATAGTGCTATTAAAGTTGGTCATAATTACAAAAATATTTAAGCATAGTCAATATGTTTAGAGCATATGTAAAAGGCAAAAATGAAAAGTTTATATTGATTGTAGGGATAATTTTTTAAAGTTGTTTATTTAAGTGGAACATCTCAAAATAGTATAGTTGACTATTTGCCTGAAACGGAGGGAGTATAATATTATCCTAGCTAGGAGATAAAGATAACAATTAAGATGGAGAGCAAGAATTGGAGTCCTCAGCCTTGGTGTACAGCCGTGTCTTACATAGTTCATGCATATGATTCAGTAAACAGGATACAATTAAAACTAATATATACTCCCTCCGTTTCAGATAAATAGTCTATTTTTCATTTTTTAAAATCTAACATGTAACTAAATCAAATCAAAATTTTACATACTTTACTTGTGTTTTAGGAATCAAAATTTCATATACTATGGATTACAACTTTCATAATTTTATAAAAATAAATAAATCTATATCGTAAATTATTGATCAAAAGTTGACTCTTTACCTGGAATTAACGGAGGAAGTAGTACCCAATCCAGTTCTTTTTTTTAGTGTGTGTGTGTGTGCGCGCCCCAAATATTCATTTTACACACCCACCAAAAGAGAAAAGTCCTTACCTACAATAGCAAACATTAGGGTTTTTGATTTTGGAGGAAAGTCACAAAAATGGTATTTGTTACAGATCATGTTGTCACCGCACATGGTCGAATTCTCGCACTGGTGGATAACTGTAAACGAACATCAAACAAAGTAAGTAATAACCGTGCGTTTAGTATAAAAACTGATTTAGTATTAATTAATAATTAATATGTCAACAAAGTTAGTAGGGTGTGTGCGTGGGATCGACCTTGGCATCCATTTGGCAAATAAGCGTTTCCTTCGCTGCCCAGATGACAAGAGCAGTACATTCGATCGGATCCGTAAAAGTTAGTACCTTGATCCGTTTGGTGTAGCGTTTACAAAACGCAGTATTTTTAAAACGCAGCGTTTTAAAAAACGCAGTGTTTTCAAAACGGAGGTCTTTCCTTATAAATACGTTTAGGATATCACTTCAATACGCAGCTTTTTTTTCTTAGTAGCGTTTTAAAACCTGCGTTTTGGGAAAAAGCTAGGAATTCTAGCGTTTTAAAACGCAGCTGCGTTTTGAAAACGCTGCGTTTTCTGCCGCAGTATTGAAACACATTTTTTGCAAATAAGCTGCGTTTTATTCTTGCGTTTTGGCCAAAACGCTCGACCAAACAGGTAGTCACATGTCTCACTGAAAAAACCGTTTTCACACACCTCATCGTAATAGCAATTTTCGTCTGTTGTCCAATCAAGCACAAGAGGAACATTTTCCCTACCTTCCACGGTAAAGGGATCCGTCAAGTTACTAAACCATTTCTCCTCCACAAGAAACCCATAATTGCATCCACTTGTGTTGTTACTCCTGAAAGAACTAGTAGTCTTCGTAGCAGCAGCAATACTTGACAAAGACACATTAACAACCTTGGAGGAACTCTCGTCTGGCAACAGTCGATTCCATAGCATCCACTCTCTAATCTTCCGCTACTAGTAGCATTGCTGCACCTGGACACACTCTAATATCTCTGTTCCTTGGTTTGTTGTGGAATCGAACAATTGTGCCACACTGCCGCATCCAATCCCAATGAATAGATTGTAGGTGTTGTTGAACGAAAAAGGAGTTGCCGACAAATTCAGGTATATATGGACGGGGACCAGTACTACTGATCCCATCCGTAGGACAATTCGACGTGGTTACCGGGCTATTGACGCGAATGGTACTGGGCAGCAATCGAATTTCGAGGACCTCGAGATTGATGCTATTGAGGAAAGGCTTAGAACTAGCTGAGTTGTTGCAAGTGTTGCAAGTTATATTGAAGGCGTGATTGGCAGAACAATTGGATCCTATACCAAATGGGTATGGGATCGTAACATTTCCACAAACGTCTTGACAACCGGACTTTGCTATTGGTGCAATTCCTATTGTTGGTTTGATTAGCCAGAATAGCAGCAGCAGCACTCCAAGCGCTAATCTCTCTTTTTCCTTTGTCATTTTTCCTATTTGGTTTAAAGGTAAGGTGAAAGAGTATGAAAATACTCTTGATCTTTTTATTATATCTTTGTGATTCTGATATTTAAAAAAGTGTATATATTTTTTACTTATTTAGGTTTTTATCTTTTGTAATTATATAGTTTATATTGACTAACAACTAATAGTTTATATTTAGTATAGTTTTGTTATTTAGGTAAGAATCTCAAGGAGGAATGGACTCTTGGAAGATATAGAAAGAAGGATCTTAAATTCAGGAAGTGATTGAATCCTTGTCAATCAAGGAATTTTGAATGGCTATAAAAGGAGTCCTCCGCCTCCATAAGTTGTACCGATTTCAAGAGAATTAATATAGCATTATTAAGAGAGAAATCATTGAGAGGTTTAGTGCATGTGTCTCGAAAATCAGGGATTGATTCTTCGAGATTGTTTTGTGTTTTTGTAAGTTCTTAGTTTAGAACTCGGGTTTGATCTTTGGTTATTATTTTTCTTTTCATTGTAAGTGTTTTTAATTCACAACTTGTTTTCTAGCAAGGTGTGCTTTTATGAAAAGGTTCCAAGAAGATTTTTCTTTGAAGTATTAATTCCGCCGCATTTATATTCGTTCGTTAAAAATAAGTTTTCGAAATAGTTGTGTGCATTGTTGTGTTGACACTTGTGTGCACAACTGTACACACAAGTTATCACACATCTGGTTAACAGTCCTAGCTACAATTCTTTCAATTGGTATCAGAGCCTGTTCTCGACTCAACTGAGATCGATCCTTGAAAGTAGCCACAATGGAATGTTACCATAACCATAGTCATAACAAACCGCCTACACTAAATGGTTCAAACTATACCATTTGGAAGGCCAAAATGATTATGCACATTAAATACATTGATCATCGTGCTTGGGTTAGTCTGATTAATGGCTATACTCCTCCCATGATAGAAATTACCCCATCCACGTCTGATGGCAAAGGAGAGAAAAGTTATGGACCTAAGCCCATAGAAACTTGGACAAGTGAGGAAATTGCTCTTGCAAACTATAATGCCAAGGCCATGGGAGCAATCTCTGACCATGTGGATCCTCATATGTATAGTTTATTCTCTACTCAAACTGTTGCCAAAACAGCGTGGGACATTCTTCAACTTCATTGTGAAGGACCAGCAAGTGTTAGAAAAACCAAACTAAGAACTTTAATGACCAAGTTTGAAAATCTAAGGATGGGAGAGAATGAAACCATAAAAGAGTACTCTGCCAAGATTTTGGACATTTCAAATGAGTATTTTTCTTTGGGTGAATCTATATCCAATGCAAGACTTGTTAGTAAAGTACTACGAACTCTCCCAGAAAAGTTTAACATTAAAATCTCTGTGATTGAAGAAACTCAGGATGTTCACACTGTTGGGCTTGACACTATTCTAGGTATCCTAACAAATTTTGAATTGAATCTTGGGATTCAAGAGGCTAGCAAAGCAAATTCAATTGCTCTTGCAAGTGCTCTCAAGGTGTCTCAGGATCTTGTTCAACTGTCCAAAGACATTGATGAGTCAAACCTAGGAGATGATGAGTGTGCTTTGATTACTTAAAAATTCAATAGCATGTTGAAGAAGAAACGGTTTACTAAGTTTCCAAATTTAGCACACTCTACATCCTCCACGGGTGAATCATCAAAGAAGGAAATAGTCACTAAGAAGCCAGTTTTTGAAGGAAAGAAATCAATTGATTCTATTCAATGCCGTGCTTGCAAAGGATTTGGACATTATGCAAATGAGTGTGCTAACACTCTTAAAAAGCGTGGAGTAG
Organism: Platycodon grandiflorus; assembly: GCA_016624345.1. NCBI lineage: Eukaryota > Viridiplantae > Streptophyta > Magnoliopsida > Asterales > Campanulaceae > Platycodon > Platycodon grandiflorus. Next base: position 29,114,938 of record CM028368.1, read on the forward strand.
GTTTCACAGCGACTTTGAGTGATTCTGATGATGATGAACAGACTGCTAACATGTCCATATGGCATCCATCTCAGATCACTTTGTCTGATAGTGAGTCAGATGTGGAAGATGTGCAATCATTTGACAGCACAACTTATCACACAACTGACTACACAACTGATGTGTATACCTGTTTGAATTCTTTGACTTCTGGTGAAACTAAAAATGATCCAGAAGAAGAAGAGTGTGCTACCTATGAGGACTTGCACAATACCTATGTTGAACTTCACACTGATTGGACTAAACGGATGGAGCAACTCAAGGTATTTAGACAGTAAATGAGAAATTGATCGAGAAAATCTTAAACTAAAGTCTCAAGTTGAGAGTTTGTCAAAAGAAAGTGATTCTCAAAAAGACTCCATAGCCAAGCTAGAAGTTTTACTCACAAAGAAAGACATGGAGTGTGAAAATTATAAAACAAATCTTGATAGAGAGACGAAACTCTAACAAGGCTGAACAGTAAAGCCAAGTTAGAAGAGGTTTTAAAAATAGGAAATCAAGGAAAAACAGAATTGGCTATGGAGAAACTGTTTTGTAAAAGAAGGAGCTAGCAGTTTTCAAAAGGGTAAAATCATCTCCTCGTCAAGTCTGTTCATTCTCAAAATGACAAAACAGAGGAGAAGGTATGTTTGTCATCATTGCTTCGCTCCTGGTCATATTAGACCGTATTGTCACAAGTGAAACAGAACTGGGTTGAGCAATATGCGTGGACACTTGGCGGTTGTGTACACAACCCAACACACAACCGTACACACAACCCAAAGCCGGAAAGAAGACGCCTGGTAAGAAAGGAAACCGTAAGCTGTCAGTTGTTTTCACCTCTCTTAGGAGCAAGTGTGGAAGGGGCCTGGTATTTTGACAGTGGTGTTCTCGCCACATGACAGAACACGGGAAAATCTCATCGATTATGCTCCATTCAAAGGTGGGAAAGTCAATTTTGGTGGAGGAGCTCAAGGTAAAATTATTGGCAAAGGTACGTTGAATGTATCGAGCTTGCCTAAGCTACACAATGTTCTACATGTTGATGGGCTTAAGGCAAATCGATAAGCATAAGTCAACCGTGTGATGATGACTTATTTGTTAAATTTGACAAGTCAAAATGTGAAGTTTTTGATAACCAAAATAAGTGTATTTTAAGCGGTGTTCGATCTTCGACAACCGTTACAAAGTTGGAAGCAGTGTGTCATGCTTTTTACTAAAATGGATGATTCTACATCCATCGGCACCAAAACTTGGTCATGCCGAGAGAAAAATCGAGATTTAATCAACTTTGAGGCCGTAAAAGATTTGCCTAAACTGGATCTTAAGAAATTAAGTGTGTGTGGGTCATGTCAAAAGGAAACAAACAAGATCAAGTCATAAAATGGTTCAACACTGTGGAACCACTAGATGTCTTGAATTGATCCATACCGACCTTATGGGTCCAATGGAAGTAGAAAGCATGTCTCGAAAAAATATCGTTTTGTGTGTGTGGACGATTTTTCTAGATATACATGGGTAATTTTCTTAAGGGAAAAGTCCAACACCATTGATGAGTTCAAAATTTGGTACAAGAGGGTCAAAAACTTATATGGTTTAAAAGCCATTAGAGTCGATCTCGATCATGGTATCGAATTTGAAAACGCCACTTTCTCGGCTTTTGCGATTCAAAGGGATTACTCACGAGTTCTCCCCCAAAACCCCTCAACAAAATGGGGTAGCGGAAAGGAAAAATCGCACATTACAAGAGATGGCCGAGTAATGTTAAGCTCGAAAATCTCTCTAAAAATTTTGGGCGAAGCCGTGAATACAAAGATGTCATGTAGGAATCGTGTCTTTCTAAGAATTGGAAGTACTATGACTCCCTATGAGATATTTCTTGGAAAGAAACCCACGGTCAAATATTTTCATGTGTTTGGGTGTATTTGCTACATCTTGAATGACCGAGAGTATCTTTCTAAGTTTGATTCCAAAAGTGACAAAGCCATTTTTATTGGATACTCTACGAACAGTAGGGCATTCAGAGTTTATAATCTCAAAACCAAAACTGTCATGGAATCCATAAATGTTGTTTTTGATGATGCTACTGATCTTAATGTCAAAACGGTTGAGGATGATATTTCAGGTTGTACTTGGGAGCCAGAACCAGTTAATGACGAATCTGAACCAGCTAATGTGAATGAATCTGCAGAACAGCCAGTTGTGCAACCAGTTGTTCAGCCAGTTGTTCAAACAACTGACAGCACAAGTGGTCAAACAAATGAAGACCAAGACTCAGATTCTGAAACTGATGACGAAGATGTAAGCAAAGAAAAGGACATCCCCTCCAGAATACAAGGAAATCATCCCACATCTCAGGTCATAGGGGAAGTGGATGAAGGCATGAAAACTCGAGGAAAAAGGGTCAATTACCGTGACCTTGCCGGTTTGTTATGTTTACAATCTATGTATCATCGTAAACTCGTGTTGTTTTGTTGCTAATTATGAACCAAAAATGTTTTGGAAGCCTTGAAAGATGAGAATTGGATTAATGCTATGCAAGAGGAATTAATCCAGTTTGAGAAAAATGAGGTTTGGTTCTTAGTTCCTAGGCCTTCTCACGTCAATGTGATTGGGACCAAATGGATCTTTAAGAATAAATCTGATGAACAAGGCAATATAACAAGGAACAAAGCACGTTTGGTGGCTCAGGGCTACACTCAAATTGAAGGGGTGGATTTTGATGAAACCTTTGCCCCTGTAGCCCGAATTGAGTCTATCAGATTGTTGCTAGCTATTGCATGCTACTTGAAAATCACTCTACATCAAATGGATGTCAAGAGTGCGTTCCTAAATGGTGTTTTAAATGAGGAAGCATTTGTTGAGCAACCTAAAGGGTTTGAAGATCCTTCTAAGCCAAATCATGTCTATAAGTTGAAAAAGGCACTCTATGGTCTTAAACAAGCCCCACGTGCTTGGTATGGTAGACCGACCGAGCACCTAATTCAACTTGGGTTTAAAAGGGAGAGGTTGATAAGACTTTATTTGTTTTGAAAAATAAAAAGGGTATGCTTGTTGCTCAAATTTATGTGGATGACATAGTTTTTGGTGCTACTACTAATGACTTACTTGAAATGTTTGTTCAAAGTATGACATCCACATTTGAAATGAGTATGGTTGGGGAACTGAAATTCTTTCTTGGTCTTCAAATCACTCAAACCAATGAAGGAATGTCGGTTTCACAATCCAAGTATGCTAAAAGTTTGGTTAAGAAATTTGGTCTTGATAATGCATCACACCTAAAAACTCCTATGGGATCATCCCAAAAACTGTGTAAGGATGATGAGGGTGAAAGTGTTGATCACACCCTCTATAGGAGTATGATAGGGAGCTTGCTGTATCTTACGGCTAGCAGACCTGACATAATGTTTAGTGTGTGCATTTGTGCTAGGTATCAAGCTAACCCCAAAGTATCCCACTTAAAAGCTGTAAAACGCATTATAAGATATGTTGGGGGTACTACTCACTTGGGGTTAAGCTATACAAGAGATACCAACACAAACTTGGTGGGTTTCTGATTTCGATTGGTCGGAAATACCGATGATAGAAAAAGCACCACCGGTGGTTGTTTCTATTTAGGGAATAATCTTGTGTCTTGGTTTAGTAAGAAACAAAGCGTGTTTCTTTGTCTACTGCTGAATCAGAATATGTGGCAGTAGGTAGTTGTTGTACCCAATTACTTTGGATGAACCAAATGATAAAGGATTATGGTTTGAAAAGTGAAACCCTAACTGTTTTTTGTGATAACATGAGTGCTAAAGATATTGCTAAAAATCCTGTGCAACACTCCCGTACAAAGCATATAGATATTCGGCACCACTTTATAAGAGATCTTGTTGAACAAAGAATTATTACACTTGAACATGTTGGAACAACAAATCAACTTGCTGATATCTTTACCAAGGCTTTGGATTTTGAGAGATTTTCTTTTCTTAAGAACTCTCTCGGTTTGTGTGATCACGATGATCGCACAACCGTGTGCATAACCGTCCGCATCTCGTATAATTGTATATTACGAAAACACAAAAAAAAAAAAATCCTGCATTCATGCATTGCACGATTATCTCTTGTGATCACTTGACTATCTCTCCGTGTTGACATCTTCTTTGACTCTTGAATGTGAGATCCCTCCTAACTTGGTGATAAAATTTCCTTGTTAAATTTTTGATAATTATCATGGAGTGGGTGTCTAATCTAAGGTCACCGAGAAAACAAGCGCCTCCATTTATTTTGAAGCTTCCACTCATGTGCTCAATGCCAATGACTTATTGTTGCATCACTTGGGAAAAAATTGGGAAGCACTATGGTGTGAGAGTGAATAGCTCCTTCTCGGATCGATTCAATGCCTAATATGGAGACATTCTAGAGGCTACATGATTGAGGATTATCTCATTGAATTCTTGTGTGTCAATGTTATGTTAAATACGTGATTTAGTCATACCATGTTGCAATTTATTGAGATTAAAATCCTCACTGTGTGTGCATTGCTCTCTCATGATAGGCATATAGATTACGTTAGGGCATTCGAAATCCTTGGTGAAAATATGAGCAATTTGTTTGTTAATTTTCACTCTTCTTGTCCTAATTTTTCTATTGTGATTCATGATCTTTTTATGCTAAGGTGGTTATGAAGTCTAGTAGTCAAAGGAGACTACGGTGAGAGGTTGTGTAATCATGGAAGAGTTCCATCCGGATTAGGAAAGCAAATCATATCACAAAAAATGGTAAGTTTTTTTTATTTTTTGTGCCCTAATCCTTTATAAGTTTGGAAGTTCAAAGGGGGAAAAACTCCTACCTTTACACGGCTTATTCTCTTCCCTGGTTCAGTTTCCAAGGTTGTGCCCATAAATCCCTTTTTTAAACCTTGTGACTTCATCTGTTCAATCAATTAATCTCACAACTGCTCTCACATCTTGTCTCACATCTCCCAAAGTCTCTCTCTCCTCTCCTTTCTTTTAGATCTTTTGTGTGCAGATCGTTCTCATGGCATCTCCTCCTTCTTCCACGGCTCAGGCATCCGCTACTGTTGCTGACTTAAGCATATCCCCACAGTATGTTCCTGCGATTGATGTCCAATCCCTTGGCCAACAGTCATCTGCAATTAACGTTGAAGATCAATCTGTCCTTAATACCGTTAGGAATGCTCGTCAACCGGAACCTTCAGGGGTCCGTCGCTCTAGCCGGCTGATCGCATCCGGGAAATCTTCAATTTCTAGTCTTCCTCGCCCAGCTGCTCCAAAAATTTTAAAACCCAAATCTGGGGGTTCTGCAAGCACAAGGAGGAGGTTAATTCTCCGAGATTCCTCTGATGAGGATGAGGGCTCCCCTGCTCAGGCTCAGGTCGCATCTCAGGCCAAAATTCAGGGGGAGAGCAGCTCTAGGCGTCTCACCCGGAGCTCCGCTCGTGCTCAAGCCGCGCCTGTTCTGCCTGCGGCAAACTCACCGTCACCGCCTGCTGACTCTAGTGATGCTTCTGTGGGCTCTGATGATACTGTAAGTGATCCTGATGTTCTCATCTCTTCAAAACGCAGCCGCCTTCGTGAGGTCTTCGTGCGCCGGTGCCCACAACTGGTGACACACCAGTTCACACAGGTGGCACTGCTCACAAATCTCGGGTTCGTAAGTCCTCTGTTCGTATTCCCTCTTCTCCTTACAATCTGGACTTGAAGTACAATTCTCTGTTTTATTCTCCTGATGCTGAAAATCGTTTTTCCACCAATCTCCATAGGGCTTTTGTTGTTGAAAAATCTCGTCAGATTGAGGTTTTTGACAAAGTTGGATTGACCAATTTTTTCTCTGCAAGGTCCCTGGATGTTTCGTTAGATTTTCCTATTCCTTATTCCCGGGCCTTGGTCTTAGAATTTTATGCCAATCTAAGCCGAGATATTGGTTTTGAACGATCTCCAAATTTTGGGAAAGTCTTTGTTAGGGATCAAGTGGTTGATTTTAGTCCCTCTCGGATTAACACTTTTCTGGGCACTCCTGATCTTCCCATTCACATGCTTCCCTCTGATATTCATACGGCTGTGTCCATTGTAACTGGAGGAAAAATTTCCAAGTGGAACACTGGGTTTCGGACTAGTTCCTTAACCAAAGTGTTTGTTTTTCTACACCATATTCTGCGCTCAAATTGGTTGCCAACGTTAAATTCCTCTTCTGTCACTAAAGATCAAATTCTTCTTATGTATCGTGTTGGGGAAAACAAATTTAACTTGGGGCGAACAATTTTTGATACTATCATGAGCTTTGCTGAAAATGTTAACACCACCTATGCTCTTCCACACCCTAGTTTGATTTATGCATTGTTGAAAGATCAAGGCGTTCCAGATATCCCTGGGGATAGTCTGTCCATCATTCCAGAACATTTTAAAATTCCCAAGACTATGCTTGATGCGTCTCGGTTTGATGATCTGGCTCGTTTTTCTGGACTCGCATCGACTTCAGTCTCTGTGCAACCAGTTGTGTCGACAGTTGTGTCCACAACTGTTCTCTCTACTGTGCCCACAACTGCAGCTCAGGACCACAATGCCATCCACGCTCAGATTGCGGTCTTCAGGGCTCAGATATCTTCACATCAGGCTGAGATAGAAAGTAGACATCTTCTCATTGCTGGGCTGCAACAGCATATTGCCGATTTGGAGGCTATGCTTTCTGGTTCCTCTCAAAAAGGGGGAGATATTTCCAAGTCTGGGGGAGCTACTACTAGTGCATCTGATGCTGAAGGTCTAGTGTTTGATATTGAGAAGGAGATTGATGAGGCTGCGACGACTAATATGGAGATGGATGTTTTGGGTGAAGACCTCTACTCGGGTCTTTAAAACTTGTGGACTTTGTGAACTTTTTATTTGCTTTTGACTGTAATGACTTTATTTAGTGGTATGTCTATCTGTTTAGCCTTATCAAATTGTTGTTGCAGTTTTTTGATCAGAACCACAAAGATAGGGGGAGATTGAAAGAGTATGAAAATACTCTTGATCTTTTTATTATATCTTTGTGATTCTGATATTTAAAAAAGTGTATATATTTTTTACTTATTTAGGTTTTTATCTTTTGTAATTATATAGTTTATATTGACTAACAACTAATAGTTTATATTTAGTATAGTTTTGTTATTTAGGTAAGAATCTCAAGGAGGAATGGACTCTTAGAAGATATGGAAAGAAGGATCTTAAATTCAGGAAGTGATTGAATCCTTGTCAATCAAGGAATTTTGAATGGCTATAAAAGGAGTCCTCCGCCTCCATAAGTTGTACCGATTTCAAGAGAATTAATATAGCATTATTAAGAGAGAAATCATTGAGAGGTTTAGTGCATGTGTCTCGAAAATCAGGGATTGATTCTTCGAGATTGTTTTGTGTTTTTTGTAAGTTCTTAGTTTAGAACTCGGGTTTGATCTTTGGTTATTATTTTTCTTTTCATTGTAAGTGTTTTTAATTCACAACTTGTTTTCTAGCAAGGTGTGCTTTTATGAAAAGGTTCCAGCAAGATTTTTCTTGCTGAAGTATTAATTCCGCTGCATTTATATTCTGTTCGTTAAAAATAAGTTTTCTGGAAATAGTTGTGTGCATTGTTGTGTTGACACTTGTGTGCACAACTGTACACACAAATTATCACACATCTGGTTAACAGTCCTAGCTACAATTCTTTCATAAGGTATAAAGATGAATTTATTACATAATGTGCATGGCTGACTTCTTCAAGTCAACAGTCAATAGATGGTGATGCCCATGGGGCGGGCGTACAGGGAGATGGGTGAGGGTGGGGATGATAGGTTAGTAATTTGTAGATGTAGGATTGTAATTATAGTTTGCTTTATTTATTTTTTTACTTCTAATTATTAATACTCCCTCCGTCTTTAAATTATTGTCTTTTTTTCCTTTTTTATTTGTCCCAAAATAATTGTCTTGCTTAAAAAAAATTTTTTTTAGGACATCACTTTTATCATTTTACCCTTACTTTTTCCACTGCTTTAATTATAAACCATATACACATGGGCATTAAAGAAAATTATACATTATATCAATATTAATAATCAAGTCAATTTTTTTTTCTTAATCTGTGTGCCGGGTCAAACAAGACAATAATTAAGGGACGGTGGGAGTATATGATTATTACAGTATTAGTTTACCCACGGTGGAAATGACCAAAATAGTCATCACGTGATCGACACATGCTAATTTCTGTTAACTTTTTAACGCCCGTCGTCGTGGATAAATTTGAACGTGAAGTGTTACTTAGACACAAATTTTCAAATTAGGGTGCAAAGTGGGATTTGGCGATACTTTTGGGTTTTTCATTATTATTTATATTTTGGTTTTTTTTTTTTTAAATCCACAATCACTTATATATATATATATATATATATATGTCTATTAATAAGAACTAAAACAAAATCCACTATTCTCTCTCACCGTCAACGTGCTGCTTTACGTAAAAAAAAATTACCGCCCAAATGCTCAGGTTTTCCTCTGTAACTTTTCTAATTAACTTTATCCTTATCCTAAAAGGTATAAAATCATTTCTATAGATCTGAATTTAACTTTTCTAATTAACTTTAACGTTATCCTAAAACTTGTGCTTAGAATAAGCCAGAGATATCCTTGAGATCCAAACAAAGTCATTTCTATAGATCTGAGTATGTTTTCTCAGATTTATCAGATCTTGAACAAGATACTAGTTATCATTAGAGTTTAAGTAGGCATATACACGTGCTCTTTCCTTTTTCCTCTAACTCTATTTTCATCTTATAATGTCATTTTTTCTATTTTCATATTTTACTTTTTCCTAATGCAATTCTCCAATTATTTATTTGACACAATAGAAAGAGTCCAATGAGTTGACAAATTAAATACAATTTTTGCTATCAAATGGGGAAAATAACATCCAAGTTTGATGAGGCGCGTTAAAGTTTTGGAATATTAATTAGGGTGCGTCTCACCAATAGATTTTGACTCACACTTGCCTTCTTAGAAAGTAGGCTTAGGCCCCATTTTGATCTATTATAGTATATTTTAAGTTCTCATCCTTAAACACTTAGTGCTTTCTCAGAAGTCAGAAGCTCATCGACAAGAAAATTACTCCATCCGCGCCTAAATTATCTTCTTAGAAAGTAGGAGGAGCACGCTCATATGATGATTCCATTGCTGAGAAAGGAAAGTAGTAAGTAAATTCACAAGAAAAGTAGAGGTGACTTATTACCTCAAAGTCTGCTAAATTCTTCCTCTCATCATGCCACCCTCCTTTTTGTATTTTCTTATTGCCTAAATTTAATTTTTTGTACGACGCGTTGGATAAAAATTACTCCATCCGCGCCTAAATTATTATATTTTTTTATTTTTTTGTCCGTCTCTAAATAATTATTTTGTTTAAAAAAATTTTTTAGGAAATTTTTTTACTATTTTATTCTTATTTTTTCATTTTACTTTAATTATGGGTCACATACACATGTACATTAAATGAAACATCACACTATATCAATATTAATAATCAATTTAATTATTTTTTTTTAATCCATGTGCCGAGTCAAACAAGACAATAATTTAGGAACGGAGGAAGTAATTTTTTTTAAAAGAATGGAAATAACTTTAAAAAGATATGTTAAATTGAAGGTTTGCATATGAATCAATCAATGAGGAATCTCATTCATAAAGATTGAACTATACAGAGAGAGAATCATCTTGGAGAGATTTACTGAGAAAAATTAGAAAGAGAAATTATTCTTCTTACTTAAAATACTAACTTAGCTGATTTTATTCTTTACAAATATAACACTTGCTACGCCTTGACTATTCAAGTATTACACTCGCTACCCCTTGAACTTCGTATTTACAGCTGAAGCTTGTTGATTATCAAGATATGTAGAATTGAAGGTGAAATTTAAAAAACGCAAATATTATTGGAATAAACCAAAATAAAAAAATGTGACTCTTTGACAGAGAGTATATCAATTCCAATTATCATAATTTAACGCCGAACAAATTTGGGTTTGGATTACGTACTAATTATTGATCCTTTGGATAGATGATTTAATTATCTGAGTCGTATTTCATTCGACTAGTATGTGTGGCACACCAAAGCTTGCGGATTACTAGTTAACTTAATATCAGACACGATTGAGGCAATATGTTTCGGCCCATAGATACCGGGCTTGCTGAATCCCAAATTCTTTTGGAATACAATAAAGTCTTATAAAAGTAAATTCTGAGTATAAAGAACGCCCAAAAAAGAGGGAACAAATTCCTAAACAACCAAAAGTCCTTATAAAAGTCAATCAATCAATTAGAATCAATTAATTTATCTAAGAAAATAAGAAGCCTAACAAAAGACAAGAAAGGCAAAAACAATTAGGATTGTAAGATCCAACACATTCATTACTTTATTAACATCCTTAATAAAGTAATTAATAACTAAAGTGACAAGCCATTTCATCTTCCTTAATAAAATAATCAATATTTAAAGTTAACGTTGTCAAAATTCCAATTAGTAATTTATAAACTAAAAAAGATAAATATAAGAAAGGTAACGAAATTTGACTTTTAAAATAACAAACATTTATTATTAAAAAAAGACCGAAATACTATCCCTTTGTCATAAATCATGTTCTTCTCTGCTTAAATCTTCTATCCTATTTCATCTCACGCTACTTCATGTCTCATTAAATTTTTGCCTTATATATATTCTTGTTATTTTAATTGGCCTTCTTTATACTATTTGTATAATGACACGTATAGGACTAAGCTTCATTGAGACAGAGAATGTAACAGGAGATGAGATAAAAGATTTGAATCTCTTTTTCTCTTATCTTTTTCATCTTTTCGATGAGAAGCTAGTTAATGAGAAAAATTAAATGCAAAATGGGGAATTTTTTATTTTTATATATTTGAAGGTGTTATTTAGATTTCGGTGCAAAAATATTTATAAGCATCCTAAACAAACTTATAAATAACCAGATTTAACAATATTGAAAAAGTTGTAACAAAATGGTAGCGACTTAGGGCTTGTTTGTTAAAACTGAAAATTAATTTCTAAAAAAGTAGAACTGAAAACATCAAGGCATCCTCTTTTAACTTAATTTTTTGGCTATTTTTAAGGGATACTTTATTTTTTAAGTGATATAATATTGCATTATCAAACAATCTTATTTTTAAGCTTACTTAAAATTTTCATAATTAAGCTCTTAATTAGGTTAACAAACAGACCCTTAACAGAAGGAAGTAGATATTACAATTTAAATTAATTTTAACAGAAAAAAGATGAAGGTTTTTTTAATTAAATGAGATTATTTTTATTAAAAACTGTTGGAGCTCATTCCATAATTCATACATGTCTTTAAGGAAAAAATAAAATGTAACTCCATGAACACCGTGTAATCACAAACCTCCATTCACATTAGACATTAATGCAATACCCAAAATACCCTATTTCTGATTGTCAAGCAATTAGAAGATAAATTAAAGTATTGTAGGGTGTACAGAAGGCTATCGTCATGTCACAAGTTGAAGACTAATCATATATTATTGTAATATGAAATTTCTTATTCCTCATAGGAAAACTCCAGCTAAAAATTTCCATTAGGCCATGTGAAGTAAACTTGTTATCCAACAAGCACTCAAATGTATGTGTTTGTATCTCAATGTTGATGTTAATGGAATGCAATATTCTCGTCTCACGAGCAAGCAATCATATATGCAAGTCTTACGGGGTCGTTCAATGTCATATCTGATGTAGAATTAGTGGCTACATGTTTCACACTAAAATGAAGGGTTCAAAAAGTTTTGGGAAGAAAATAAAATTGAAGGGCGCAAAGTGTCAATTTTGAAAAGATGTACTAGTAGAAAACCCGAGTTTGAGTTTGTCTGCAGAATGCCATAACTTTTGCGTCGAATAAATCACGTACGGGACCCACCACGTATCAAATCGAAGCTCTTGACGAGGCCTACCAAAAATATTGGGTTTACTTAGTGTTTCGCACATTTTAAGTCCAAAAAATGCTATTTAAGCAGTATTATTGGGCTTGAAAGATTTTTTAGACGGTTTTAGGTATTTTTGTAAATTTCAGTTTAATTTTTCCTTTTAGGGTTTAGATTGTTTTGGCGTATAAATACTCCCTTAAACACATTTGAAGTTAGCTTTTCAATAATTATATTTTTATGCCATGGTAAGCTAGCTTGTTTGTTAGGAATTTCTCGTGGTAAGAGTTTCTGTTGTTGAATTCCGCTGCGTCACTATCTTAAAAAAAAAAAAAACCATTGACTTGGAACTAATTTAAGACCAAAACCTTAAAGGCATGTTTCATGATCGTCATCTAATGCGCAACCATAGCTAAATATGATCTAAGGATTTTATCGTGTTTGTAAATAAAATAATATACATGCAAAAACATAAGATAATGAAACGCCTTTGTTTTAACATAATTCTCAAATTGTGTTTTACAAATTGAATAAAATCTAAAGCTCGAAATAGTTGATGGCGCTCCCCTCCCTAATTAAGAAGAAGAGCTAATTATATTGTTCAAGGCATAAGGATCGATCAGCCTTTGATCCGTTCAATATATTGCTTCTTCCATTGTTGTTGTATCCATAGTTAGTACGTCTTCATCAACAATGGCTTTGACTGGTCTATTCAATTCTTAATTTCTTCAGTTTTGTCACCTTCAAAATACTCAACGTCAAATTTTTTATTTTTATTTATTATATTATTATTGCATTAGAGGGTCTCAGACGGAACCTAAATTCAGAATAAATAAATAAATAAATAAATAAAACAACGAATAATTCTTCTATACACCTTACCAAACCCGCTCACTGGAGCGCCTAATTACTTACTTTTTCTGTTTCTTAATTTAGATAAATTAAAACTTTAAATTATCAATAAATCAAAATAAATTGTTTATATTCCTTTATTTATCTTTGTACATGAGCAATTTTATATTGCATTCCTTTATAATATACAAAATTGTTTATAAATTATGAATTAAAATTCTAGTTGGCATGTTCGATCTAGTCGGTTAAGTAATTTGTAAATCCTACCAATTAATAATTGGGCAAACTACACAAATGGTCCCTGTAGTTTTAGTATTTTTTACATTTGGTCCTTACACCTCGCAAATAGTCCCTGTACCGAGACATTTTACCCAAATGATCCTTCCGTTAAACTCTGTTAATTTTTTGCCGTTAAATGCACACATGTGCCACACACGTGCATTTATTGATGGGTAAAATAGTCATTTCATCTTAAAAAGTACAGGGACCAATTCTAAAATAATTTCAAAAAACACTAAAACTATAGGGACCATTTGTGTAGTTTGCCCTTAATAATTTCTGACTAATCAGAATAGAATATGGTAACTGGGGTTTTAGCACATATTTAATGCACAATTTTGGTGCACATTGCATTACTCATAATATAATATCGGAGGGGATATTGGCGCTCCAAATTTGTTCTAGGCACTTCACGCCCCTTTTTCCTTGACTGAACTTCCATCTTAAAGGCCTTTGTCATTAATCAGCCTAACTATAGCAATTTCTTAAATACCAATTCTACCCTTTTTTGCTGGCGATTATCACTCATCAACCTAAATGTGGCATCTTTTCTAAATGTCAATTCTACCCTTTTTTTAACGTTGGAAAATGTATATACACTCTAATAAAGGCAAGCCTCATATTTTAATACTCTCTCTCTCTTGTCGCAAAATAAAAGTCTCAATTAAAGTTCAAACTCTTTGACAGAATTAAAATTATATATATATATATATATATATATATATATATACTTTCTTTAAATTGCAAAACTTATATTATTCTCATCTCAAAATGAGTGTCCACTTTTGCTAATGAATATTCATTTTAGAACAGAAATATATATATTTATAGATATGAACATTATATTGTATCTATTTCTAAACTTAACTTAGAGGATCAAGGAAATCAAAAGAAACAACATCCATTTAGGCAAGCAGGAACCTTCGATCACATTTTATGACCCAAAAACAGCTGTGAAGAAAGGAGTACTTGTAACATTTTGCTTTTTTTATTCCCTTTGGACGTCACCCGAATCAACAATGATCGTAAATCTGTCTTATTCGTGTCGCACTATGTCTATTTTAACCATTAATTTGGTTCTTTTTTACATAAATATTTTTATAAAATTTCCTATATGTAATGTTAAAACTGTAATGTATTATGTTACGTGGATTTTTCATTATAGAACATTATATTTATTTTGTAAGCCCGCAAGGTCCAAACCTATTTAAAGCTTGCTTTTAACCCGCCAACTTAAGCTCACCTAATACTAGGCTTTTAAAATAAGGGCCGCAGTAGGGCTGGGATCGGGCTTTGAGCTCATGCACACCCCTAAAAACAATCATGGGGTGCCAATATCCCCCGCCATATAATTATTGATATGAATTAATAAGTTACATAAGGACAATAGTCTATGAACAAACCAATTAAGTTAAGGAAAATGTTACGTCTACAAAATCAATCAACAGAATACATATATAGTATGCTTGAAAATGTTGTACGTATATTCTCACAGCCCCTTAAAATATCCCAAATACTAGTAACCAGATCACATCACAACTCACCTCCTCCCTCTAGATAACACTTCACATAACCTTCTTAGAGCAATCCCCTAAACCCCAAAGAAGAAACTTACTGTTAGTTCCAATAGGCTCAAATAGGCTAGAAGGGGATGGTTGAATAGCCTATGTCCAATTTAAAGAGTTTTAATAAAATTACTTTACAAAATCACAAAAGAGTTTAGAAAATAGTTTGCAACGAAAGACTGTGAAGTAAAGGACAAGTCAGAATGGCTAGTCAAGCACAGGGAAGTTGGAATTCTGAAAATATTCAAGTGATAATTAAAAACACAAGTGCAGAAAATAAGTAGACAAGATATTTGAAGTGGTTCACACTATGAAAAAGTGCTACGTCCACTACCAAAGTGGTTAGCTTTGGATTTAAAAATGTGCACTATATTTTTCACTAAAACAATCACAAAAATCACAATGGATCGTGTACAAAAATATTTAACCAAGTGTTTATGGTGAGAGTAAAGATCTAGAAAGATTGGTGCTCTTCAAAGAATGATGGAAAGAATATAGCTTTTAAGCTCTTGAATGCACTTAGTATTGAAGATGAAGATTTTCAGAATTGTCAAGTTGTTGGAGAGTGTTCAATGCTTCACAAAGTCTTCAATTTATACCCAGAGAATTCCTTGGAGCCGTTGGATGATTCAAACTTTTAAAGGTTTGAATTAGGTGCATTTAATGCAAAGTGACATGCATTAAATGCCCTAATCTTGCTGTCGAAGTCTGAGTCAGCGTTCCGCACAATCCAAGCTGTCTCTGTATTGTGCCTGCAAACTTGTCAAAAATGGGAAGACAAGTACTCCCTGCAGAATGTCCTTTTCTGAGAAGAATATCTAAAATAAAATGGTGTAATAAATGAACCAACAAGTTAACGTTACATCAGAGTCAAAGATGTACTTTGCTGGTAATTAAGGCATTTCTTCAGACAAGTCTTGACGGTCGTTCTTCAGGTCTTCATACATTGTTGATGAAGCTTGATTGAGAGCTTGTTGGACACGGCCGGTGAAGATGGCTGATAGACCACAGCCATCTTCCGAAGAAGATAACTTAGTACAAGATAAGCAATCTAATCTATTATAAGGCATTGTCTAAGTACAAGTTGCCAAATAGGCACTTGTAACAAAGACTTAGGTTATGGATTTAAGCAAATCTAGATAATATATAACACTTACTACTTTCATGGGACGTACAAGTTGAAGAAGCTTCCCCCTCCCCAAATCCTTTTGCCCTACTTCTCGCTACTCTACACCCTACCCCTCATTACTAATAAAAGTCTTTATAGCCAAAAGTTCTCTCACCCCCATAACCTACTAGCAGTGTTCGAAAAATCGTTCTAGGCGCCCCGCCTAGGCCCCGCCTAGGCGCTAGGCCCCCAAACGCCGCGACTAGGCTCTAGGCGCCCGCCTAGGCACTAGGCCCCCCTTAAATGCCACGATTAGGCTCTAGGCGCCCCCCAAACGCCGCGACTAGGGCCAAATCGGACAAAAAATTGCCACCATGAAAAATTGCCGCTTAGTCAGCCTAGGCGCCGCCTAAAGCCTAGCCGATTTGAGGAATGTCGTACGCGTTTTGTCGAGGAGGGACCCAGTATGAGGAACCTGGGAGGAAGGGGAGTCAATCAAAGGCAAAGCGACGCACGACGATGCGATGAATGACGTCCTCAATCTTCTGGATAGCTAGGGCTTAGATAAGTTCGGCGTCGGAGGAGGGGGAGTCAACGTGACTGAGATCCACAGCTTGGAAGTAGTCGAAATGGCTGGATTGATTACGGTGGGAAATGAGGCGATATGCCGATGAAGAGGTGAAAGAGAGAGTGAGAGTGAGAGAAATTAAGAGAGAGCGAGAGAGAAAGAGAGAGCGAGAGCGAGAGATTGTTGTCGGCGTCGAAATCCCGTCATTTATCTCATAGTGAAAATGAGAGAGAGAGAGAGAGAGAGACATCTGTGAAAACTTTGTGAATTGTGAGAGAGAGACAGGCGGTCAGCTTTTAGTTTTAGGGTTTTAATTCACTTTTTAAAATGACAACATCCCCCCTCAAGTTATTAAAGTATTCCCTTCTTCCCTCTACTTTGAAATGATAGAGAATTTGATTTTAATTTTTAATTTTAACTTTTAATCTTGTAATATAATAATTATTTTTAGTTTATTTGATTATATTTAGCTATTTACTATTGTTGCACCAGGTTTGGTATAAACTTAAAATGTAATTATGTCTCGATTTCTAGGCCCCGCCTAGACTCCGACTAGATCCCGACTAGTCCCCTAGGCGCTAGGCCCTGCTCTGGCGCCTAGTGCCCGCCTATCGATTTTTAGAACATTGCCTACTAGAGCCCCTAAAGTGCCACTCTAACCTAATGCCCTTCTGACTTGGACCAACCAAAAACACCTTGACTCTACACCATAGAGTGAGGATCTCAGTCATCAACACAAGTCCCTATAGGCTTAAGAGTCAAAACGTGTCTCCCCAACCCACTTCCCTTTTCAAGGGGTATATGAAACCATTCTTTTCCTTACGGAGGGGTATAAGGGGGCTTTAAATAACGCTTGAGTGTTCTTCAGATCTTTGACTAGATCTCGGTTTTGATGATCAATTTAGCCAGGACTTGCTGGGGTTGGACCCTGTTGCAGAACCGCAGGCCAAGCATTTGGATGGTTGAAGAGGGAGGTTTTGCCCTTAGGTGATTAACCTGATAAAATCTTGTCTCTCTAACATCCCCAAAAGCGGTTACTTTCTAGGATTCTGGTCAATGGCAGATCATATGGATAGAAACCAATTTTTTTTGCATGTGCAAGGAATGAAGGCTGGAAAATCTAGTCACTTGGGCTGTGGTATGTAAGTCTAAGGAGGAGGGCGCAGTTATTCTTACCAATATAAATATGTAATCATGCAAACAATCAATATGCAGGTTAATGCACCGATCTAGTTGATATCCATTTATTTTTACTAAGTTATCAAAAGCGTGCAATGGTAAAACGAAATCATCGAATTTTCTCTTATCCTCAACCAAACAACCAGAAGGGAAGACAGACTCCATATAAGAATAAAAGTTTTTTCCCTTCCAATTTCTATCGTCTCAGTTTTCCATCCCTCCTACCAAATTGGTGCTCATGACAAAGAGGAATTCCATGAATTGTAGAGAGAATGTTCTTTCTTTGACTTGTTGAAATATAGGGTGTTCTTCCTCTCCTGTATATTGGCTTCAGTTAAGGCCAATGGTGCCTTTTAGAGGGCTCCAATGATTTTATTTCCTTTCCACTTCTTTTTTTTCTTTCTAGTTCTTGTTAGCTTTTGTTGGTGCCTTCTCATCCTCGTGGTTGGATTGTTCATCTAATAAACTCCTGTATTATAATGTGTGTGTATATATACACATACATATACATACACAACTCAACTCGACTTAGTCTTAGTCCGTGGGGTAACTACATGAATCCTCTTTCACCATTCAATTCGGCCCAAAGCAAGGTTATCACATAGGCCACATGAGTTCCTTTCTCTTCATTAATGATTAGTTTTTTTTTTTTTTAGATAAAAGAAGAATGTATTAGAATAAGAAAAGAATGTACAAAAACAGCAAACAAGCCATTTGCCGAAACAAAAAGAAGAAAAAGGAAATATACAAAAAAGAGAGACTAGCGCAAAACTGCTCTCCGACCTCTCGCAATAGGACACTCCCCTAAAATTTCCAAGCACTCACGCCCAATAAAGGCATGAAAAGAAATTCTATCTTTCAACAAACAAAAAGACATTGCCTTCATTAATGATGTATATGTTCGTTTTGGTTTTCGCCACTCCTAGTCTAGTTGATATTGATTCCATCACAATTTCTAACAGGTGCACTATTCAGCCTACGTTGAATATTTCCAGACCATCTTAGCGATTTTCTCCATTTTATCCACTATTGGGACGACTTTTATTGTCTCATGAATTTTTTCATTATGAATTTTCTCTTTCCTAGTTATACTACATATCCATATATTAAACACATTTCACATACACTCATCATGTTAACATGTTCTTTCTTAGTTGCCCAACATTCGCTTTCATAAAGTAGCACGGGTCTAATGGATGAGCCCAAACAAGAGATCCAAGAACGCCTATACCAATCAACAAAGGTAGTCTTCTAGAGGAACTAAGACGAGAAGGAGTGAGCACTCTTTTATTCAGGTAAAAAAAGAGAATGTCTAAGAAAGAAGGCCTATTTCCTCATTCAGCCCCTTCTGCTACAGAGGAAGGAAGACTTCATTTACCATAGGGAAGGGCTCACTCTTTCATTTTGAAAGCTGCAACTTTCCTTTCAACTTAACATATATACGTCGATCACATAACACACCGGATGCACTTCTCCATTCTAAAAAACATAACAAGAAAAAATGGTTTCCATAGCTGATGACATTTGAAAAAGAAATTTTAATAGGAGCAACTTCTATAAGCAAGGCCATGGAAACGAGTAGAAAGACTTGATAGAGAACTTTTCAATCATTTCTAACTCCCACTCGTGACAATTGCATCCGAACCGTGTTTTTCACGCACGATTGCCATTAACTGCAGAAGCAAAATCAGCCACATAGTGCATTCTCTGTTACATAATATATGAGGCACCTCCGAGCATGTCAAAGCTGAGGGAGCCCCCATATCATGGGTCTAACCAAAACAAATGCTGGATGTATTATCAACATGAGACCGCATGGATTTTTCTCAGTTACTTTCAATATTTGCGTAAATTATCTGAGCACCGCAGCCGAACTTCATTGATAATCCACACATGCTGATGTTTTACGTAAATATCAACTGGAAAGAAACAAATGAAACAGAGTATACCAATTAACCTAGGGTTGAAGGAGATTCCTATTTCTGTTCATTGGAGTGTGTATGGCTTGGTGCTACTGCAGAGGTTCTTAATATCCCCAGCCAAGAGTGTTCAGCACAGTGGGTGATTACCAATCATAATGAGATGTATAATACGTATAGACTTTGCATTGTTAAAGGCATTTGACCTGAGTTTAAAGCTATAATGTGGTCTGAGCAACTGTAAAAGTGACTTCCAGCAAAGGTAAACATGAAAGTCATACTATCCAAAGATTTATGACCAAACAAGCAAACATTCAAGATATCAATGCTCAGTATTTAAGAAGCAAGTTTTTCAGATTGTTTTGTTAGGCAAACAGTATCAATCTTATCGAACACTGAGGTAAGATACAAAATGGGTTAACTAGAAGTATATAGATTTGATTTAGATCACCAAACAAAACAAGTGATGGAGGTCAACAAAACAAAACATCTCCAGCTGGAGAAACAATATACAAACAAAACAAGTGGCGTAGGTCAATAAAACAAAACATCTCCAGCTTGAGAAACAATAAACAGTGGCTCAAGCCACTCAAAAACAAAAGGAAACAAGCCACAGCATCTGTCAAAACCGAAATGTATTTGAAGTAGAATAAACTCCTAACCTGTTGGATTCATGATGTTTACTTCCCTCACTACACAACTAATCAATTAACTTTGCCTTGAATAACGAAGGTAGAAAATGGCGACTGCAGCAACAGCACCAGCAGACGCTGCCATTACCGGCCATTCCAGCTTCAAACCCATCAACCTCTTCTCTTCATCCAAAACCATAGCCCTATCCACAACCACCCCTTTGCCATTAATACTGTCAAGAGTCTTCTCTTTCAACCCACTGATCATCTTCTCAGATGCTTCCAATTCATAGTGCAATTGACCCATCTTGTGTTCCATCTCCTTAACCTTCCTCTCTGATTTTTTTAGCAATGCTTCTAAATCGTTCTTCACAATCTCCAACTCTTCTTTCTCCTTATTCGCCCTCTCCATCTCGGACTTGTTTCTTGCGATCACCAACTGAGACTCATCAAACAACATCTTGAAATTACGTATTTGGCTTTCTTTCTCTTCAAGCTTAGCTTTGGTCTCTTCCTCAACCCTAACCCTCTCAATCTTCAGACTACTTTCTCTCACCTCCAATACCTCAATTTTCTTCTCCAACTCACGGCTGCGACTCTCGCTCGCAGCCTTTAACTCATTCACACCCTGCACATCCTTTTCCATCCGCTGTAAAAGCAAATTCCTCTCCTTCTCAAGAACCTCAACCATCTTCCCCTTTTCAGAATCACTCTTCCTCAGTTCAGAAACCAATCCTTTCAATTCAGATAACTCGGCATTGGCTTCTTGCCCGTCTGACAAAGCCGAGACAAGATCATGCTGCAGTCTCGAGACTTCAGTCTCGAGTTCAGCTGCCCGAGCAGCAATCGACTCTAGTGCCTTCCTGTCAGCTTCATACTTCGCAATCTCGCTCTTCAATTCCGCCTTCTCCCTCTGAGATGCCTCGATTGCAACCTTGAGTTTCTCCACTCTCTCCGTAACAACTTCATTTTGGTGAACCAGTTCTCCCTTTTCTTGCTCGAGTACCGCAATCTTCAGTATCAACGCCTCAACCTTGGAATTATCCCCGTTCCCAACTTCCCCACCTTTGATTTCGACAGTTTGATCATCGCCATCTACTTGGCCGTAGACAATCGTTTCTTCAGCCATAGTTATATCAAAATCCTGCGAAAATGATCGAACGAACTGGTCAAAATCAAAATCACAAACAGTTGTGAATTTGGGTAACTTTAGAAACTAAAAAACTTCAGTTTCAATTCCTGATTTCTCAGAAAACAAGCAACCAAACGGAGCAGTCAATGAATTCTTCAGTAAGATAAGAACCCTAAAATCGAAAACGGTATCGAGATTGAGAGAATAGATGGAAGCTTTACCTTAAAGTGACTGATTTGAATTTGTTCGCTTTAGGGTTTGAGACTTTTTTTTTTGGAAAAATGAATTGTCGGTTCCAGCAAGTTGACACGGATGTTCTTTGGGCCGCAACGTGCTAACAAGTTTGGGCCCAACAACTGCTGCCTCACGATTTACGAATTAGGAAGGTTGTATTTGGCATTGCTATTTGGAAAAAATTGTGGGTAGGTACCTTTTGTAAAATATTTAATGATAAATTACAGGTAAGTCTTTTTTTGGTTATTTGAAATTACTTAAATCCAATGGGATAGATACAGAAAATGGTCTACAACGGGTACTTATAAATCGTACTTGACGCGATCGAGTACATTTATTTTAGTCAGGATACGAACATCGGTCTCTTATGAAATGTGTACAGCAACAGTAACATAATTGTCTATTATGGTTCACAGGAGCAGAAGCAATGTCATTTATAATGGTTCTCTGTAGCAGAAGCACAAGCATCTATTATGATTCTCAGGAGCAGAATTTCTATCATCCATTATTATCATGTGGAGTAGCAGTAAAGTCATCTCTTATCCTCTGAAACAATAGCACAGTGGTTTACTGAGTTATAAATGGAACGACAAGGTCGGAAGTGTTAAAAGGGATTCGATGGTGTACCTCGAATCCACCGTATCCATCTTTATGTGTTTACTTATCGTTCTTTATGTATTTCCTATACGAGCGAATGTTGATCGTGGTCTCCAACTGGTATGGGACAGTTGGCGGCTACTGAGCCGCTCGTTAGTATAGGGTTGATTGCTCTTAAGTTCTATTACCTGTTTAATACCCTATTATATTGATGTGCATAATGACATGTCATATTGCTGCATTAGTAACTTATTGAGCCTTAGCTCATTCCATGCCTTTGTTTTTCCTTAGTTTGCAGGATACGTTCCAGTGCAGTAAGGCTTTGGTTCGAAGTCGTACTTAGATTATTAAGTCATCTCTATCATCCGTATTTGTAAGATCGTGGATTAAATTGAGTTATGTAAACTTAGTAAGTCGGGTAGAAATATTTGTATTTTACAGACTTGTATTTTGGTGTCGACTTGTGTAGTCGTGCCGGTTGTACTACTTTATAACTTCAGTTTTCATGGTTAGGGTGGCCTTGTGCCCTTTGGTATTTTATTAATAGTTTTCCCGAGTGTATTTGTCTCGTGGTGTTGTATATGTTGTTGTTCTCCAACACTTGTTTAGCCGTGGAGGTTTTATTTTGTTATGATCTTATTATTATTTCAGTTTTGAAGCTCATGTTCATTTAGTTATTCCGCTGCTTGGTTTTGGTTTGAGCTCTTGTGGCTCGTTTTTAATAATTTATTCAGCTGTTCTTGTTCGTTTGGCGCTCCGAGTTGGGGTTCAACATCGAATCTCGGACTCGGGTCGTTACAGTTGGTATCAGAATTTTAGTTAGTTGTCCACCAGGATAGGATCCTTGGCTTAGGTGGTTTGGTCATTTGGTGAGTGATTTACGTCAAGTGCTTGAGAATAAGTGTTGATTGATATAGGTGAATTCTTGGAGTTAGTCCATATAGGACTAGAGTAGTTGAGTTCTTTTGCTCACGAGAGCGGGAACTAAGGATTTGTAGTCTGTTATTCCTCTTGTTAAGATTAGTGAGTGCATCTTGAGTCCTCGTTAGAATGATGTCAACTAATGTGTACCACGTAGAAGGTTGGTGTTGTGATTTGACCATTATAGGTTCTCTTGTTAATTGTAGAGATGTATAGCCGGGACCCTTCAAGGGACGTCTCAGGCTTGTGATTAGATTTGAGAAAATAGAGGTGGAAGACCCGAGATTCTGGGTCACGAGTTCTCTAGTGATTAATGGAGTGTCGCGTTGTAGTATTACGAGATCTTGAGTCCGTACTAACTTAGACGCCTCATTTTGCATATCACATCATGGAATACAAAACTTGTACATACTAGAGACATTGTGTTACACTTATGTGCATTTGCTTGTATTTGATACTTATATGCATGAGACCGATCCTAAAGGGCATATTTGTAATCACTTGTCCTTAACGCCCTGTTACAGAAGCTTTTGAAACCACTTCAGAAGGGCCCCTGATTTGGTTGTCAAGAGATATTCGTCGATGACTAAGATGATAGCATGATAAATAGAAATTGCGTAACCCTATTACCAACCGGAATGTACATGCAAATAGAATAGTGCAATTGAACAAGTTTGTGCATCTCGTGTGGAATGTTTAATGTGTTTAGTTCAATTCGACTTGATATTGTGTGAGCCGTCATGCTTAGTTGAACATGAGTATTTCTGGGCATGCGATTAGCTATTTATGACTTGTATATTGTCACGTGTATTGTATGTTTGTTTAACTTTAGAAGATATTGAATTGACGATTAGCCACCCCGGTGGTGAGCGTGTGATTACTATATTATATGCAATGTGAGGTAGATTGGATAAGTTATATTAATTTAATCTTGCCTTATAGATTTTATTTTGTGATACGAATAGATCGTGTAAACTTACGCGTATGCCAATTGACATAGTGAAGTGTTTGTCTTTAGAACCCTACATGCATACTAGACGTGTTGGGTTGAGAGAGTTGAGAACATTATGTTGATAAGTATGCCTTTAGTTGAATCACTTAGCGTGTTGCACTTCCCCCTAGAGATTTAATGTCTCTATTGTATACCTGTCAGATGGCACGAACTAGGATGACCGCAAGGATGTTAGTCATGCATCCGACCATATTCTAACTCAGACACGCATTACGAGAACTGAGAGAACTGGAGGACCAACTGAATGTGGCCCTAAGAGAGACACCTCGAGTGGAGCAAGTGACCCCACCGAACCCTCCTGCACCGACCCAAGAC
This sequence comes from Platycodon grandiflorus, assembly GCA_016624345.1. Taxonomy (NCBI): domain Eukaryota; kingdom Viridiplantae; phylum Streptophyta; class Magnoliopsida; order Asterales; family Campanulaceae; genus Platycodon; species Platycodon grandiflorus. The sequence goes on from CM028368.1 coordinate 29,139,217, forward strand.
TCCAATAGAACGAGTCAAGGTTAAAAGGTGAGACCTTGTGATTGAAGTCTGAAACAGTCATGTGCATCGTGACTAGTTCGTTATTAATTTGTTCCTCGTTATTAGACCATCTTGTGTACTTTGATTTGGAATCTCATTCGTTAGAATAATATATCTTGTAGTTAACTTGAAAACGCAATCATTATAGGTGTGAGGCACCCTATGTTTCGAGTAGTGTGTATAGTATTCGATACTAGTATTCGTGGAACAAGCAGGTAACTCGTGACCTCAGTGACATTTATTTCATCAACTTGTGTTATAGCTAGTAATGTTATTATTCACGGTAGAGTTAATAGGACTCGCGTGACTTCAAAGTGTTACACCATTCGATTCAAGCATATTTCCTTGATGTTAGGATGTCGTTGAATAACCCCGTGAACCTAAGGGTTGTATTAACCCGGACCTAGTCGATCGCATTCCCCATGAATAATTGTTGAGAGTTGTACCACTGGAAATAGAGATTTGTTTAGTGTCGCGGAAGCGTGGCATTGGGATGTGTTCAAAATGCGTTAGCATAACACTATAAGGTATATTCTAAATTTGGACTTGACTAAAGACGATAGTTAGTCTTGTAACGAAACCCCAAGATTTTTCACGTCTCAAAATTACACCTATTCGTTAGAACCTTGCGCGTGAGCAATACTTGAGGTTGATGGCCTCTAACTTGGACCAACTCCCTTTATTTGTTAGACTTTCACTCATTAACGATAGAAGTTTATTTGCGTAGGTTATTGTATGGCCTTATTGTAGTGTACGTACTTCCCGTAGACGTCCAATCCATGAATTCACGGCCGAATTCTTTTAAGGGGGAGAGGATGTAACACCTTGACCCAACTTCTTCCCTAGTTCGCTTGTAGTCTCTCGTTGTTGACCTTGAAACCCTCGGAGAGTGAGATGTCATGCTTGTTAAGCGTGATGCGTTGAGTCAAGAACCGTATTTGACACATAATTAATCTATGATGTGTCGTGCGTTGTTTCCGTATTCGTTCGAGACTATTCTCATCCTTGATTTGCATTCGTATATGTTGTACATTTCCCCATTCGATTGACCTAACCTTGGTTTAGACTCCTTCACAATTGATGATCGTATTGATCTTGTCGTTAACCCGCACGCCGAGTCATTTCAAGTGTTTTGTATTCCCTGATTTGTAGTTAAATCCATATAGTTATTCGCGTTTGCATTACGTTGAACTTCTAGCGTAGTTTTCGGACTTTTTGGGGACCTTTCTTGAGTGTTTTGACCTTACTTTGGACTTAGAATCATTTTAGGTTCATTGGGAATCATTTCGGAAGCGTTTCGGAGCATTTTTAGAGAGTTTGGAGAATCTGGGCACAAAGTGATTTCCTACAAGCAAAAAAAATTTCCAGGGCAAAGCGATCGCCACCAGAGCAATCGCCCTCCCCCGATAGTCTGTTCGTTCGGTCCGTTCTCTTTCATTTTTTAACATTTTTAAGTGATTCAAAATACTCAAACAAGTCAGGAATTGGACCAAAACACTTACCCACTAATTATAAGAGTAAAACCAGCCCTCATCTCCCTCATTCACGTTCTAAAACCAATGGTTAGAGAGAGAGAGAGTCTAGAGAGAGTAGAGAAAGAAATCGCGATATCTTGAGCACTCGAAGTCATATCGACGATCCGTTTTCGCCGTAGCGTAGAGGGTGATGAGGAGAACATTTCTAGCTAAAGAGATTCCCTGATCTATTGAAGAATCATGGATCTCTCACTCATCTCCTACATTTTAGAGAGAAAAAATGAGTTTTAGAGTGAGAAAAACTTGATTCGGAGTTGGATCGAGCTTGGGATCGACGTTTGGACTCCGTAGCGGCGTAGAGGTCATGAAGGAGTACATTTTCACCCAAAGCCCCTTTGATTTCGTGGAGGATTTGAGTTAAATTGTAAGTTACTAACCTTTTTTCTTAGATTTTAAGAATGGTAGAGTAGTATTGCGATGTTTACGTGTTATACATGTGGTATATGAAATCTCTACATGCTATACTTGTTCAAGATGATCTATTAGCACGCTAAATGGTGGGTATTGATGATTTATTGTTAGTTTCGTGGTCTTCGAATATTAGAGACTTGTGAAGTTAGTAGTTGTACACGTTGTGGTTATTGTTGTTGTGGTTGTTGTCTCCGAGTATTAGAGACTCCTTGAGATTGTATTGTGAATATTGTGGATGTTAGTATTGATGTTGTTTCCCGAGTTGTAGACTCGCGGGTTTGTTTTATAGTTGGGTTCCAGTTGTAAAGTGGCCGATGGCTTGTTTTAGTTCTATCGAACATTTGTAGCTTATTGAGATCATAATCGTTAGTACTCGCGATTAACTTGTGAGATTTACATGGGTAGTACATACCCTAAACGTAAGATATTGAAACTGACATGGTTATTTAGGGACGATACTACGGTTCATCCCGAAGTTTAATATGTAGATGACCGGCTCTAACGGAGTTGAATAGGACGTAAAGAATATATGTCGTATAATGCAGAAATGAGTAGTATAAACCTATGTAAGTTGTATTTTAGACTCCTGTGGTGTGGAATGACGAATTGATGAGATCTTGATCCAATAAAACTTGACTTGGGTTGACTTAGTCAAACATTAGTTGATTATGAAGTACGTTGAATTGTTGACTTAAACCTTATGCTTCAACAGGGGTTAATTATCTATATTAGTCTTTTCATAAGTGGTATCGAATAGTCATGCCCGTTAGTGCACGACATTTCACATGAGACGAATAGTCTCAACCGTCGAATGATGAGTTGGTTGTATTCTAAGTAGTTAATGACACACATTAGTTATTGTTCCAATACGGACGATGTGACTTGTAAAGAGTAGTGATATGCATAGCACATGAAGAAAGTGAGATGGAATAGATGGATATGAGGTGGAGGGTATTGTGCAATTATAGAATACCGTAGGGATCCTAAGTTTGGTGTATTCATTGTATGTCGGTTTATGGTTGTAAATATGAGTAGGCTTACGTTTGTTCAATTATGAAGTTTAGCAATTGCGAACTAAGATGATTTAGTGTACATGTGATTGTTCTAGTAAGCATAGGACAATCATCCTACTTTGATGATTGATTATGTGTTTAGTATTTACAAGCACATTGACATGATCTGGGTATGTGATTCAATACAACGCATCGTATTTCGTATTGTTGGGTTGCGATTCATTAGAACACACTTTGATTTATTTTAGCATGACGAGTAAACATCTACTTGTGCATTGCATCGAGTCCAGCTGGCATATTTGCATTTGGGGGTGTATTGACGCTCGGTTATTATGGGAGCTGGGACTACGTAATAGCCGAAGGCCAATACATCTTGCCATGCCCTACCGTTGGCCACGGTGAGGGATTTCTCTAGCCCCACAGTTGAACGGAATAAGCGGTGACTATGTATTGTCGACATCTTTTTGTATGTATTGGGATACCAACATCGGTCCCTTGTGATACTTGTAAATGGCTAGAGCCGTATTTGTCTCGGGTCGTAGGGGACCGAGCAATACGTCGACGTGGATACAGAAAATGGTCCATAACGGGAACTTGTAGATCGTGTTTGACGCGATCGGGTACATTTATTTTGGTTGGGATGGATACAGAAAATGGTCCACAACGGGTACTTGTAGATCGTGCTTGACGCGATCGGGTACATTTATTTTAGTTGGGATGGATACAAAAAATGGTCCACAATGGGTATTTGTAGATCGTGCTTGACGCGATCGGGTACATTTATTTTAGTTGGGATGGATACAGAAAATGGTCCACAACGGGTATTTGTAGATCATGCTTGACGCGATCGGGTACATTTATTTTAGTCGGGATACGAACATCGGTCCCTTATGAAATGTGTACAGTAACAGCAGCATAATTGTCTATTATGGTTCTCTGTAGCAGAAGCACAAGCATCTATTATGGTTCTCGGAGCAGAATTTCTATCATCTATTATTATCATGTGGAGTAGCAGTAAAACCATCTCTTACGATCCTCTGAAGCAGTAGCACAGCGGTTTACCGAGTTATAAATGGAGCGACAAGGTTGAAAGTGTTAAAAGGGATTCAGAGGTGTACCTCGAATCCACCGTATCCACCTTTATGTGTTTACTTATCGCTCTTTATGTGTTTCCTATACGACCGAATGTTGGTCATGGTCTCCAACTTAGTATGGGACGGTTGGCGGCTACTGAGCCTCTCGTTAGTATAGGGTTGGTTGTTCTTATGTGCTATTACCTGTTTAATACCCTGTTATATTGATGTGCATAATGCCATGCCATATTGCTGCATTAGTAACTTACTGAGCCTTAGCTCATTCCATGCCTTTGTTTTTCCTTAGTTTGCAAGATACATTCCAGCGCAGTAAGGCTTTGGTTCGAAGTCGTACTTAGATTATCAAGTCATCTCTATCATTCGTATTTGTAAGATCGTGGATTAAATTGAGTTATGTAAACTTAGTAAGCCGGGTAAAAATATTTGTATTTTATAGACTTGTATTTTGGTGTCGACTTGTGGAGTCGTGCCGGTTGTACTACTTTATAACTTTAGTTTTCACTGTTAGCGTGGCCTTGTGCCCTTTGGTATTTTATTGATGGTTTTCCCGAGCATATTTGTCTCGTGGTGTTGTATATGTTGTTGTTCTCCGGCACTAGTTTAGCCGTGGAGGTTTTATTTGGCTATGATCTTATTATTATTTGAGTTTTGAAGCTCATGTTCATTTAGTTATTCCGCTGCTTGGTTTTGGTTTGAGCTCTTGTGGTTCGTTTTCAATAGTTCATTCAGCTGTTCTTGTTTGTTTGGCGCTCCGAGTTGGGGTTCAACATCAAATCTCGGACTCAGATCGTCACACAAGGCCACACCAAAACCACGAGTCTAAAATCTGAAATTATAAAATACAACAACTGGCACGACCACACAAGTCGGCCTCAAAAACAAATCTAAGAATACAAATATTTCTACCCAATCATACTAAGTTTATTTAACTCAGTTGAATCCACGATCTCCCAATACAAGAAATAAAAAAAGAAATATAATTACATCTTGCTAAATCTTCGAGTCTCTAATTTCACTGTGCCGGAACTTACAACCTGTAAACTGAGGAGGTTGTTAGGTGAGTCTAAAAGACCCCGTAAGCCACTATAATATATTGCGTGATACAAGTATAAATACAACAATAATCCAAGACTCTAAATATCACTAGTCTAGGTAGAAATTCCAGCCGACCTAACTGCTCAACTAAAAATCGGTAATTCTAGGTAATAATTCCAACTTAACCATTAATCGACAAGTTGCTACATGCGGCTATATGGCATGGCAATATGCACAACAATATAACAAAAGATAAGCATATAATAGCACATAAGAGCAACCAACTCTATACTAACGAGAGGCTCAGGAGCCGCCAACCATCCCATACCAATTGGAGACCACGACCAACATTCGCTCATATAGAAGCACATAAAGAACAGTAAAGTAAACATATAAAGGTGGATACGGTGGATTCGAGGTACACCTCCGAAATCCCTTGTAACACTTCTGACCTTATTGCTCCATAAAATCGTAGTGGATGATTGTGCCGTTATTACTGTACACAAATGACAAGGATGACATGAACCCATATATGATGATTGTGATGCTGCCGTACACGAATCACAAGGGACCGATCGTATCCCAAAACAAAATAAATGTACCCGATCGCGTCAAGCACGATCTACAAGTACCCATTGTGAACCGTTTTCCGTATTCACGTCAACGTATCGCTCAGTCCCTTATGACCCGAGACACATACGGGTCTAGCCACTTACAAAGACCAAGGGACCGGTGTCTATATCCCAATGATCAATAAAAATGTTGACACATGCACAGTCGCGTTTATTCCGTACAATTGTGGGGCTAGAGAGACCCCTACCGTGGCCAACGGTAGGGTAAGACCTAGTGTATTGGCCTTCGATTATTACGTAGCCCTGACTAACGCAATAACCGAGCGTCAATACACCTCCAAACACATATGCTAGCTGGACTCAATGCAATGCACAAGTAGATGTTTACTCGTCATGCTAAAACAGATCAACGTGTGTTCTAATGAATCACAACTCCATAATATTAACATGATGTGTTCTATTGAATCACATACTCAAATCAACACAAGGTATTCGTAAATACTAAACATATAATCAATCATCAAAGTAGGATGATTGTCCTATCACATACTAGAACAATCACGTCATGTCCATTATCACAGAACATGTAAACCAAACAAGACAATAGGTAAAGTAGGCTTATTGTACAACTCAACCAAATTATCTAAGTTTGCTACTGCTAGACTTCATAATCGCAACATACATAGGTCTAGCCATACTTATAACCATAATCAACACACAATGAATATGTCACTGGGCATATAGTAACTAAATCACTCAAGTCGTACATCACACATCAACGTACGCAACTCATTGGTAACTTATATGAAGTTATGAGTACATATATATAACAAATCAAAGCTCAGACGTAGGGTGTGCATAATCATCCAACCCAATTCAAGTAGTCACGAGATCGACGTATATTGACGAAGTCAATCTAGGTCCATGTTCTCTAGAGTCATAATATCACTAATTTGTCATCCCACATCGCAGGAGATAAACCACAACTTGTAATAATTGTACTACCCATTACACAATTTCGTAGAGTCGATCTTTTCCATTAATAAGTTAATCATTTCATTAGACATGTATTTGCTACGTCCTATTTGACTCCGCCAGAGTCGGTCACGGCTAGTGTCTAATTCATATAGTGTTTAATACGGTTCATTATATCCGATTGACTCTGCTAGAGTCTTTACCGTTATTTAAAATGTTGGGACAAGCCGTAGCTTCGTCCCTATAAACCCATATCAATCGCAATGCCTAATACATGAGGTGTCTACTACTCGTAACAATCTCGCAAGTTTATCGCCGGTGCATAAATGACAAAAACCTCAATGATTCGATATACCCAAACCTAAGAATAACACAGTGAAATATGATTAAATTAAAACAAGTCATCGGCGATATTACAGCCGGAACCCAACTAAACAATGTACAAGTACACTTCAACCTCAATGAGTTCCTATTACTCGAAACAACGATTACCAGAACAATAATGACAACAACAACCATAACAACAATGACAATACATCAACCTCTACAAGTCTTTAATATTCGGGGTCTACGAAATTGACAACAAATCATTAATTCTTTCCCCCCCAATCATCAACCCAACTTAAGTAAGCAACAAAGTATAGCTTAACATCATTCGTAGGAACTAATCATATATTTCTCCCAAGAAAATAACACAAAACTCATCACTAACACATCCTACATGCTTTACTTTTCCATTTCAACTCATAAACACACGAAACATTATAGTTACTTACATTTACCACAAATCCTCCATGAAATCAAGGGGCTTCAGCTAGAAATAGGCTCCTCTGTGACCACAAGGCTGCTACAAAGATCACCCACCGTCCCCCAAGCTCAAACCAAGTCGATTCAAGCCTTCTTACTCCCAAAATCAACCTTCTCTCTCTAAAAATGTGGGAGATGATGAGAGATTCGTGATTCTTCAATAGATCAAGGAATCTCTCTGGTTAGAAATGTGCTCTTCGTCGCCCTCTACGCTACGGTGAAGACGGATCGTTGATCCGACATCCGAAGCTTAAGATATCACGATTTTTCCTCTTCTCTCTCTCCTTTCTCTCTGTAGAGTTTCTCTCTCTAAAATCTAGTTTGAGAACGTATTATAAGGGGAAATAAGGTTTGGTTCTCTTATTTATTCCACGGGTGTGTGTTTGGTTCAATCCGGGCTTGTTTGGACATTTTAAACCACTTAAAAACACAAAAAATCGAGGAAGAATGAAAACTGACGAACAGAGCACAGGGCTGGGCGGGCGTCTATCCCTTTTGCACCAACTATCTGCCTTCTGAGCGGCCACCCAGGCGGCTGCCCTCCTCCAAGGATTTCTAATTTTTTTCTATTTCGCTCCCGTTTGGTCCCAAAATGTCCCGGAATGATCCTAGGTTGTTCCTAACGTCAAATCAAGGTTAAAACACATCTAAAACTCACCCGAATCATCCTGCGATGGTGCACGAATGATAACGAACATAAGTCTCACATGCACAATGAGTTGAACAAGCGAAACGACTCTCAAACTAACTCAACTTACAGGTTAATGACAAAGCGAATGTGCTTGTCATTTTGGAACGAATCTAAGCCAAGGCTAGGTCAACCAGACCAAGAGGAAATGAAGTATATACTAACCCTAATCGATGTCGAGAATAGTCTTGAACAACTGCAAAAACAAAGCACAACCCACATGAGTTAAACACGCGTCAAATACGGTTTACGACGTAACACGTCATGCTAAACAAACATGACATCTCATACTCTGAGGTTTTCAAGGTATTGATCAAGCAGCTACAAGCGAACTTGGAAAGAAGTTAGGTCGGGGTGTTACATCCTCTCCCCTTTAAAAGAATTCGGCCGCGAATTTATAGATTGGACATGTACGGGAAGTACATACATTACGACAAGGCCATACAATAGCCTACGCAATCAAACCTCTATTGATAATGAGTGGAAGTCTAATAAATAAGGGGAGTTGGTCCAAGTTAGAGGCCATAAACCTCAAGTATTGCTCACGGGCATGGTTTCTAACGACTAGGTGTAATTTCGAGACGTGAAAAATCTCAGGGATTCGTTACGAGACTAATTACCTCCTCTAGTCAATTCCAAATTCATAGTACACCTTATAGAGTTATGCTAACTCATTTCAAACACATCCCAACGCCACGCTTCCGCAGCGCTAAAAAAATCTCCACTTCCTGTGGCACAACCCTCAACAATTAGTCATGGGGCATTCCGCAATTGAACATGTCTGGGTTTATAAAACCCTTAGGTTCACAAGGTTATACGATGACATCCTAACATCAAGGGAATAAGCTTGAACCAAATGGTGTCGCACTTCGAAGTCACGCGAGTCATACTGACTCTAATGTGAATAATAACATCACTAGCTAAAACGCAAGTCAACAAAATAAAATGTCAATGAGGTCATGAGCTAACATGCTCGTTCTACAAATATTAATATCGATAAACCACAAGGTTAACATAAGTAATAACAAGAGTTCAAAACTCTAATGCGCTCGACAGAATGGATCGGTATCACCGGATACCCATATCGGATACTATACACGCTATTCAAAACTTAGGGTGCCTCACACCCATAATGATTGCATCCTCAGGTTAACTACAAGATATAATATTCTAACGAATGAGTACCCAATCAGAGTACACAAAGTAGCCCAATAACAAGAAAATAAATAAACAATAGATTAAGTCACGACGGACATGACTTTTTCGAATTCAATCACAAGGTCTCACCTTTTAACCTTGACTCGCTCTATTGGAGTCTTGGGTCGGTGCAGGAGGGTTCGGTAAGGTCACTTGTTCCACTCGAGGTGTCTCTCTGTGAGCGCCCCGGATCCGTCCTTCGGAGAAGGCTGATCCTTTCGGGCCTTTTTCGCTCTTGTCTTGTGGTTTTCCTCTATTTGATTTTATGGTTTGATAAACATGAAAAATATGTTTATCTTTGAAAACAGAGTCGCCACTCTCGTTTATAAAGTAAACGAGAAAAAAACTTTAGATTATGGGTTCAAGGGCCAAGTTAAGATTTGGGAAGGTTTTACGCACCCAATTCGCCCTTTCGGTCTCTACACATTTGTATACTCGTATTTAATTATCGCAAGTTTTGTTTATTTACAGAATATATATTTTACATGTATTTAAAATGTATTGAAATAATTACATACATATTCAAAATGTATTTACATATCTAAATAAACTAACGAACTGAAGGGATTACCTTCTGTCGTTTTACAGAAATCGGGCCATGTTCTAGGTCGTTGTATTATACCGGATCAAGCTAGCTTGTAGCCTGATCGTTGTGCTTCCACTGCTACCAATCGAGGAAAGGAAGACTTACGTTTTGTGTGTGTTGGGATAGAGTCAATACGCTTTTCTCTTTTCATTCTCTCTTTTCTTCCTCAAAAAGAGGCTTGGTAGAGAGAGACTGTTGTGTGTGTGTGTGTGTGTGAGCTCTTGGAGGGAGTTCTCTATTGTTGAAAAAGAGAGCTGATCATCTCTTTATATAGGGAAGCCTGGGAAAGATATTTGATGGTTACTCTCCAATGCAAGTTTGGAGGAAGGTTCCTCCAGCCTTTAAAGTTTTCAGCAGTCAGGCGGTTTGACTTTTGAAGTAAAGCTTGGTTTGGTGCGCGGCGCACCTGGCATGGTGTCCGCGCACCAAACCCTGTTTGGGTGTATCAGCGCACCAGAAATGTCTTTAGCTAACTAAACCCTGTTTTTGGCTTTTTCAGGCTTTGTGTCTTGCGCTTTGGCGCTTCTAAACTGTGTATCTTCAGTCTAGACCCTTGATGTTGATCTAACGGAAGGTTGTTTGTGTGTTGGACATCGTTAGTCCTGTTGTATCTTCGAGTTTGACCCTTGATGTTGATCTAACCGAAGTTTGTTGTATTTGTTGGACGTTTGTTTGGTCAGTTGTGTATGTTGTTTCCTGAAATAATCATAGAAACATGTGTTAGTCCATTTGTAAATAAACAATTTTTATTGGACAAGTCGTATAATATAGGTGTACGAATTCTGGGTATCTACAGAGCCCTCGACTATGTTTGCTTAGAAGTAAGCGAGCGTTGTCAAAAAAGATAAACATCCAGCTTCATACTAGCAATTGGATGGTCAAACTCTGCATCGGAGTTTGTGCGACTATATGCATATGTGTGTGGGTGACAACATGTGTCAAAGAGCGACCGGATCTCCAGGGGAGACTGCCTACGTATCTCTATAAAGAGAATCAGGTCAAAACGTAGTTCAAATCTCTTCAGGGAAGAAATTTGAAACGAAATCTGCTGGGGATGGGTGACAAGGTCTGCCCTGTGGTGACCGGATCTCCAGGGGAGACTGCCTATGTATCTCTACAAAGAGAATCAGGTCAAAACGTAGTTCAAATCTCTTTAGGGAAAAAATTTGAAATGAAATCTGTTGGGGATGGACGACAAGGTCTGCCCTGTGGTGACCGGATCTCCAGGGGAGACTGCCTACGTATTTCTATAAAGAGAATCAGGTCAAAACGTAGTTCAAATCTCTTCAGGGAAAAAAATTGAAACGAAATTTGCTGGGGATGGGCGACAAGGTCTGCCCTGTAGTGACCGAATCTCCAGGGGAGACTGCTTACGTATCTCTATAAAGAGAATCAGGTCAAAACATAGTTCAAATCTCTTCTACTGGGGAAGAAATTTGATATGAACTGCTGTGTGTGGGGATGGTTAATTTTTGGACCCCAGGTTTATACCCGTTGGGAAACGACCAAAAGAAAGCTGTACCAATACAAAATGAGGTAAATTGCAGTTTAGGATAATCTGTAAATTGACATAAAGTAAAGATACTATTTTTGTGTGGCGTCCGGGGGACGAATTCTGACTGTGTTGAACGGTAGGGTCGTTGAGCGGTTGATTTCCATGTGCCTCAGGCTCGAACTTGTGGGGGAAATGACCGGGTAACTGGGTGTGCAAACGTGTGTGAATGCACTGCAAAGTGGTGTCCAGGGGACACTTTGTTGGGGATGATGCGCACGACCATTGGTAATGCTTCTGTTGAGATATGCTGTGTAGATTCCCATGGGGATTCTGTTGGAAATGATGGATTGGATGGCAGGGCCGTTGGGAGTAGCTCCGTTGGGGGTTGCTCTTGAAAATATGTTGATGGTGGACTTCGTTAGGGCGTCCGGTTAACGACCGTTAGTTGGACATTAAGTTGCCGTTAGGAGGACTTGGGGGTGCAAATTGCAAAATGCTGAAACTTGGAGGGAAAAAGGGAAAATCCCTTTCTTCCTTAAAGGAAGAACACGGCAATAGCAGGCAGCAGCTTGCTGCCGTTTTCTTCTTTCTCTTCTCTCGTCATTTCTTCTCTGATTTCTTCTAAATTTATTTCGAAATCACTCAAATTTTTTGAGGTTTATCGCCCCAAAATTGTTTGTAGAGATAATGGCCAACAATTCGGACTCAGAAAATGAGACTCCCATCGATGTGGGTGTCGGTGACGAACAAGCCGACGAGGTGATGGCGCGGAATCGGGTCCGCTATCCGTTCTCGGATAGTAATCCGAATGATATTCATCGTGACCGGAGCAATCACATCTCTTCTTTAGATCCACCCGCGGTGAGTTTTCGAAATACCCATTTGCTCTGCAAAGTATGCTAAATTTAAAATTTTTGTATGATTTGCTGGAATCCTGCAATTGTTAGTATCCAAGTAGCAAATGTATGTTGTTGCATGTTGAATCTAAGAAAAGAATGTGAATTTATGCAATATGTACATAAACAAGTATGTATGTTTTGTGGATTTTGCATGTTTAAAGTGCCTACTTTAATTACAAATTTGAACATGTTAGGATAAAAATTTCTCGAAATCGAGAGTATGTATGTGTAGAGGGATGAACAAAGATGGAAACCCCCAAGTTGATTTTGTTGGGGTGGCTCAAAATGTGTGAATTTTTCTTGCCCAAAGTTGCGTGAAAGTCGCACACCAACTGTTTGAAAAAAAGTTTCAATGAAGAAAAGTGAAGAAAAACCCTCACTAAACACTTGAAAACATTTTATTTTGGTCCCGGGATCTCGGGGATGGGATTTAGAGGATGTATGAAAAAAGCTTTCAAGTTTTTTTTTTTTTTTTATGGCAAATATGAACGAATGACATAATGTGCATTTATGCAATGACATAGAAAATGTGCACGTGTACTTTGTGCTGACACGCTGAATTTTTGTTTTGTTTGTTTCGCAGTCACGGAGGAAGATCACTTGCATCCGGGCGAATGGGGACATGGTGAGGGAGATTTATGATCGACTCCCTCAGCTGATTCAGGAGAAGGTGAATGGTACCTGTCTTGGTACGTTCATCCGAATTTGGGCGGCTTCATCGGTTACAGCAACATCCATGAGGTGTTGCGGTGCTTCTGGTGGGACACCACCCATACCTTCCACCTTCCGTGGGACGAGGTGACTATGACGTCTGCGGATTTTTCGGCGATTACGGGGCTACCAACCAGTCGGGGCCGGGCTATTGAGCCAGACTTCCAGCTGCGACATCGTCCTAATGCCGTTGTTCAGCTGTTAGGATTCGCTCCGGTGTACAAGAGCTTCGACGAGATTCCCGTTAGTTATGTTAGGGAGTGGTTGCTCCAAAATGTGGGCCTTGTTGATTCGGCCGATCGGGCTGCTGTGACCCGATTCGTTCGGGTTTTCTTGTTCTTGGCTCTGGGGATTACCCTCTTTGACAATGCTTCCTCAACTTTGTGAGCATCTCTACTTGGCTGTTTGAGGAGACTGCGCCATCTGGGCGACTTTGACTGGAGACAGGCTGGCTTGGCAGAGTGTTATTTTTTTATGGATCACGCCAGCCGGAACGTTTCTAGCAGCGTAACTAGCTACAATGTGGCTTGAGAGGTAATATTCGGAACAAAAAAAACTTTATTTTAAAACTTGTTTTGTCATTTTAAAATAGATGTGATTCATTATTTTTTATGTGACAGGCTTGGGCTTATGCGGTGTTTAGCTTTCACCCTTTCACTCTCCGCACCGGGTGATGGCCCCGCCATTTGTGGTGAACCAATTGTTCGTTATTCTGATATTCAACTCCTGTTGGCACACAAAATGCTAGAGAACAACGTATGTTTTCAAATTTCAATACATTGATATTGCTTTGACATGAAAAAAAGGATATCAACATTACACTTGCGATGCACTTAAAGATGTGCATCGCGATGCACAAGTTTATTCTAAAAGTACAGTTTTAGTGCATCGCGATGCACAACTAATTTTATTTCACTTGCGATGCACATAAGGTGTGCATTCCGATGCACAAATCTATACTAAAAAAGTAGTAATTATGTTCATCGCGATGTACAACTTTATTTTTCGATGCATCATATTGTATTTGAATGTATTATTTATTAAATACAATGAATGAACCAGTTTCATATGCAAATGTTATTTTGTTTTTCTCAGCTATATAACTTGCTTTTCTTGTTTATAGCACATCGACGTTTGGATATTGATTGTGGAAGAAGTTATTAAAGAAAAAAAGAAAGACCTTCCCGAATGGTTTTTAATTGTGCTTGTTGGGTAATATTATTATAATTCTAATTCTTTACTATATAAGTTTCTTAATTGATTGTTGTAAACTAAATTTGTATATGTTACGTTATTTAGTTGTACGTGGCACGACAATCAACTGTCGGCATGTTCAAAGAGATGGCTAAAATGCATGTCGACGACAAGTTGGAGGAGGCCATAAACTATAATCTATTAATCTTCCCAATAAACACACCAGGGCAGGGTGACATGCAGATTGGTAATTGCTTGCATTGGACCCTGCTGATGTTCTATGAGAATGATAATAAATGGGTCCTCTACAACTCATCCATCAACAAAAAAGAAAAAGACCGTCACTTGGAAAGTGCTAAAATACTAGTGAGTAATATACCCCTGTCTCTGTTAAAAATACAACAAATAATCAACTAATACTTGTTTTGAATAATTTCCACTATAGGCATCATATGTTGAAGAAAAGATGAAGGCATTGATCGATGTATCGTCATTAATGCGATACCAATGATTAAGTCAACCACAAGATGTCTGCCCAATAAGTACATGTGAAACATCACCCTAACAAGCAGTTTGAAATGAAGATTGCGGGGTGATCGTGTGCATGTTGATGGAAGCAAGCATTGCTCGAGTCAAGAAATTACCGATGAAAATTGACGCTAGTGAATGTGCAGAGTACAGGGCCAAAATGGCTAATGCAATGATTTTGTACAGATAAAATGTGGAACAAACAATACTTTTTATTTACAACATTACATTTTTCGTGTTATTCCTCTCTTTTTATGAATTTGTGCTGATAAACATTGTGTAATTTCTATCTTTTTTTTAAATTACGTTTGCGATGCACAAAATTGTACTCCCTCTGTCCCGGATAAATGTTCCTAGTGGCTAAAACACAAGAATTAAGAAACATAATTAATGATGTGCTGTAAAATGTGTTCTGACCATAATACCCATGAACATTAATTGAGTTCAACTATTTTAAATAATTGAGTCTCTTTGGATGTGTTATATTAAATGAAACTTTAAGGGTATATTAGGAAGAATGGTAGAGAATAGGTAAATCAAAAGTCTTTAGGAACATTAGTTGGGACATCCCAAAATAGAAAGTAGAAACATTTATCCCGGATGGAGGGAATACAATAAAAGTACTATTTTTGTGCATCGCGATGCACAACCTTTATTGTTGATGCACAACTTTAGATTTTCGATGCACAACTTCTTAGATTTAACAAATTTTGTGCATCGTTTAAAAATTTTCAGATTCTAATAGGTCACTCATTTAAATACAGACAGGTTTTAAAAAAAGAGATAACAATGATTGATATGATAAATGCCTCTTAGAATTGTACAAGAAGAATAAATGTCTTTTCAAATTCTAAAAGAAGTGAGTGTCCAATGCCCCCTGTTAAACAATACAACCTTCAAATTACCTATAAATATGAGACGACTTGATATTATTTAAACAAATCCACTAGCAAAAACCAAAAGCAAATTGTAAGCATTTCCCTTATCAAAAAACAAAAAGCAAACCAAAAAAATGTTGACACACGTGCCTTATGAGATTCTATTAGTTATATTCCAAATAGTTGCTGCATCATCATTCAGAGACATCCTCAACCTCTAACAAGCTTGTAGAATGTTTTACGATGCTGGCAACGAGGAAGTAGTCCTCCAGAATATGTCCGTGGAAGGTCTCTTCCCCCGCAGCCATAGGTGGCTTTTTGGGTGAAGCTTCCCTGCAAGCATACGATCATTTCTACACAAGATTAACTCTTGTCAGAAATAAAGGAATGCTTCACCAAATCTCCATTCTCATATTCTTCTCCAATGGAACACTCGAAGACTTAGCCATCGCATCGTCGCTGTGGGAGTATCTTGCAAGGGATGGATACTTTGAGGCCATGCATGCGTTGGGTGTTCTTTCGGTGCTACATTACGGAGCAGCATCACAACTTGGCATGGACATGCTAAGGAACTGTGTGCTTGAGAAGTATAACACATCTTTGCAAGTTTCTCATGACATAATAAAGAGGTTCAAAACAATTCTTAGGCCAGAGTCGATGCCATTCGACAACATCGAGTCTTTTTGGGTAACAGGGTAGGGCCGCCCCATGTTTAAAGATAGGGTTTTCCTATTCTATACCACCAAATACATACCATAGAATGTCAAATATGTGCTATGGATTGTATTCTTGACAACTTTTGTAATAACATTAGGAATTAATAAAAAATTACAATTATTACAATTGACGATGCACAAAAATTGGACTTGACGATGTACAAAATTATACTGACATATTATTGTTATACTTGACGATGCACAAAATTATACTGAGATATTACTGTTATAATTGACGATGCACAAAAGTATACTTAACGATGCACATTCCTTACACAAAATATATTGAAATAGTACTGTTATACTTGACGATGCACAAAATTATACTTTACGATGCACATTTCTTAACACAAATTCACAAAAATTTCATTGACGATGCACATTTTATACTTGACGATACATATTTCTTAACACAAAATCACAAATTACATTGACGATGCACAAAAAATATACTTGGTGATGCACATTTCTTAACACAAATTCACAAATTACATTGACGATGCACATTTTATATTTCACGATGCATATTCCTTAACACACATTCACAAAATTACATTGACGATGCATATTTCGCACACATGACAATGCACAAAACAAACTTAAAAACGTCATATGTTGTTATGGGGGCAGTTTTGAAACAAATAGCCAATTTATCACTTAAAATGAACGTAAGCGGTTGAAAACAATTATAGTGGACTTTAGCGGTTGAAAATTGTCTAAAAGGGACAGACCCGCAATTTTTCCTTTGAATTATGGAGAAATTGTTGGCCGGTCCACTTTTCCAAACTTTTTTTCTCTCCAGTACATCTTTTTTTTTTAACCGTTAAAAGGCATTTTGAAAATTTTTTCCTCAAATACCCTTAACAACATCGTTGCTTCAGATTTGAGATTCAAATTGATGTATAAATGATTCCATATTGTTAATATAGTCTTTCCTCATGTTTCGGTATCAATTTTCATGCATAAAACATGAATTTGATCAAATTCAAATTTTTTGAGTTCATCCCGTTTTACTTTGTTCTTGAGCTGTTTTGGCCACTTAAATCTCTGTTTTAAGCTTCGAATTTGTTTAAAATCAATCTCATATTATTATCCTAACTTAGTACTATATTTGTGCACAATTTTTCTACCAAAAAACACTATTTTTGAGCTTTAAATCAAGTTTGACAGTGTGCTGTCCGAAAACAGAGGAAGATGTTCTTGGATTGATTTAATTCGCCAATCGCAGTATGCTGGGCAACGCAACGGGTTCGACCTGCCCGGTCAGGTCGCAGGGTCGAGGGACAGCCCTCGTTCGGGGCAACGCCCGAAAGGTAAACGAAAATCAAGTTCCTAAAGCGCTGCGATGATCGCGATACACCAATTGTTGCATCGCGATTCCCCAATTTACAAAAGTGGTGCATCGCGATGCAAAAGTGGTGCATCGCGATGCCGAAGTAGTGCATCGCGATGCTTTGGTTCCCTAAAGCGCGCTGCGATGATCGCGATGCACCAATTGTTGCATCACGATGCCCCAATTTGGTGCATCGCGATGCAAAAGTAGTGCATCGCGATGCCTTGGTTACTCATCACGATGCTTTGGTTCCCTAAAGTGCGCTGCGATGATCGCGATGCACCAATTGTTGCATCGCGATGCCTCAATTTGGTGCATCGCGATGCAAAAGTGGTGCATCGCGAAGTCAAAGTGGTGCATCGCGATGCAAAAGTAGTGCATCGCGATGCCCTGGATTACTGAAGCGCGCGTATTTTTCTTTCATTAATGGCATAATCGTCTTTTCGGCTCAAAAATGCCTTTTTTCGATTTTTAAAAAAGATGAGTGGACTGGAGCGATTACAAATGTTTAAAAAGGGACCGGCCTGTAATTCACCCTTGAATTATTGTAGATGTTTGCTCATTTGGACCGGGTTAAATCCAACCTGAGTTGAATTCGTAAACATTTGGATCTTACTTAGGTTGAGAAGCTCTATTGATAATCAAATCCAAGTCGATTCAATGAGTCTCCAAATTAATTTGATTTAGATCGTGACTATTTTGATCCAAACCCAATCTTTTTTCATGTATACTTAAAATGAAGATTACTCATTTCCAAAATAGTCATGTTAAGATAGATGGTTCATTTTTTGTTATTTATAGGTTTTTAATGACTAAACTAAAAAGTAAGAGCAATGCAGAGAGAAAATAATGGGATCGAGAAAATGAAAATTACAAAAGAGACTACGAACCACAAAACGAACGATTATGCCAACAAGTGTAAGAATTCTTTTTTTTATTTATTTAATTTTGTCTTTGACGATGTGTTCTCATTACCACATTGAGAGATTAATTTTTGAGTCGAGGAGGACTACAAGGGAGGTAAAATATTTTAACGCAGTTGTATTCTCAGTTTTAACGCAATTGTATTCCTACAACTCGAATCCTCAAGCCGGGTAGGACTACAAGGGAGGTAAAGCTCTCTCTAGCAAGTTTTAGCGCAATTGTATCCCCACAATTTGAACTAGAATCTCCGAACCAGGTAGAACTACAAAGGAGGTAAAACTCTCTCTACCAAATTTTAACGTAGTTGTATTCCCAAAACTCAAACCCAAGATCTATAATTAAGCTAGAATAGAACAATCCCCTACGATCTGATAAGGTTCTTCATTTGTGTTTCATTAAGATTGCATTTTGCGACCTTTTACCATAGGTAGGCGAAAACTTAAAAAATATCGTCTTACGGTTATTTCTGTAAGACGGATCTCCCTGACCCGATCCACCATGTATTGATGGGCTGAACTGTGAGAGCAGGGCTCCGTCTTATCAATTAGGATCCGTAAGACGACTCTACATGAGACCTACTCTTTACCGTATAGATAATACACGGTGGAGTTCTCACAAAAGAGTGAGTTGCACAAAGCTCCCAAGTTTGTACATTGTACATTTAGAAAAAAAAGGGAAAAATTATATAAATGACCATCGTACTATCGTTTGGTAATCAATTTAACCTCGTACTCCCAATTTTCTAAATCTAACCAATGTACTCACGAATTGAGTGCAATGTAGTCCTTCTAACTAACGACCCATCCATTTTTTAACGGTTGTTAACTCTCCATCCTATTTTTTTTAACAGGGCTGCTGATATGGTCTACGTGAGTCCTTTTATGAGGGTATCCAAGTTCGTCACATGCATACCATGTGTTCTTCTAAGTTTTTGGGCTTGAAGGCTTCTGATCATGCTGGCAGTTAAATGAGTCAGATTTTGGTTCAGATCTAGTCATTGGAGTCTTGGATACTGGGATTTGGCTCGAAAAAAAGTTTTGATGATAAAGGTCTTGGTTCGGTGCCAAATGAATAATGCCTCCACTTTTCCCCAGTGTCCTCTCTTTTTCACTGTCGCCGTCGTCACCGTCCTCAACAACCCATAAACAGATGGAATAGCTGGGGATCAAACTTTTCTGAAAGAAGCGAAGAGCAATAACACACAAAACCTCCAAACTCCAACGAATCGACATAACAAGGTTAGGGAATTTGTTTTGAAGGAGATAGGAATGGCCCGATGGGTGGGGAAGGGGGGTGTGGGTAGAATTTTGGACAATTCAATAATGAGGGAGGGAGAGAGGGAATTTGTGTGTTGTGGTCAAATGGAGCCGGGTTTGGTTTGGTTTGGTTGGGGGTTGGAGGCGGTGGGGTGAGCTAAGATAGAGTAACAAGAGGATATTTTTGTAAGTGGAACAATGATTTCATGTGTGTAGGGTTATGAAGATAGAAATGTGATTGATCATTTCAAAATTGTAAGCATTAAGTTTGATAATTTTCTTGGTTAATTTCTTGTGTGTTTGTACGGTGGCAACCATTGCCGGAGGTGGTGGAGGAGACGAATAGCCAATGGACAATATTTTACTAGAGAGAAGAAATAAAATTTATTGGATCGACAAAAATACCCCTTATAAAATGGCTCACGTAGACTATATTAGCAACCCTTTAAAAAATAGGATGAAAAGTTAAGGATCGTTAAAAAAATGGATGAGCCGTTAGTCAGAAAGGCTACATTGCACTCAATTCGTGAGTGCATTGGTTAAATTTAGGATATTGGAAGTACGAGGTCAAATCGAACCAAAGGATAGTATGGTCATTTACATAATTTTCCAAAAAAAAAAACAAGTGGTTCCTCATTTCATGCACACAATCTCTTGGGAAAAATTGAAATTTAAAGAGCTTAGATAACAATAGGTTTAAGGCCTTGAAATGCACTCTACCTCCTCCTCGTTTGCTCCTCCACTCCACGCCTGCGCCTGCTCTTCCTATTTTCCCAAACCCACCACATTACGACCAACAACAACAAGAACAAGAAGAAATAACACTTGCCAACCTTTGATCACACAAACCCACCTGCCAAATTACTCTCTCTACCCTCTCCTTGCAACAAACGATTGTAGTAACCAATTCCAACACCCGTCATCTTCTTCATTGTTGTTTCACAAGAATCAAAATCATGGGTTTTTTCTAAGACGACCCAATTCATCAATTCACATCAATAACAAAGCCAATAATCGAACCCGGAGAAAGTGGATTGAGAAGAAGGAAAGAAACATGTGGTGGGTGGATTTGAAAGCGGCTTTGGGGCAGAGAATCAACTTGGAAGGCCTAGTTTGTTCGGTTTCGGTGATTTCTAGGGACCGACATTTGGCGCTGCCGCATGTTTCTGTGCGCGATATTCGGTATATTGATTGGGTTGCATTGAAGAAACAAGGGTTTCAAGGCGTTGTGTTTGACAAGGACAACACTCTTACCGTTCCTTACTCTTTGAACCTCTGGGGACCTCTTGCTTCCTCTATTGAATCTTGTAAATCTGTCTTTGGCAACAACATTGCCGTTTTTAGCAACTCTGCGGGTAATCTTAATTTTTTCCCCTCTGTGTGTGTGTGTGTGTGTGAATTTGTATCCCTTATCTCAGTAATGGGCAATGCTCATAATTTTTGTTTTTTTTTTGGTCAATTTTTTTTTATGATTCAGGACTTCATGAGTATGACCCTGATGGAAGGAAAGCAAGAGCACTTGAGTTTATGATTGGTATTAAAGTAATTCGACACGGTAAGTGTTTGATTCTAGACATGAACTTTCTTTGTAAGAAGAAAACTTTGGGTGTTTTTTGCTTATTATTGATATGAATTGGTTAAAGACGTAAAATCTTACATTGGATTCTTTGTAGAAAATTGGTGTAGGAAGCAAGTAGATATTCGGTGCAAGGTGCTATCACATCATTGGTATCACCATTCAATTAAAATGCACAAAATCAGCAACCTTGCTCTATTCATCGGCAAGGTTACTGATTTGTTTCATTGTTATTGGATTGTGATACGAGTAGTATCACCGTTGCTCTCAAAATTTTCTCCTAGGAAGCAGGCATGCTCATAAGAACGTTATATGTAAGAAGAAAACTTACAGGACTCATTTTTCGCTTATTGTTGATATGAATTGGTTAAAGACGTAAAATGTTTGCTTGGATTCTGTGTAGACAATAGGTATTGGACTTGAGTAGATATCATTTTGCTTGGATTATGTGTGGACAGCTAGTCTTGGAAGCGAGTAGATGTTGAGTGCAACGGTGATACAACATCATTGGTATTACTATTCAATTAAAATGCATCAAATCAACAATCTTGCTCTTTACATCATCAACCTTTTTGATTTGTTAGATTGTTGTTTGATGATGATACTAATGGCGTGGTATCAGCGCTGCACAATAATTTTCCCTAGGAAGCAAGCGTGCTCACATGGGGTTGCTCTTGCATTAAAGCACCATGGGGACATTCTAGGACATGCGAGGGATATTGGGTAGATGAGATTAAATTTTACAACAATTCGTTTTCTAGGGAAACTAGGTTTGCGTAGAATTTACACATTTTTATTTTGAATTTTTTGTATCTCTTTATATATAATTATTTGGGGTGTCTGGGTTCACACACATTGTGTCGGAACCCACTATGATACCATTTTTAATGCACAAGGTCGAAAGTCCGGCTCGCTTTGTGTGTCGGCCCATTGGCCCACTAAGCACCTGGGTTAACTCGGTCTACCTATCTACCCTGATTCCACATCGAATGTGCCTTTCAAGTGGACACCTACTACCATTGGCACCAAAATCATCCATGAACTTCTTGGGTTGGCCTATTTGAATCAGGTGCTTAGTGGCTAGTCGGCCGGCACACGTAGTGAGTTAGACTTTCGTGCCTGGGACTTTATAGCCAAATCGCCATGTTGATGCTTATTAGCAACAACTTAATACGCAACAATTGCGATTCCTTTCCATGTTATTTGAACTATCATGGAATGAATTTGTACTAAAATGACATGGAATGGAATGACGATTATGCTTACCCAAACAAGCACTTAGTTTATCCAATCTTTGTAAAATTCAGCATACATCATTGTGGTTTTGTTTGTTAAATCCAGGAGTGAAGAAGCCGGCTGGGACAGGTGAAGAAGCTGAAAGGCACTTTGGATGTGAATCTTCAAGACTCATAATGGTAGATAAGATCTTGCGGAACTGGTCTCTGTGTGTTTGGTGTATGAAATTTTCTTAGTGTGTTAATACGTGTTTGCTTGTTGCAGGTGGGTGATCGGCCATTTACGGACATTGTTTTCGGAAATCGAAATGGCTTTCTTACTATTTTAACCGAACCATTGAGTCTTGCAGAGGAGCCTTTTATCGTTAAGCAGGTTTGTTTTCCTTTCCTTGCTCTAGTTACTGTCATATTACTCATGGGTTGAATTTGACGGAACTTATCAAAAGATCATCGAGAAAAGAGTTTGATCGAAAGCAATACTTGCTTATGAATAATGTCGTACATGTCTGAATATCCCACCAGTTTATTCTTTCACTATGCCAGATTTGGATTCTATGAAATAAGAAGAACCAATTGCTTATTTATCAAGTTTACCATTACATAGGCATGATTCTTGGTATTTTACATGAGCTTCATTCTTGTTCTTTGATGTTTAGTACTAAATGGTTAAGCCCACTGATTGCTTATTGTTGTTAATGTCAGAAACGGGATATTCTGTGCGGCTACTTGATTTATTTCTTTTCATTGCATTCCTGGATTCTCCTTAAAGATTCCCTCTCCCACCACCCACCCACTGACTCAAACTTATGGATAAAAGAAGGAATTAGAATGTAAAAACAAACAAAACAGGAAAACAGAACCCCAATAGGAAGAAAAATCTACTGCATGTATGCTGCAGCATATGCGGACAGCTTATGTTATCTAAATCATATCTATCAAAAATGTAAAACATAAAAAAAGCTGAATCATAACTTAGGATTTCTTTATTTCTTACATGGCTATTAGATATCGTCTCCATAATCTTTTTGACATTAGGGACTGCTCCTTTCACCACTTAATATAGTTGTGGAATGAGAACCATATGGTAATCTCCACGTTGGTGGCCCCCTTTATAATTAATACATGCAGGGCCACCTTGGCACTACCTTGAGGAATAATCGCGTAGAAAAGAGGGCATTCCTCTGAATGATCCCAATTTGGGATGCTTAGCATAGTTCAGAAGTTTTCACCTAAAGTAAGGGACACGAGAGTGTATCTTGAGCCGATAATCGATTTCACATAGACCATAGTGTCATACAAGGCGGAAATGCGACTTCCTCTAGTTGGGGACCCGTGGACCATAGGATTTCCAAAGAGAAACCACATAGGGTATCACCATTAAAGTGGACCTTATTGGGAACACATGTTATGTTCTTATATACGTGTGATATGTTCTTATATGCGTGCGATATTTACATAAAAAGTTGACTCTTTCTTCTGAAATATTTATCATTTGAGCCATATCATGACATAAGTAGGCTGGCGGGGCAATACTTGAAAAAACAATCCATTAAGAAACACAATATTCATATCGGCTAGAACAAGGTGATAACTGAAAGTAGTTACAAATTAACTTCTTGCCCAGTGGAAAAGCTACATCCAGGACTGGCCCAATGATTTGGCTGATACGCGCCCAGCCAAATTTGCAGTGGAAACTCGCAGCCGAACCCACAGCGAAAGAGTGATTCATTCTTCTGACACAGCAATGCACTTTCATTTGATTTGGTTAGAGTAATAAAAATAATAAAGAATAGAAAAGAATATTGACTTGGCCCGCGTAAACACTTCCTTGGATTCGTACTTACCTGATATTTTTGCATCTCCTTTCGGTTAGACTAGCCACCTAGGTTCCTCGGGAGCAACGAATCCATGGAAAAACTGGTTAAGAGGTTGTCATCAAGAGAATTATTCAAGTTAAGGTATATATGAGATACAATGACCTGTACACATAGTTATTAAAGGCAAGCCAGGCGAGGCGAGGTGAGGCGATGGTATGTTGCCTGGGCACCTCCAGGCGAGGCGATGTGACAGAAGTGACCAAAGGCGTGTTCGCATTAGTCACCTTTCCGGGAGGCGAGAGGCGAGAGGCGAGAGGTGAAGAAAGGCGAGGAAAAGCGAGCAGCAAAAAACAACCCTTTTTCAAATGATATGACGTAGTTTCTAGGTTATTTTTAAAAGAGAAAAACGAAAGAAAACCGTAACCAGACATCGCAACTTTGCGAATCCATGCTAGGGCTGGAATTGACTTCGAGTGCAGCCTTCACAATCAATCAATTGACTTTGGCCTGCGTCTTTAACCTCGACCTCGCGATTCAGTCTCTCTCTTCTGCGATTACTTCTCCTCTCTCGTCTTTACTGACTGGTGAGACAGGTATGGACTTTTCGTTTTTTATTTTTTTGCTTTCTTTTTTCTTTTTAATGTAAAGAACTACTATTTTTCTTTTTTGATATAAAGAACTATTTTTACTGTTTGAAATTAATTTTTTTTTCTTTCTTTGAAATTAATAATTTCACAATTTTTTTTGTTTGTATTTCTGATGTGATGGGTTTAATTATTTTCTTTTAAATAAATTTTTTCTAATACCCATGTAATTTTTTGTTTTCTTCCTTTCTTTTGATAATTTCAACTATGAATGATGAAATTTGTGTTATTGATATTATGTTAGAACTACAGAAAGCCATCACCTTTATAAACGTAAAAACAGAAAGTGGAGGGTCTGAAACATATAGTTAAACTTAGGATTTAAAGTGTGCTTCAACTCTACTTTTCTCCGTCAGTCATTCTGCTCAAAATGCTGTACACATTCAAGCTCCCGGGGGACAATGAGCTAGAATAAGAATAATCGGCTACCTTTGTCGACCCCAAGTTTGATCACAAGGAATAGGTTTTTTGGACCAAGTCCATTGGCCCGGCGATCAGGTGCTATTTGAAAAGAAATAGGCATTTTTGGAACATTCTTCTGGTGGGCCCCCACGGGTGCTACCAAGAAGTTCAAGTTGCGCTGAGCCGTCAAAAGGCGAATTGAAGCCCTTCCTCCCACACCAGCGCTTCATGTATTACGCTCTCTTATAACATGTTTTGTTGAGATTTGTTAAGCTATATTTATTTTATATATTTTCCTTTAATATTGTTTCCATGTTCGCCTTTTGCTCGCCCGCCTCTCGCTCGCCTCTCGCTCGAAAAAGGTGCCTCTCGCTTTTTGCCTTTAATAACTATGCCCGTACTTATGACTCAATTAAATAACTAAGCTTAGCCTAAAATTCCCAGAGTAAGTCTATTTGACACCCAAAGGCCACCGGAATTACTGAATGGTGGGAGGAACTTCACCTATATTGGAAGATTCCTTGTCAATGTTGACTGAAGTGCATCCCTCTCATTTATCATTGATGAAAGGTGCTTGATTTGATTGATGGGATTTGGTTATGAAAACTTTAGAGCTTACACATTTCCACCTGAAGGTAAATGAGTAGTGATCCCCTCACACGCATACACCCACACTTATTGCTGTCTCGATCATCACCCCTACTTTCATACCTTTGTTATATCCAATATGCCATCAACATTCATGAAGCAACACAGCTCACCACCCCACTCGAGCGGCCCAACCCATGGTGGATTTTAGGAGCTCAAGGGGGCTGTTGCAACTCTGTTGATTGGTGTTCACATTAGGCTATGGCAAGAAGAAAGAATCAAAGCACAACTACCGATGGACCATATGAAAGTTGATCACAAGCTGACTCCCACTCACAATCCCTCCCTCAGCCAGTGTCCCATAGATGACATAATCATAAAATACGGGTTTAAGTAACTACTACAAAATCAGCTGCCATTAGCGTGAAGCTAGAAGGGGCCACACACTTGGTGATACGAAAATTTAGCTGCTATGCATCTTCTGATTTTACAATCATGAGCGTGCTTAAAGCAAGCTTTAAATCAAACAGTCGGGGAACCTTCGACCTAACTGCCTCGCACATTCCACAAATAGTTCATCTCTGTTCTCCACCTTGCCTAACTGGTAGGATACTTTTGGCAATACCAACCCAATCAACAAGTATTGATGCAACCAATCCAAAACCCTTAGGTGCCGTTTGGTAACCGGTATTAGCCACCTGGATAGGATTACTAATGCGGACACCCTTTAAGCTAGCCCTTTGGTAGGAATTAAGGCTCCGGATAATTAAGACGCGCTATCCAGATTGACCCCCTAATTCCCTCGCTATTTATCCCAAATAAGGGGTGGTATTAATAAAAACCGTATTAGAGAGTTGGGGGATAAGTTTTTTGTGGACAAAAATGCCCTTTAGTAGATATAGCAAGTATGAAAAAACCTAGCGGCTCTTAATTTTTTTTCCATAAAACCTGCTAACTACCCTCTCTCCTTTCCAAGGCAATAGAAGGCTACCTGGTGAACTTCGACCTCTGTTCCCACTGTCACCTCCCACCATCGAACCATCACCTTCGCCTTTGTTACCTTCTGCCATTGCCTTGATAATCACTGCCATATCTTTACCATCAAGGACCTCTTGTCGGCGTAGTTCTTTGATGTCTGATTTAGGGTTCTATATCTTAAATTGACTTGGGAATTGGGAATTCTCGAATCCGTTGTTGGAATCAGTCTTAACCCTTCAATTTCTTCTTTTTCAAAACTCTAATTCTGCAAATTTCTTTCATTTGATTTTACTTTCTTATTCTGAGTCCTTAATTTTATTCTCAATCTCGCTACTCCAACTTCTTTAATCCATTCTCTGAATTCGATTAAGCATAACGTGGAGGAGATGATTGGTTTTAAAATGGGCATTCCAGAAATTCCTAATACCTCGCTCGAACCATGGCAGCTTCCAGTCCCTATTTGAGCCTGTCACAGCATCTACAAACATGTTTCACTCACGAATTTTGTCCTGGTCATTGTGTGGCAGCAGCTATATTCCTTTGACTAGGTGGTTTTGGTTATCAGTTTGCTTCATTTTTGTTTTGGTGGGTTTCCATGACTTCTTGTTACTTTATGTTACTTCATTCTTTGATGCAATTAAAATAGTTTAGTTGATGCCAATTGTTAATTATTTCCTTGAAATGTTTTTGGAATGATTAACCGATGTTGTGGGTAGTTTGGTACTTCACCTAAGAAATGGTGAACCATTTGAAAGGTTGGATTGAAGGAGGGATTATTGTATTTTATTCAACTCCTACCAAACATAATATTAATTTGTTGGTGGGATTGTTATGACCCTTCTTGTTACTCCAAGGAGTAATAAGCCCCTTCTCAAGAATACTGCTTCGCTACCAAATGAGCCCATAGTGGTCCCATGTAGCAAATTCCAAGGGGCACACATGCCCCTATATTGGAATTCCCTCGAAGGCCTATGTATATGTCTCCATGGCAGTGCCCCAGCACCAGCAGGGATGCCCGTTTGAGGTAGAATGCATATATGAAATTCTGTTAGAGTGGCCAAGGTGTGCCTTGTGGCGCAGGCCCCTTGGGGTCACTATTAGGGTTCTTGTTGTCAATCTTGAAAGCAGGTTTTGTGATAATCACCAGTCTATTGGACAATTCATTGAGCTCCGCAAGGGCTTTTGGACCCTTGGACATACTTTAAAGGTAGTCCATAAAGTTTCCAGTAACTTGATGCACCCCCCTCCCCCCATGCACCCCCCCTCGAGGACAGGTCCCTTTCCTCGTGCCTAGAAGTGTGATGGCAAAACCGCGTTGCCATGTGGTCCAATTTCACACTGAGAGCCTCCCAAACTAGTGGCACTAGATTTCTTAATTGAAGGAGAATACGTGTGCCAACCCCAGAGGAGGTGGTAGATGCTTACATGAAGGAAAATGAGAAATCCTACTGTTAGAGAGAAACCTGTATACTATCATGCGTCTAAGGCTCATTAAAACACATGCAAAATAAATAAATAGATGAATAAAGAAAAGAAAAGAACAGAATGGATTTTATGGTGTACCTAATTTTTGGGGGGAAAATTATATAATTAACCATTGTACTAATTGGGGCTTATTGATTTCACCAACGTATTTTCAATATCCCAAATGTGACCAACCTACTCTCAATTTAGGTGCGATGTGGTCCCTGCTGTCGAAGTTCCATCCAAAAATTTAATTGGCATGCCGATGTGGACAAGATGTTCCATTAAATTTCTGGATGGAACTTTGACGGGAGGGACCACATCGCACCTAAAGTGAGAGTAGGTTGGTCACATTTGGGATATTGAAAGTACGTTGGTGAAATGAGTAAGCCCCAATTAGTACGATAGTTAATTATATAATTTTCCCAATTTTTGGGGTATCAAACCTGAATTGCCATATATCGGCAATTGTTCATGGATTGACATCAGTAGAGTTCATAAACCGTTAGTCATCCATGTATATATTGAATTGACTATACACTGGACAGCAAGGCAATTAGAGCATAAATCTCCCAATAGCATTTGAATAACCTTCAAATTCTTAGTCTTATTTATTTATTTAATTTCCTGACCTTTGTGTGATTTTGTCTTTTTGAACATGAAATTATAATAGTTTGGATGTTAATTCCATTTCTGCTTGCACTTGTTGTTTTGCTTTATTTAGAACATTATGCTTGCTTCCTCTTTGGACATTGATTGCATGTGCCACGTCATTTTTCATAGGTGAGAAAAATCGAACTCGCCCTTGTAAACCGATGGTCAAAGAGAGGATTTAAGCCATCCATTCACAGGCTTCTGCCAGATGCTCTGCAGTGTGTGAAAGATCGACCACATCTGTAAGGAATGTTGTAGAAAATGAGTATTCCCTTTTTTTTTCTAGCTAGACAATCCTTTTGTTCTATCATTAATTTATATATAATACCACACGGTTTATTTTTATTGAGTGATGAACCTAATGTTCATGAAATATTAAATAAAAAAGAAGTAAGGAAAGTAGCAGCAGGATAAAGAAATAAAAGAAGAGCCAAAAAAACAAAATGCAGAAAGGTAAATTATCTGTCATACCTATACCCTTGCTCCCCCTCATCTTGTCTTATTCTTGACTGATTTCTGTTAGTTAACTAAATCAAATCGTTACTTTGATTTACCTGGCATAAAACTTTCACGCTTATCACGTCATTTTGTTTTATTTTCTTAAATTTTGTTTTTTTGTTGTGAACCACTTTTCCTGTAAGCTTCAATTCCTTGGTCTTCTTGGTTTCCTCAGTCATTCTGTTCTACCACTTAAAAAAAAGAAATGTTTGTGACCTGGCGGATGTCAAGCTTACTAATTACTTTGTGCTTGGTAATATAGTAATCGTGCAAGATAACTTGAAGCAATCATGTCTAAATACTATTGATAAATGGCATTCTTAATCAGACTAAATATTCTTCAATGTAAGTGGTTGAGGTGTACAGTATGGTCGAAAGACGTGTAAGAAACATTGTCACTCCTTAAGGCTTTATGAAGACTTTGGAGAGATTTTTATGGGCATTCCTTGAGAAGGGAATGGAAGGGGATCCATGGTAATTGGCTCATCAGGATATATCAAGGACCAGTCATATTGAGTGACTACGTAGTGCACAAATAAGAGAATATTTAGCTTTGCCAGTCGATACCCTGCGCACAGTCTTGGTCCTCCACCAAATGGTAGAAATGTGTATGGCTGCACTTGCCCCTCAAATCTACTTGGATTAAAAGTCATGGGATCCTGGAAATACTCGGCGTTATAGTGTGTTCCGTATGCAGTCCACAGCACCTGCACAGAGGCACAATATATAATCCAAAATAAACCTGTTAGTTGGGAAATTTGGTGTAATTTTCTGATATGCTGCAATGAGTAGAGGTGAGAAGTATCATAGAAATTGGTACCTTCCAACCTCTAGGGATAGTAAATCCTTTGTACTCTATGTCAATCATAGCTTTTCTGAATGAGCCAAAGATGGGAGGGAAAAGTCTCATGCTTTCACGAGCTACGTGCCATGTATATGACATCTTCTTCGTGTCTTCTAGGGTCAAAATTTCTCCGGATCTCTTGTTGCTAATCAATTTATCATGCTCTGGCACAGATTTGAGAAACAGCAAGATGTTAGACAATGGATAACAAACTAAAACTCTGAAATGTTTGAACTTATGGATGATGATGGGAGTTTTAGGCGTGGAAGCCTGAAATGTTTCACCTTGAAGGAGAAGTGAATAGCAATTAGGATTGTGAGCCAACATCCTGAAGCATGTGGCAATGGCGAAAGAAGTTGTATCATAAGCTGCGAAGACAAGCAAGACCACATTATCGACAACCTCCTCCTTGCTAACCTCTCCTCGAATCAGCTCAGCAACCAGTTGAGAAAGTAGCGTCCCTTCTTCCTCTTCTTTTTCTGACCCACCTTCCATTTCTTCCCTTTTCCTCCTTACTATATCAGCCAACACCTTCTCTATCTCCATCCTTGCTTTCTTTGCCCTTGAGCACTTAGATCCCGGAAACTCAACTGGAGTAGCAAAAACCCCTTCCAAGACTCTCTCAAACTTTTCAAACATCCCTGGCTCCACGGCAATCCCTAACAAGCACTCAAACACAATGTTGAATGTCAATCTTTTTGTCATACTATATAGGCTAATCTTGTTTCGACCGCTCCAATGTTCCTGTAGGTGCATCTGAATTGCTTTACACATTTTGGGAACTATAGACTCTAGCCCAGCACTGCTAAGGCTTGAGGCTATAACCCCACGAAGGCGCCGGTGGGCCTCCCCTTGTTTTTCCATGATGCAGTCCTTGCCCATAAGCTGGACCGATGAAGAAGGCCACGAACTAATCACCAACTTGAACTCATTGGACAAGATGAATCTATTTGCTTCAGCCCCATTTACCACTACTGTCGGTGATCCCATTAGCCGTGTCTTGAAAATTTTCCCGTACCTTTCAATCCTAGGTTGAACAAACTCCTCAAACAATTGGTTCTTTTTTTGGGCTTTATAGAAATGCATTGTTTCACCAATCCAAGGGAGTCCCATTTTCCCAGGTGGTAGTTTCTTCTTGGTTTTGTGCTTGTTTCTGAAGTTTTGCATCAAGAACATGATAAAGAGAAGGGGAGCTAAGACTGAGAAGGCCAAAGAAAGGGAGAACCTCGTATCCACAGCCATTGACATTGACCAATGCATGTGAAGAATGAAAGGGAAGGTACTGTTTTCTTTTTTCTTGGTTTTCAAGGTCCATTTATATAGTAGTAGATTGCATGAAGGAACATATTCTCTAAAGTCAAAGCCATTTTTGATCAACTTTATTGAGAAAGGTCAACTAGTTATTATATTGTTTTTTTAGGATCTTCATTTGAAAACTTATGATTATGATCCTATCTTCTTAAGTTGACTTCAAGGGTAGGGGTTGGGGGGTGTTGAGGGAAGAAGAATCAGAAGAAGAACGACTTAAAGTTTTCACTTTGATCCTTGGTCTTTTCGTCAAATGACTTCGATCTCCTACATAGTCGAGGTGTTTAGCCTTTTCCATGGCCAAATAAGCCCTTATACTTATCAGTACCGGCGTGTAAAAGCCATAGCGTCATGAACATCCATCATCTTTAGTGGTTGTTCCTTGCTTACAATGCTTGTATTAGGGGTGAAGGTGGTTTGGTTTGAGCCAAAACCGCAAACCGAACCACCTCCTAACGGTTCCACATATTTCAAACTGAAATGAAGCGAACCGCCACAAGCTTCAAACCGAACCGATCGGTTTGGTTCGGTTCTGCGGTTTAATTATTTAAATATTTTTTAAAAAAACTTTTAAATATAAAAAAAAACTTTTAACACAAAATAAATAATTAAAAGTAAAAAAAATTAACTTTAAAATTACAATAATTCAATCAAAATGTAGGCAAATAATAATAATTTTCTTATTAAATTTAATTACTAATTACTAAATAATATATATATATATATATATATATATAAAAATGGTGGTTCGGTGTGGTTTGGCACTAAAAATTGCAAACCGAACCGAAACGCTCGGTTTATAAATTTTTCAAACATAAACTGAATCGTCTTAACCTAAAATCGAACCGAACTGGCCGTTTCGGTTCGGCGGCTCAGGCTTACACCCCTAGTTTGTATGGCCATTTCCACATGGATGTATGTGTTCACAATATCCATACGCATTTAGAACCCAACCCACAGGAGCTTTCATGAATGAGACTCCTTTTGTGTGACACGCGAGACCATCATCGTGTTTTTGTAGTTTAAATTTTGAAATAGGACTCTTTTCAGGGACAAATTAGAATGGAAAGTAAGACTATTATGTATAAATGAAGAGATTGTGTCAAAAGCCAAAGATAAAAATACCCCCGCCCTCTCATAATAAATGTCCTCTTCCCTTTTTGGGTAAGTTTTTGTAAACCTATTGTCTATTATACCCTTTTTAATTGTAAGATAGGAAAGAATTGAGTTTCACTAAGACTATTTTATTGAAAGGAAGAGATTGTGTCAAAAGCCAAAGATAAAAATACCCATCTCCCCCAGTTTCAAAATAAATGTCCTCTTTCCTTTTTAGGTAGTAATGGTCTATTATACCCTTTTTAATTGTGAGATAGGAAACAGGTGGGTCTCAATGATTTGATATCATTAGAATAATAATATGAGGGCATTATAGAAAAAGTACATAACGTAAAATGCTTTCTTAAAATTCATATAAATTTAACCAGGGACACCTATTATGGCATGGAGGGAGTAAAAAACTACGCGAAAGAATCACCCAATTGTGAATGACCCATTTTGCTTTGGGTTCTGCTGAAGGATCAAAACAGAGAGTATGTGGGTGGTAATTTGAATTTGATCAAAACACGGGGGGGCAGTGGTGAAAATTACCCTTTGAGCACATGCATTGCATGTGCGTTTGGAATCCACCATTTATTCTGTGGAAATCATGGTAATACTAAATAGGAAAATATTCTCATGGCAGATTAGAAAACACCCATGCTGATTGCCGACCCTTATAGTCAAATATTAGTTTACCAAGTTTCCAATCAACAGAGTATCCCTAAATATCTGGCTATGTTCTTGGCTAAGAAAAATATGGTTGATCTACTGCCCATGATATTGGTTGCTTCAATTGTATGTCGAAAAGATAATATAAAAGTATAATTGATTTACCGCCCACGATTGATTGAAACGGTAATAAAAGATGGTATAGAGTATGCTTAATCTACCGCCCACGATATTCATTGCTTCAATTGTATGCCGAAAAGATAATACAAAAGTATGATTGATCTACCGCCCACGATTGATTGAAACGGTAATAAAAAAAATGGTATGGAGTATGATTGATCTATCGTCCACGATATTAGTTGCTTTAATCGTATGCCGCAGGATATGATTGATCTACCACTCACGATTGATTGAAATGGTAATAAAAAAATATGGTACGGAGTGGGATTGATTTACCGCCTGCTCATGATTGAACAGTAATCATTAAGATGATGTGGAGTATGATTGATCTACTGACTGCCCGCGACTAAGATTGATCTACTGCCCGTGACTGCGAGTAATTGAACCGATAATTGGGAAAGTATGGCTCTCTATCAAGTGAAATGTACTCCCTCCTTCCCAGGAACACTGTTTTTCTTTTTACTTTTTCTCTGTTAAAATTCTTGTCCACTTCCTAAAAATGGATCAAATTTCTGACCTGAATTGTCCAGTCCATCTCCCATATCTGATGATGGACTGTGGGCCCACTTGATTGAAAGTTACGGTGAAATAGTGGAAAAATTGCGGGCAGATCTCTTTTTGACCTGAATTGTCCGGTCCTTCATTTTTTCTAATTGCTCAAGTCTATGGTTATTTATTTCAAAATTGCCTCCGTACGTTTTAGTTGCGTCTTTCTCTTCCGTTTTGATTTTTTTATCAAAATTTTTATCCATATCACATTCGAAAATTTCTGCTAATTCGATTTTCGATTTTTGAGTTTTTTCAAGTTGCTATAATCGTTTTTACTATAAAATTGAAATCAATTGATTCAATTGAAACTACTGTATTTTGTGTATCGTGATGTACATTTTTTATTCTGATGCACACATTTGAATTGAATGTATTCTCTTATTAAATACAAAATGAATTACTATTCTAGTTCATAATACAAATAAAATCAATGGATAAAAAATTTTGATTTTGGTAAGCAGTTTGAAGAAAATGTACAAAATAAAGAGAAACAAATTGATGTATCGCGATGCACAAAGTGTATTACAAATTGTTAGTATTTTACAAAATATAATTAATATAAAATTGAAAAGAGAAACGAAAACAAAAGAAAATCCAAATATAAAACTAAAATGTTAGTATTTTACCCATAATTGATATAATAAATATTTTGTTATATTTAAAATGTTTTATTTTGACATAGAAGGGTTAAACTTAGAAGTTGGAAGTTGCTTATTGTTTTAAAAAAAAAAAATTGGGGGGGGGGGGGAATTGGATGATAGGTTGCATATTTTTCTTGGCTAAGAAAAATATGATTGATCTACCGCCCACGATATTGGCTGCTTCAATCGTATGCCCGAAAAGATAATACAGAAGTATGATTGATCTACCGCCCACGATTGATTGAAACGGTAATAAAAAAGATGGTATGGAGTATGATTGATCTACCGTCCACGATATTGGTTGCTTCAATCGCATGCCGAAAAGATAATACAGAAGTATGATTGATCTACCGCCCACGATTGATTGAAACGGTAATAAAAAAGATGGTATGGTGTATGATTGATCTATTGCCCATGATATTGGTTGCTTCAATTGCATGCCGAAAAGATAATACGGGATATGATTGATCTACCACTCACGATTGATTGAAACGATAATAAAAAAATATGGTACGGTATAGGATTGATTTACCGACTGCCCGCGACTATGATTGATCTACTGCCCAGACCGTGAGTGATTGAACCGATAATTGGGAAAGTAAGGCTCTCTATCAAGTGAAATGTACTCCCTCCTTCCCAGGAACACTGTTTTTCTTTCTACTTTTTTTCTGTTAAAATTCTTGTCCACTTTCTAAAAATGGATCAAATTTCTGACCTTACTGATGGATTGTCCAGTCCGTCTCCTATATCTAAGGATGGACTGTAGGCCCACTTGATTGAAAGTTACGGTGAAATTGCGAAAAAATTACGGGTCCGTCTTTTTTTTAAATTTTGGGATTATTATAAAAATGACCAGCGTACTATCAGTTAGGAATTGATTTAACCCCGTACTCCCAATATCCCAAAATTGACCATTGTACTAACAATTTGAGTCCAATGTGGTCCCTACCGTTAACTTTTCATCCAATTTTTTAACGGAGCAGTTAATTTGATTAACGGAGCTAATTTTTGAGGGGTATTTTTGTCCTTTCCTTCAAAATTTCACATTATTGGTGGACATGCCGCGGATAGAGGATGATTACGGCAATGTATTGCCGTCAGGTTCCACTAATTTGTTCAACAAGTACGAACTAGGTAAGGTAAGCTCCTCAGTGAGGATCTCAGCCGTCGGTATTTCCAGCAGTTGATCTCCGCCGTTGGTTACTGCCACTCTCGCGGCGTCTTCCACCGCGATCTAAAGCCGGAAAATTTGCTCCTCGACGAAAATTGGGACCTTAAAATGACCGATTTCGGACTCGGTGCGGTGACGAAGTACGGCCCGACGGCTTCAGACATGTTGCACGCGGCGTATGTTGCGCGGAGATTCTCGAAGAAAGGATACGATGGAGCGAAGGTGGATGTCTCGGTCATGCGGCGTCATTTTGTTCGTCCTCAACGCCGGTTATTTACCGTTTAACGACCCAAATTTGATGGTTATGTACCGAAAAATCTACAAAGGCGAGTTTCGCGTACCCAGTGGACGCCGGATCTAAAACGGTTTTTATCTCGTCTTCTGGATACGAATCCGGTCACGAGGATAACCGTCGACGAGATTGTCAACGATCCGTGGTTTAAGAAAGGTTACAAGGAGATTAAATTCCACGACGAGCATTTTGAGCTGAAGGATTATGAGAACGACGCTGGCAAGAATTTGAACGCGTTTGATATAATCTCGTTCTCCTCCGAAGTCGATTTGTCCGATTTGTTCAATCAGCGCGAATCCAACGAGCGATTTTTGTCGGCCGAATCGCCGGAAATAGTAGTTCGGAAAATCGAGGAGGTGGTGAAGGCGGAGGGGTTGTCAGTGACGTGGAAGAAGGATTGGGGGTTGAAGATTGTGGGGCAAAATGGTACTTTTACAGTAGTTGTGGAGGTTAACCGGTTAACGGAGGAAATAATGTGAAATTTGGAAGGAAAGGACAAAAATACCCCTCAAAAATTAGTTTCGTTAATCAAATTAACTGCTCCGTTAAAAAATTGGATGAAAAGTTAACGGTAGGGACCACATTGGACTCAAATTGTTAGTACAATGGTCAATTTTGGGATATTGGGAGTACGGGGTTAAATCGGTTCCTAACTGATAGTACGCTGGTCATTTTTATAATAATCCCTTAAATTTTTAACCGCTTTAATCTTTTATTTTTATTTTGGGATAATGACATTGGAAGTCCCTTGACTATGGCTGATTTCACCATTAGTCCTTTAACAAATTTTTTTCATATTTTTGTCCCTTGACTATGAAAATCAGACACGGTTGGTCCTTTTGATGGATGCCGTTAGTATTTTCCCGTTAAATCTATCACGTGCCTCTCACATGACTTTGATTAAGGGCATTGTTGGAATTTTAACTTCATCTTCAACCACACCCACACCCACACACACTCTCTATCTCTATCTCTCTCTCTCTCACAGACATACAAACACACAAACCACCAACCACTAACCTACCCGTATCTCTCTCTCTCTCTCTCTCTCTCTCTCTCTCTCTCTCTCTCTCCCTCCAAGTTTAACATTCCGACCCACATTTACCATACATGTCAATCAAACAGTTTGCAACAACAACACTACATTCCACCCCAAGTTTAACAATCTTGGAATGAATTGACTTCCCTAGTTGCAACGATTGTAGTTGACCACAAGCGACCAAAGCGAAGAATAAAACGAATCACTACAAAGATCGATCTTTCCAGTTAAAGAAACAAACCCAAACCCTTACTAAAGCGCCCGAATGCACATACCCGAAATTAAAGAATTCCAAGAAACTACATTTGGTTCAGAATTTCATCGAACAGCTTTTGGGCATGATTAGTAACATCAAATTTGGCATAGAAACTAATCAAGGCAGTGGAAACAAAGACATCGGAATTGAACCCAGATCGCAGAGTGTAGCAGTGAAGCTGTTGCCCATAAAAATAGCCACCCACCAATCTGGTACATGCTCGAATTAGGTTGACCAAATCATAGCTATTTGGCTTGCTACCAGAGTTGACTAATAAGGAAAGTGATGTTCATGTTCACCAGGTTGATGGTGAAGACGCTACCGAGTTTCTGGTACTCTTCACGGATCATGATGATGGGTCCCTTGAGGAAACGGACCAGCCCGCCGACGAGAGGGAAAGCCTTGATGACCGGAGGAAGACGTTTCCGGGATCTGGGGATTAAGAGGGCGGAAATTAGCTTGGCGACGACGACGGTGGCGATCAGGAGGAGCCCAACGTTGAGGAACTTTCCTATATCTAATTCCATGGCTCGGGATGAAATTTTCTCAGATTAGAGTATCAAATTAAACCCTAATTCATCTATCTGCGCAGAAAAAACAAAATCATAATAATTATTGCATGATTAGAAAAAAATTGGATTGCAAAATGCAACTGAGACGATCTAAGAGAATTAAATTCGAGTCGGAGAAATCAAAGTGTTGGGGATTCGATTGAGAATCATTGAAGATGAAGATGAAGTTGAAATTCCAACAATGCCCTTAACCAAAGTCATGTGAGAGGCACGTGATAGATTTAACGGGAAAATACTAACGGCATCCACCAAAAGGACCAGCCGTGTCTGATTTTCATAGTCAAGGGACAAAAATATGAAAAAAATTTGTTAAGGGACTAATGGTAGAATCAGCCATAGTCAAGGGACTTCCAATGTCATTATCCCTTTTATTTTTAATCGCTTAAGTTTACGGCTATTTGTTTCAAAATCACCCCTGTACATTTTAGTTGCGTTTTTCTCTTTCCATTTTGATTTCTTATCAAAATTTTTATCCATATCACATTTAAAAGTTTCTGCTCATTCAATTTTTATTTTTTGAGTTTTTTCAAGTTGCTATAATCGTCTTCACTGTGAAATTGAAATCAATTGATTCAATGGAAACTATTGTATTTTGTGTATCGTGATGTACATCTTTTATTTCGATGCACACATTTGAACTAAATGTATTCTCTTATTAAATACAAAATGGATTACTATTCTGGTTCATAATACAAATAAAATCAATGAATGAAAAATTTTGATTTTAGTAAGCAGTTTGAAGAAAATGTACAAAATAATGAGAAATAAATTGATGTATTGCGATGCACAAAGTTTACTACAAATTGTTAGTATTTACCAAATATAATTAATATAAAACTGAAAAGAGAAACGAAAACAAAAGAAAATCTAAATATAAAAACTAAAATGTTAGTATTTTACCCATAATTGATATAATAAATATTTTGTTATATTTAAAATGTTTTATTTTGATATAGAAGGGTTAAACTTAGAAGTTGGAAGTTGCTTATTGTTTTAAAAAAGAGATCGGGGGGTTGGATGATGGGTTGCTTATTGTTTTAAAAAAGAGACGGGGTGTCTGATGCATTGCAATGCACAAATTAATGCATCGCAATGCACAAAGTTTATTACAAAAACAGTGGTTTGTAGTACACATTTGTGCATCGCGATTCACACTGTTATGCATCGCAAATGTTATGTTGTTGATCAGGAGAAAATTGTGCATAGAATAAAAAATGTGTGAATCGCGATGCATAAAAATAATACTATTTCAGTACGAGTTTGTGCATCGTGAAGCATAAACTCTAATAATTTTTCAACACTTTGAAACTGTAATAATTGTAATTTTTATTAATTTCTATTGTTATCGCAAAAATTATTGAGAATACAATTCATCTCACACAATTGACATTCTATGGTATGAATTTGGTGGTATGGAATAGGAAAACCTTTGTCTATGTACATGAGGTGACCCTACCCTGTTACATAAAATTAGGCCAAATTACAATTTTCCCCCCAAAGTATACACTAAATCTCAGTTTGCCACCCATATTCCGTTTTGTCCCATTACGGTACCCAATGTTACCATTTGTCCCAGTTTCACCCCTGGGACGGACGGACGTTAAAAAAATTAACGGAAGTTGGTCATGTGCATGTCACATGATAAGTAAAATCGGAAAGTTACTATATTGCCCCCAATAGTTGTATTTGGTTTTAAAAAAAATTATTATTTCTTAATTAAAGATTTCTTTCTTTTCAAATTTAAAATTTTTTTTTTAAATTTGAAACAAAATTATTATTTCTTAATTCAAGAACCGCTCCCCACCCCCCTCTGCCACCACCACCTCCGCCGTCCACCACCCCAAATCCCCACCACTACATAACCCTCCTCCAATCATGCAAAACCCTAAATTCCGTCCTCCAAATCCACACTCGCCTAATTATCTGCGGCCTCACTTCAAACAACCACACAAACACCCACCTCATAAACCTCTACTCCTCTTTCCAAAAACCCAATTTTTCGCTCTCCGTCTTCAATACCTCACCAAACCCATCCATCATTGTATGGAACTCCATGATCAAAGCCTACACCAGATCAAACCAGCACAAACAAGCCCTTAACTTATACCATTGTATGATAAAGAAATCAATTTCGCCAGACAAGTATACTTTCACTTTTGTACTCAAAGCCTGCACTGGGGTTTTGGATTTGCAAGAAGGTGTTTTGATCCATAAAGAGATAGTTAAAATGAAGAAGATTTTCACGGCGGGAGAGCTCAGCCTTCCAGGGACCTTCACGCTCGGCGGCCTTATGTCTGACATGGTTCGAATCAGATTCCCGCTGAAGGAACGAAGTAATAGCTGCTCGAATTTCATAGTGAAGGCAGAGAATCTCCCTCTCTTTCATGATTCTGTCTTGTATGTCCGTATCCAGCGATTCCCTTGTCTCAATTTCAATTCCAACTCAAGGGTTTCGATCTTGAAAATACCCAAATTGTCAATGTTTTGGAGATGGAGAGCGAAAATGGTGGGTAGAGAGAGGAAATGGTGGGATTCCGATGGGGAGTATAGAGAAAGTAGGGTTTCGAGAGAGAGGGTTGCGGTTGCGATTGAGGTTGGAGATGGCGGTGAGTTTGTGACGACGTTGAAGAGAAGCACCGGAAATGTGTGGAGCAGGGGTCGCCGGTGGAGGAGGAGGCGGCGGATAGGGTCTCCGATCTGAGAGCTTTTGGCAAATGTGAAGAGAGGGAAAGGGTTTGGTGGGAGAGGAGAGCTGACAGAATAATGTTTTAAGAAGAAAAAAAACAAATAATATTAAAATTGAAAAAAGTCTATATTTAGTAGTAAAAAAGTCTATATTTATCGGTGTTGTTTGAATTTACGATTTTTTTTAGTAGTAAAAAAACCAATAATGAACAAGACCTAGATGTAAATTATTTTGAATGGATAGAACGAGACGATTTTCATTTCCATCCAAGATTATATTTTATGGTAATGAAGTTGCAACATAATGTGAAATATCGTAATATAACGTAATACTATTTTCATTAAAATAAGATTTTAATTTAACATAAAGTTTATGAAAATATGTTGAATTCAATTGTTTGTGTATTTACTTGAAATTAATTGTTGAGTTGCTTGAATAAATAAATTGTATCTTGAAAGAGAGTTTAAAAAAGATGCACCATAAGTGTTTGACAAAATGCATGAATGAACTTTTTTTTTATTTGTTTTAAAATTTTTAAAAATAATTATAACTTAAAATTATCTTAAATATCAAATGAGTACCAATTTTTATTTTAATTTATTTTAATTTCTTTAAAAAAATTTATAATTTAAAAATATCTTAAATATTAGTGGTTAACAATTTTTATTTTCTTTTGTTTTAATTCTCTTGAAAAATTTATAATTCAAAATATCTTAAATTTCAAATGATTAACTAAACGATAAAATAATATCCAACCTACAAATGCTAATAATTAATTAATGACGTATTTTTCTATTAAACACTTAGTTTAAATACTAATAATATATATTTATTGATTTAGAGTTTAGTTTTAATTTTATTACTAAAATTGCATTAACCAATTTAAGAAAACTGCACTAAATCCCATTTTGCCCCCCCGATTGAAATGACCAAAGTAACCCTCACATGACATGCACATGTTAACTTCCGTTAATTTTTTTAACGTCCGTCCGTCCCAGAAGTCAATATGGGACAAATGGTAACATTGGGTACCGTAATGGGACAAAACGGAATATGGGTGGCAAACTGAGATTTGGTGTATACTTTGGGGGGAAAATTGTAATTTGGCCATAAAATTATTAAGTTTAAAAGTTTTGCATCGGGAATAAAAGTTGTGCATCGAAATAAAGTTTTGTATCGCGATGCACAAAAATAGTACTTTTTAGTACAATTTTGTGTATCGCGATGCACACTATTATGCATCGCAAGTGTAATTTTAATAAAGAGATGGGGGTGGCTGGGGGGGGGGTGACTGATGCATCGCGATGCACAAATTGTGCATTGTGATCTATAGCGTGCCTGTTCCGTGTTTTATAACGACATAGACGATATTTCGCAACAAAAGTGTTATTTTTCGATTTGAAACAATTATAAGGGGCTAAAGCGGTTAAAAATTCATTAAAACGTACCAGCTCAAATTTCACCCTAAAATAATGTAGGGTGAATTACAGGCCGGTCCCTTTTTTAAACATTTGTAATCGCTCCAGTCCACTCATCTTTTTTTAAAATCGGAAAAAGTTATTTTTGGGGTGAAAAGACGATTATATCATTAATAAAAGAAAAACATGCGCGCATCAGTAATCCAAGGCATCGCAATGAGTAATCCAAGGCATCGCGTGGGATTACTCAAGGCATCGCGTGGGTTAATCATCGAGATGAGCAACACAGGCATTGCGATGAGCAACACAGGCATTGCGATGAGCAACACAAGCATTGCAATGAGTAACCAAGGCATCGCGATGAACAACCAAGACATCGCGATGAGTAACCAAGGCATCGCGATGAATAACAAAGGCATCGCGATGAGTAACCAAGGCATCGGAATGAGCAGTCAAGACATTGCGATGAGCAACCAAGATACCGTTTGAATTTCAACCGCTGGAGGGAACTTGATTTTCGTTTACCTTTCGGGAGCGTTACCCCCGAACCCCCACGAGGGACGCTGTCCCCTCGATTGGCGAATTAAAGGCATGTTGATGCCCAATTTAAGGCATCCCGATACCCAATTCAAGGCATCCCGATGCCCAATTTAAGGCATCTCGATGCCCATTTTAATATAATATCAAAATCAATTAAAATAGTTATTTTTAGTTGAGAAATTTACATACAAACATGGTATTGACTTCCTATAACACTATGATATTTATATTATACAAAATTCAAACTCAAATCATTGATTAAAGTCCCAAAATCAGTCCAAGAACATCTCTCTCTGTTTTCGGACAGCACACTGTCAAGCTCGATTTGGATCTCGAAAAATAGTATTTTTTGGTAAAAAATTGTGCACAAATGTAGTACTAAGTTAGGATAACAATATGAGATTAATTTTAAACAAATTCAAAGCTTAGAACATAGATTAAAGTGACAAAAACAGTCCAAGAACAAAGAAAAACGGGATGAACTAAAAAAAATTGAATTTGATCATAAACGGGATGGACTAAAAAAATTTGAATTTGATCAAATTATGATCAAATTCGTGTTCTATGCATGTAAATTGATACCCAAACATGAGAAAAGACTATATTAACAATATGAAATCATTTATATATCAATTCGAACCTCAAATCTGAAGCAACGATGTTATTGAGGGCATTTTAGGAAGAAAATTTTTAAAGTACCTTTTAGCAGTTAAAAAAAAAGAAGGTAGACTGGAGAGAAAAAATGTTTCAGAAAGTGAACTGGCCAGCAATTTCCAGAATAATGTAACCAAACAAGCCTAAATTATATTGACCCAATAAAATGACAAAAATTGATCCAAAGTGACCTATCCGTACGTAGACACTCTCTCAGTAAGATAAACCTCAGAAAGAACAAAGAAAATAGGAAAACTGAAGAAGACGCTCTTCTTGGATTGACAGGGCTGCTGAAAGCTTTGATTTTTTTTTTTTTTTTTTAACTGCTCCTTCCGTCTCAAAGAAATAATTTCACTTTTCTTTTAAAGTTTGTCTTAAAGAAAGTTTTCTTTAAAAAAAAAAAAAATACCCTCCCATTCCTAAATTATTGTTTTGTTTTACTTTTTTGAATCAAATTGATTGTTTTTAAATGTAAATTCAATGTACATATATATATTATTAAATCATAAAATACGTAATTTTTAGAACTTTTAAAGTACAATGAATTACGTATTTTATGATTTAAAAAAATAAAAAATATACGTCGAATTTGTGTTTGAAAAATTGTTAGATTGACTCAAAAAGTACTCCCTCCGTTCCACCCAAAGAGTCTACGTTTGAAAAATCTAATAATTAAGTGATATATTAGTGTCATTGAAGTTGATTTTAATTACAAAAATACTTAAACACAACGAATATGATTACATACCCAAGTGAAAGGTAAAGATAAAGTATTATGAAAATTGTAAGCATAATTTTTTTTAGAGTAGACTTTTTAAGTAAAATATCTAAAAATAAACTCTTTGCTTGAAATGGAGGGAGTAAAATGTAATATATTCAACAAAAGTCTCAAAAAGTTGAGAATTTCATCAAAGGTCACACTAGTATTTTAGGACCTAAATTAGGAGAGACATTTTCTTTCGACAATTCACTTCAATGTGATGTTTTATCAGGAACCGATTACCATTCTACGCAGGCAACATATGTTCTTTTGATACCAACAAAGACATATCATTAATATAAAAAAATTTACAAGAGATTGCAACTTTTTTTATTATACTATTATTACTTTTTTTAGTGTCTTAAGGGAGCGTGGGAAGAGATCGAAATTTATACTCTTTCTTTTTTTAATGTCCTAAGGAAGCGTAAAAAGGGATCGAACATGACATATGTAAAGCCTCAACTCTACCACTAAACAACACTTTAAGAAAAAGAGAGCGCAACTTATCGAACAAGCTACGAACTCGTTTCAACCT
This sequence comes from Platycodon grandiflorus, assembly GCA_016624345.1. NCBI lineage: Eukaryota > Viridiplantae > Streptophyta > Magnoliopsida > Asterales > Campanulaceae > Platycodon > Platycodon grandiflorus. The sequence goes on from CM028368.1 coordinate 29,184,171, forward strand.
ATGTTCCAAACTCGGTACACGGATTAAGAAAAATTAATTGATTTAATTATTAATATTGGAATAGTATTAAAATAGTTTGTTGTTTCCTTTAATGCCTATGTGTATGTGGCGCATAATTAAAGTAGGAAGAAAAAGTAAATGTAAAATAGTAAAAGTGATGTTCTAAAAAGGAAAGTTTCAAACAAGACAATTATTTTGGGACGGACGAAAAAGGAAATGAAGACAATAATTTAGAAACGGAGGGAGTACTAAAAATTAAGAAACATGATATACTGAATATGAGAAACAAAATAATTAGTACTACCTACCTCCGTTTTTAAATTATTATCTTGTTTGACTTTTTTTTTTTGTGTGACTATTTTACAAATGAAAATTTAACGTATATTTTTTTATTTTTTTCAAAAAAATTATAAAACACGTAATTCGTAATACCAAAATAGTATTACAAATTACATATTTTATGATTTAAAAACATATATTCGTCAATTTTTTTATTTAATAAATAGTCTATTTGATTCAAAAAAAGTCAAATAAAATAATAATTTAGGAACAAAACGAGTATTATTGACCTACTTCACGAATTCTCTCGAGGTTGTGTGCATACTAATAAAACTGCCTAAGAATTTATTGTTTGAGGTATGATATTACGACCTCGAACTTGTGGTAATTATATTAGTTGTGACATTCACATTGTCGGATTAAATTTAATCAGATCTCTATACCGTTTGATCAAATTTATCATTTCTAAATAATAATATAGACATTCTAAATCATCACAAACTTAACAATATTTAAGGATCAAAATTCGTGTTCCAACAATCTAAGGACATTAACATTAAAGTTTGGAGGAATAATATATGCCCAAACTCGTAATATCATTTGTCACATCTTCAAGCTATCGAGTTTAATACTACCTCCAACCCAATATACTGTCTTGGGTTTTATTTCTCCCAAAATACTTATCTACTTTCTAAAAGCTAAACAATTCATCTTCTTAGTTTCCTACTGTATCTCTCATTAATTTCTCATAGCCCATTTAGTAGTGTGTTTTGGCCAAAATACAGGGATAAAACGTAACTTATTTATAAAAATTGCATTTCAATACTGCGGCAGAAAAAACTGCGTTTTAAAACGCCGGAAGAAAAAAAAAACAGCGTTTTGAAGCGATATCTCAAACGCATTTATAAGAAAAAAGTTGTATTTTAAAAAATCTGCATTTTAAAACGCTGTACCAAATAAGCTCTTAGTATTAATAATTTGTTACTCATTAATAGAGTATCAACCACATTTTGTCGCGATTTATAGGGTTAGGTGAAGAAAAATAAATTTTAATAAATGAATTTTTTTAATCCGTGAAAAATGTCAAATACAATAGTTTTTTTTGGAATAAAGGGAATGATTCAAATGACATTTTCAGAAAATTCATTCATAATTGAGTAATACTACAATTACAATTACAACCCAGGTATCACGAAAATATTTTAACTTTCCAACCATTCAATCAAAGATGTTTACTGTTATTTAATCAATAGAATTTGAATTTCTTAAAGGGTGAGGCTATTTTTACTATATTTTTTACTAATTCACTATATTATTAATTATTGCATTAAACAAATACTTGTTTGGACACAACTTTCATTAATTAATAACCCATTTTAAGTTGAGTGATAAAGTTACTTTTCTAATTACCTTTCTGATGCCGCAAAGAATGTCGCGTCTGGTGGGCTGGATTGCTTGTCTATTTGGATATCTGGCCTTTGAGTAATCTGTGTAACAAAAGAATGAAACACTAGGTGAATACAGGGACTGGCCATGCTAGAACACTCCGGTGTGAGAGTAAGTAACAAGCTCAAATCACAATTCGGCAGAGTGTAGGCACAAGTCTTAGTATGCGTACCTTTGCTTGGAGTTGATCCAAGGCTTTTATAGGTCTGTTACCTCCTGGAATAACGCCCATTCATAACTTCCCAAACGTGGGTATGAATGCTGGTGTAATGGGTGTAACCGCTGGGAGTAATGGGCGTAACCGTCGGGCTCAACTGTCCCCTGACGTTACGTCACGTTCCCTATCCCAGGCGTTGCACTGTTTCATCCTGCTCGTTGGATCCTGGTCGAGCACTCAGGTCATTACATCCTGAGTCCTGCTCGTGAGCTCTGCTCGCATGTACCCGGGCAATCTTAGCAAGCTCATGTGCTCTGATCGCTCACTGTCTGCTCGCATTATAATGGATCTTGACCCGTGCTATGTCTTGGGCTTGGATCTTAGGCCCAAACTTTGGGCTTGGCTCTTCAGTGGCCCCCTGCTTTCTGCTCGCAGGGTATTCATGCTCGCAGCAGGAAGCATTGCTCGTTTGCCTTTGTTGTGCCAATGGTAAGCTGGTCGTATCGTTCGTGATTGCCACTCGCTATTATTGCCTAGAGAGACTGCCCAGGCGCGTCCATGGAGTACAGCTGGTCATGACGTTTGGGTTCCCAATCTGGCGGTGACTTCGCGCCTTTCCGAGGCGCCATCATGACCTACTGCCGTAGGCCCATGGGCTACCTTCGTAGGTCTGCAGGCCTGCCCGTGACGCCTGGATGATGTCACCCTCAAGGGTATATATAGAGGAAAACCGGTTGAGAGATCACTTTACACTTTTGAATTTCAAAAACCTTCTTAGCGAACTCAAGAGCTCTCTCTCTTCCTGTTGCGCCGCCGTTCCCAGAATCCGTTCGCCGCTGCAATTTCCGACTTCTCCACCGTCTTCGCTCAAAGCTGCAAACTCAAGCCCTTCGATCAACACATCATAATGTCTCGAAGTAAGTTATTCTCCCCCTGTGTAATTTCCGTTTTCATTATTGCCGTATATTCTGTGTTGTCTTCCCTCTTTCTACCGCACTATTGGAAGGAATCCCCCTGTTTAGTCTGGATCGAGGAACCTAGGGTTTAACTATGACCGTTAAAACCCCATCCCTTTAGTCCGGCCATAAACCTAGAAATCTCCTTTTGCTTCCCTAGATTCTGTTATAGGCTGTAACCCCTGTTTTCCTCCTCGATCCTTGTAGGCTCTGACTCCCCCCGTAGATTACTCGATGAGGTCACCGATTCGGAGGCCACAAATTCCCAAGAGGCATACGAGTATGACAATGTCAAGCGGCCGCATGCTCCACCCGATGATTTCGTCGCCCTCAGCAAAGACAGCATCGACTCTCCCAATGATGATGACCTCATCATTACCAGAGTAGTGTCTAAACCAACTACTCGCAACACCGAGGAGGCGGGGACCAGCTCTCCTAGACCTGCTGCTCGGACGCGATCAAGAGTCATCCGTCCAGCCCCTCGCCGAGCAGCGTCACCTGACCCTTGGAAAAGCTTCAATAATAACAGTCAAGTCCAGAGATGGTTTTCCTCCATGGGGATTGACACGAACAACTACCGAGTGACCGTAATGGGTCCCGAGGTCGACCCTGAATACCGAAGCCAGGGAGAGCGCATGGTATTTTACTATGACTTCTTCAGGGTTGGAATGCGCCTTCCCGTCGACCCTTTCATCGTTAAGTTCCTCACCCTGGCCCAAGCCGTACCCTGCGACCTCATGCTGAACACTGTGAGGATCCTGGTAGCCTTCACGATTGCCTGTCGTTTGCTCGGCCATGAACCTTGCCTACTGCTGCTGAGGAAACTCTACCAGTTTTCGACAGATAAGAGCTCGGGTAGGATTTCTGGTCGCAGCAAACCAGGCGCCCTAAAGATGTTCTCCCCTTTCCCCAATAAAACTGATAAGTGGGATGCCAAGTCCCTGCTGGTGGAATCGCGAGTTGGCTGGGTGTTTCCTCCCCCTACCACACACATCAAAGTCCCCACTTACAACAGGGACGCCTTCACGTCGGGCTCGGGCCGCCTGATGGATGCGTTGAAGGCCGAGCTGGGTGCTCGGGACCGCGACCAAGAGTGGTTTTTTGACTGGAAACCACTGGTCACCGAGGACCATTTTTTGAGGCTGGCCGGGGTGCTCCGGATGGAAGTTGAGGGAGTTGTTCCCCGTGTGACCATGGCCGCGGAGAGGCCCCATCCTGTCTGGGGTCATCACCTGGGTGATAGCTTCCCCAGTGACTGTCTAGCCTGCAAGGGGTTGGGCACTAGCTGCATCCCCTCCTATGGTAGTTGCCAACTTCCTTTCACACTTTTGTACCACTGATTTTATCATGTATCTGACCTCCTCCTTTTGCAGAGCTGATGGATATTGACGATGTTGGGACCCACCGGAGCCAAAGGAAGGCTGACGCAGCTGAGCGCCAGCGCGAGCTGAGCAGGCGCCAGCCCGCTGCACTGCCCAAGGTCTCTACAACCGAGCAGCGGGGAAGGGGCCCCTCCGCTACTGAGAAGGGTAAGCAAACTACCCCTTCCAAAGTTCCTTCCCCCCAGGCTGAGAGGGGCTCCCGAGCTGGCCGTTCTGACACAACCCCATCCACCGAGCTGGCCCTTACCGCGGGAAGCAAAAGGGGCCCAGCTGATGATTCCTCCGCCAGCCGCTCCGTGCGTCCCCACGGAGGCGATGCTAGCAGCGGCCAAGCCCGCCCAAGCCCAAGTACTGGTCCCTCCTCCCCTTCATGGAAGCAAGAGGGGTTCGTGATGCCCACAAACCGCAAAGGCTGTGAGGCCCTGATGAACGAGCTGGCCAACGTCCCCCGGATCTCGGACATCGACGTCATGGCCCGAGGACACCCCACGGCCATGATTGGCCAAGGGATTTTGAAGAGGATCCCGCCGTCCGACCCGCGTGGATTGCAACGAGTCCACAAGTGTCCTACTGAATGCGGGCACGAACCTCTCATGAGGTGAGTGATCTCTCCTTTATTCCTTTGTAAACAAATTCTTTGTCCTCTCGCTCATACATTTTTCCTGTTCGCAGCCTTGTCCCGTCCATGTTCCTTCCGCCAACCGGCAAGCGACGGGCCAAGGTTGCTGCCAGCCTCAACGATGATCTCAAAACACCCAACCGTTAGGTCCGAGGGCTGCCAGTATAGGCTAGGGGGGTGAATAGCCTATACATGGTGTAATAAAAATTTCATCCAAATTTTACATTTAGATCGAAGAGTAGATGAAATGATTACTACACATAGATCATCTTCCTCATACCGAATGATTAGTCAAGATAGAGTGATCTCGACATCTTAGATCGCCAGATGTAGATCATGGACATCTAAGATCGCAGATATGAAATATGCTTGGAAGATGTATGTTGAACTTAGCCGATGGAAATGAGTTTGAGCGAAGAATAAACAAGATAAGTTTAACAATTTAGATTAAAGTAACTGTAAAGATTTGATTTGAAAGAGAGCTTGACAGCTTGACTATAATCAGTATTAGATGCATCATTTACTTTTCTTAAACAGATTGCACATGATAAAGCAAATTATATACGAAAGAGAAATCAAGGCTGAATGTAACAATTATATATTATATTAAAATTCAGCAGAGGTTTGCTCAAAGGCAAACATGCTTAGTACATCAACCTAGACTCTCTAACCTAGCAATCTCCTTAGGAAAAGGAAGGAGAAATGAAGAAAGCGAAATCAAATATATCGAAAATACATTAGAAGATGTACTTAATATTTATTAAGACATCTTCCCGTAATTTCAACTCGATATATTTGTTGTGAGAAGAGAATATTAGGAGTTGTTCAAATAGCATATATTTGAACAACCGAGTGCTAAGCACTCGACCAACAATGATGACACCTTATTGCACAATCACACTTATAATGTAGTATAAGTCTGCCGATATGAATGCAATCTGGACATGTAAGTTCTGGCTCTTCATTGGACATCTTCAAGCTTGATCTGGCTTCAACGGTCTGTAAGATACTTGGTCTCTTTACTGGATGATGGAGTTGAGGCCACTGAAGAGACTGAGTTCTTCGAAGGAAGAAGAACTCAAATCAACAACAAGGTTGTTGATCAAGCGAGCTTCGCCTTTGGATTTTTTCTCTCTCTCTCACAAAGTGTTTGTTCTTACACTTGTGATTTCTCACTCTGAAGGAGTGGTTCTGGATTGAAGAAATGAAGATCAATACCACAACCTTTCTCAAGCATAAGCATACACAGTTTGTGTGTTCTAGTGCTTGTGCTCTCTCCCTTGTGCACTTGTGCTCTCTTATGAAATGAGAATAAGAGTCTTCTTATATAGCTGGAGAAGAAGAAGTGACCGTTGGTGTATTGAATAGGTTTATGCCCGTTGGTGATCTGAATCTCGTGATGTAGGCAGAGTACATCTTTGGATTTGTTGGGCAAAGACCTTCAGTTAGGTTTGAGTCTTGAAGATGATCTGTGACACAGCGGACATAGATGGACGTGTCGAGCTTAGCCTGGATGCAGCTGATTGATGTGGACGTTTCATTGCTTTGACTGTAGTGCAGCGTACTGTGCTTGGCCTTTTCTGGAAATGACGCTTTGAAGACCGCGAGCACTGTTCAGAAGAGGAAATGTCTATTGGATAAAAGTGAAGGTGCAGACATCGATGCGTATCTTGGATTTGTCGACGATCTTGTAACGGATCTATTTTGTCTTGAAGTGCATTGAGTAACGACCGATGTATCTCGTGATCTTGCGCTCACCAGCTGTTTTGATGAGGGATTTGGCCGATTTCGAGATCCGCCGTTATAGAACCGCCGATGTATCGCCGATGGTCACGATGTTCCTCTTGAATAAATAGCTTCGCAGCTTGTTCTCGATGAAGTGCTTTGGCGGATACTAGAGTCTCGCCGATATAGAACCGCCGATGTAGAGATGGCTATTTAGGCAAGCCATAGAAGGGAAATGTCTAGTGAGACATCGCCGATAGTCACGTCACCGGCAATTTGAAGAGCTTGATTCATATGAAGGTTTGTCATCATTCGGTAGGACAAAGACTCTGATATGTACAAAGACTTCCTAGTCTAATGACCTATGCATTGTTTCAACAAGCCGCCACACTAACCAGCACGCACTCTTTAGCCACTTGTGAAACATGCGTTGTAATGGGAACAAGCAAATCACTGTGTTGGAATATGCATACATATATCAGCTGATTTACAGGCATATTCCTAACACCAACGAGATCATCGAGGAGAAGAACGCAGAACTCCTGGCCAAAGATAAGGAGGTGCTCGACAAAACCGGTGATCTGGCTAAGTTGGAATGTGAGAAGAAAAGTCTTGCGAACCAACTTGAGACCTCAAAGATCAACGAGCAATCCCTCCACTCCCGTGTCACCCAGCTAGAGAAGCAGCTGGCTGAGGCTGAGAAAGAAAAGACCGGGCTCGTGGAGGAGAACGAGCAGCTGAAGTCCCAGGGTGCCCAAGTAAGCGAGCAGGAGCGAGAAGAGATTATACAAAATTACTTGGCCTCTGAGGAGTATGCTCGTGAGTTTGGCCAGGAGATGCGCCTGTACTACGTGCAGGGGCTGGAGCACACCCTCCACATGGCTGCTGGGAGCGGCCATCCCGGCATAAACGTTGAGCTGCTGGCAGAATGGGGAGCGGCCAAACATTACGGCCTAGAAGCTCGCCGAGGCCATTCCTGGGTCCCCTATACTTCCGATGAGCTCGAGCTTATTAAGGAGGGAGACCAGAAGAAGGGCCGAGAAGAATGGCTGCCCCCTACTGCCCTTGAGGTGAATGTGAAGACTGTCCTCGCATCGCTCAAGGAAAAACAGTTGGCCGAGGCTGAGGCCGCTCGCCGGGAGAGCGAGGAGGTTGGTGAGGACACATGCGAGGAGGCTGGTAAGGAAGCTGGCGGGGCTGATGCTGGAGCCGGAGGCGAGGAGGCTCCTCTATCTTAGATTTTATAAGTTTTCACCTCGCTGCGCCGAGCTTCTTTGTTTTGGCCTGCGCGCCACCATTTCATTTCCCCCTTTGTAATTATCATCGCAGATGTAATATAAATTTTCCTTTATCCCAGCTCATTTGCTCTTAAGTTGTGCTAATGTTATAAGAAGTTACATGCTCGGTAACCGAACAATATGCAACTTAGAACATCAACAAACCTTAAATTTAACATGAACAAGCCTTGAAATTCAACATGAATAATCCTTTGAATTAACTAAGTTGCCTGCTCGTCACCTCGAACAGCGGGCAACGTTAAGCATTAATCAAGGATAACCTTCAAACCAGGGTGCACTACCTATACTCAAGAAATTAACTAAGTCATGTGCTCGTTCCACGAGCAAGCGATGACCTCAAACATTAACTTAATGAGTGTGATCAGCCCAAAGGTTAAACAAATATAAGTTTTTTAGATTAGGCTCACCATGAGGTCGCTCCGCATACCTCATGATGATAAATTTCCCAACCCAAGACTCTGCTCGCTCCGCGAGCTACTCTTTTATTCAACAAAGAGCACATTCTTATGTAAAAAATGATTCTCATAAAACTTTGAAATCAAACTTACACTGATCAAAAATGATATCAAACAACTCAATGATAATACTTTTTGAGATGATCTGCGTGCCACGGATGCTTCAACACTGCTCCATCCTGAGCTTGTAGCCTATAAGTGCCCTCTTTGACGACCTGGACCACTTTGTAAGGCCCTTCCCAGTTCGGTGATAACTTTCCTCTATCCAACCTTTGCCTGGTTGCCTCAATCTTCCTTAGGACTAAATCCCCGACCTGGAATGCCCGCTTATGCACCCTCTTATCATGATGCATCTTTGCTCGCTGCTTGTAATTAACCATTTTCATTCTGGCCTCTACTCTCCTTTTTTCCAATAAATCCAAATCTTCTCGACGAGCGAGTATTATGCCCTCATCATAATGTGACACCTCAAGCTAGGCGAGCCATTTCAATCGGTGCCATGGCCTCCAACCCATAAGTCGTGGCAAAAGGAGTCTCCCCTGGCCCCCGACCGTTGTCCCGACCGCCCGCAGTGCCGACCGTAGCTCGCCTAACCACCCGCCGCTCGCCCTTCCGATTTCGCTGAGGGCATGCAATACACGTTTATTGGCAGCCTCACCGCCCATTCCCCGAGGATAAGCTACCGAAGACTTCCAATGCTTAATATGCAGATTGGCGCAAGCCTCAGTGAACCGGTCATAAAAATGAGTGCCATTATCAGAAACAATTGCTCGCGGGACCCCAAAACGACACCAGATGTAGTCATGCACGAAGTTGATGGCATTTTCCTCGGTGATGTTTGCCAAAGGCTTTGCTTCAACCCACTTGGTAAAATAATCAATCGCCACGATTGCATACTTGCAATTTCCTCTTGCTGTGGGAAAGGGTCCGATGAGATCTATTCCCCACATGTCAAACGGCCAGATGCCACTACGGCGCTCGCTCTGGAAGGCACCGGGTATATCCGCAAATCGCTGGCACTTATCACATTTTTTCACATAAGCCTCAGCATCCCTTCTCAAGGTCAACCAGTAGTACCCCAAAGTTAGTATCTTGTCGGCCAGAGTTCTCGCCCCTGGGTGTCCACCACAAACTCCCTCATGGACTTCTGTCAGCAGCTTTTTAGTCACTTCTGGTCGTACACATCGCAACAGCGGCTTTGAGAAAGATCTTCGGTATAGAATTCCTCCCACCACTGTGTAGCGAGCACACCGCTTCGAATGATTCTAGCCTCGATCCTTGTCTTCGGGCAATGACCTTGCTCGATGTACCCGAATCTCATCAATCCAACACCTCGAGCCATCTCGATGTCCATCACCTTCTCTCGCGAAATTTCCGGCAATCCAGGTATTCTACCACGGTTGCCAGACTCAACCCCTGAATATCCTCAGTAGCCATCTTAGATAGGAAGTCTGCCCGCATGTTATCTGCTCGATCAATCCGCAGCAGCTCCCAAAATGCTAACCTAGCCAACAACTCCTTCACCAACTCGTAGTACTTGGCCAAAGTGGGGTTGTTCACACCATACTCCCCCGAACTTGATTGACCACCAGTTGTGAATCACTGTGCATAATTAAAGCTGTCACTCCTATATCCAACGCTAATTCCAAACCAGCGACCAGGGCTTCATACTCAGCCTGATTATTGGAGGCCAGAAACTTGAATCGTAAAGCGACCTCAAATTCCTCATCAGTAAACGGTGATACGAGCAAAACCCCTGCGCCACTTCCATCCTTACTTGCTGCGCCATCCACGAACAACTGCCAGCAATCCTCTGGTCGTGCGGACAAGGAGGCTATGCTGGTTTCTGGAGGGTTGACACCTGGCACCTTGCCCTGTCCCTCAAAAGTTGTTTCCACCAAGAAGTCCTCCAAAGCTTGAGCCTTGATCGCCCTTCGAGGCTGATAGTCAATGTGAAACTTCGTTAACTCAATTGACCATGCCAACAACCTGCCCGAGGAATCTGGTTTGTGCAAGATTTTTCGAAGAGGATGGTCGGAGTGTACAACAATCTCATGTGCAGAAAAATAAGCTCGCAATTTACGAGCTGAGACAACAAGCGAATAAGCTAACTTTTCTGCATTAAAATAACGAGCTTCAACCGGAGTCAAAGCCTTTGATACATAATACACAGGTTTTTGGCTTCCAGCCTCTTCCCTAACCAATACAGCAGCCACAGCCTGGTCGGTGGCCGCCAGATAAACATACAAGCATTCGCCTACCACAGGACTACTCAGAAGGGGAGGTGCACCCAAATAATCCTTTAACTGCTGGAAGGCTTTCGAGCATTCAGCCGTCCATTCAAAGCTCTTGTTACCCCGCAGTATTTTGAAGAATGACAAGCACTTCTCAGCTGACCGTGAGATGAACCGACCAAGAGCAATGATCCGACCATTCAACCACTGTACTTCCTTGATGCAGGTCGGCTCCTTCATGTCCATCAGAGCTTTGATCTTCTCGGGGTTAGCCTCTATCCCCCTTTCATTCACCATGAACCCGAGGAACTTGCCCGCCTGTACCCCAAAAGACACACTTGCTGGGATTCAGCTTCATGTTGTGCTTCCGCAAGTTATTGAATGTCTCCTCCAGGTCTGCTATGTGGTCACGACTCTTGGTTTTGACCACCATATCATCCACATAGGCTTCTACATTCCTGCCCAGCTGTGGTGCAAACAGCTTGTTCACCTGTTAGGAATATGCCTGAAAATCAGCTGATATATATGTATGCATATTCCAACACAGTGATTTGCTTGTTCCCATTACAACGCATGTTTCACAAGTGGCTAAAAGGGCTGCGTCGGTTAGTGTGGCAACTTGTTGAAACAATGCATAGGTCATTAGACTAGGAAGTCTTTGTACATATCCGAGTCTTTGTCCTACCGAATGATGACAAACCTTCATATGAATCAAGCTCTTCAAATTGCCACCGACGTGATCATCGCAGATGTCTCACTAGCAGACATTTCCCTTCAGCTATGACTGCCTAAATAGCCATCTCTACATTAGCAGTTCTATATCGGCAGATTCTCGTATCCGCCAAAGCACTTCATCAGAGCAACTGCAGAGAAGCTATTTATTCAAGAGGAACATCGTGACCATCAGCGGTTTCTACATCAGCAGTTCTATAATGGCAGATCTCAGAATCGGCCAAATCCTCATCGAACAAACCGCCGAGAAACCGTAAGATCACGAGATACATCGGTCGTTACTCAACGCACTTCAAGCCAAAATAGATCCGTTACAAGATCTGTCGACAAATCCAAGATACGCATCGATGTCGCGCCTTCACGTTTATCCAATGGACATTTCCTCTTCGAATAGTGTTCGCGGTCTTCAAAGCTTCATTTTAAAAGGCCAAGCACGACGCCGCACTCCGGCCAAAGCTATGATACGTCCAAATCGTCGACCGCATCCAGCTAAGCTCGACACGTCCAACTATGTCCCACTGTGTCACGGACTATCTTCAAGACTTAAACCTAACGAAGGTCTTTGCCCAACAAATCCAAAGATGTACTCTGCTACATCACGAGATTCAGATCTCCAACGGGCTTAAAACCTATTCAATACACCAACGGTCATCTCTTCTTCTCCAGCTATATAAGAAGACTCTCATCCTCACTTCCACATAGAGAGAGAGCACAAGCACAAGAATATACAAACTGTGTATGCTTATGCTTGAGAAAGGTTGTGGTATTGATCTTCATTTCTTCAATCCAGAACCACTCCTTCAGAGTGAGAAATCACAAGTGTAAGAACAAACACTTTGTGAAAGAGAGAGAAAAGAAAATCCAAAAGCCGAGAAGCTCGCTGATCAACAACCTTGTTGTTGATTTGAGTTCTTCTTCCTTCGAAGAACTCGCCTCTTCAATGGCCTCAACTTCATCATCCAAGAAAGAGACCAAGTATCTTACGGATCGTTGAAGCGCATCAAGCTTGAAGATGTCCGATGAAGAGCCGAACTTACATGTCCAGTTGCATTCATATCGGCGGACTTATACTACATTATAAGCGTGTCGATTGTGCAATAAGGTGTCATCATATTTGGTCGAGTGCTTAGCACTCGGTTGTTCAAATACTTGCTATTTGAACAACTCCTAATATTCTCTTCTCACATCACTCTAACACTAGCACTTTCCTTCCCTGACCTCCAAGGTTGTTAGGAACTGCTAGGATTAGAGTTCTTATATGAGTCTTCGGGGTATTCCATTTCACTTTCCTTCTTCCCCCCGGAGAGATTGCTAGGATAGAGAGTCTAGGTTGATGTACTAAGCATGTTTGCCTTTGAGCAAACCTCTGAATTTTAATATAATATATATGTTTGTTACATTCAGCCTTGATTTCTCTTTCTTGTATAATTTGTCTTATCTTGTGCAACTGTTTAAGGAAAGTAAATGATGCATCTAATACAGATTATAGTCAACTGTTAAGCTCTCTTTCATATCAAACCTTACAGTTACTTTAATCTAAATTGTTTGACTTATCCGTTTATTCTTCCGCCGCCAAATCTTATTCTCATCGCCTAAGTTCAACATATATCTTCCAACCGCATGTTTCATATCTGCGATCCTAGATGTCCATGATCTACATCTGCGATCTAAGATGTCCGATCACTCTATCTTCGGCTAAGCAGTTACGATAAGGAAGATGATAAACTTGTATTAATCATTTCATCTACTCCTCAATTTTAAATGATAAAAATTGGATGAAATTTTTATTACATAGAGTATAGGCTATTCACCCCCCCTCTAGCCTATACACTGAGCAACCCTCGGACCTAACAATTGGTATCGAGCGTACTCGTAAACTTTATTTCAGCTTAATAACCCGAGAGTTTAGATCCCGCCGATTAGATGCATAGTCAAAAGGAGTCTTTTCAAAATCTTTTATCCACAAAAACCTTTTGACCGAGAAACCCGAAAGCCTTTTGAAAACCATCTTCAAATCGAAATAAATTTTGTTTTCAAAAACATGTGAGAAAGAGTATTGTGATGACAATGTGATCACTATAAGAAAATTTATCATATATCAGAATTACATTGATATTGTGAAGAGAAGTATTATAGTGGAGGTTGACTTGCTAAGGATTATGCATGTTTCATAAATCTATTCTTAAATCTTGGTATCTTCTTTAGCAAATGGGTTAAACTCATATTTGATAGATGAATTACTTAGAATCACTTCCAAAAACATGCTCTCTTGACATAAGGCTAACGATTGTTCCAATCCAACACCTTCTCAAGAAAACTTTTTATAAAAGTTTAGAGCAGAGGAAATAAGAAGAGTTTCAAAGGAAATTCAAAGGAAATCAAAGATATGTCATCTCCAAAATCACCGAGATTGTAAGTTCTTGGCCTAAGGACATCAATGATGAATTTGTCTCCCTTCAATGAAAAGCCTCACCGAATAAGAATACACTCAAAGAACCTATGCTCAATATTAGAACCGGTGCTTCAACAACTATGAGCAGACGCGTTCAAAGAGTTTAATGAGGAAGTAACCCCACTCCTAATCTCTTAACACTTTGGGTTACACTTATAAGCCGTATTTTGAATAATTATTCTTTTGTCATGCTTATTAAGTCTCATTTGTATTATTGGATTACTAGAGCTATCTTTAGCTCATAAATGTTGCTAATTTTCTCTATGAGTACTTTAGGCAGAACTCATATGACGTAAAAGGTCAATCATGCAACACCTCTCTCCATCGGCAGATAGTAACATGGCCGCGATTCATGAAGGATCGCGATCACTCATGAGAATTCACTCATGTCCTTCACTCACTCAAGGTCAAAATCCTCACCGCTGGACTTTATAACTATGAAGTGAAAAATCTGATAAGTCCAAAGGAGTTGATAAAGACCCTCTCTCATGCATACACAAAACAGTTAGCTATTTGCTTTCTAATGACTCGTGCTCATGTCTCGCCGAACTAATATGCTCATACATATCATCGACAATAATGCATAATAACTGTCATACGCACTTTTATTAATATATATTGATTGTATGATTTGTTTTATGCAAATGGTTTTTCAAAAACAAATCAGCATTTTTCCTATCACCGGTTTCAAATGTTTTTAAAACCCGCAGTTGGTGAATTTCCATATCGCCAACCAACACTTCATAAGCTCGGTTTATGTGCTGACTTATAGGAGTAAAAATCCTTTAATGACCTACTCTCTCAAGTCAATTAAAGGTGGAGGCACACTTTTCGAAGTTTGATCGCTTCGATTAAAGTTAAGACTATTTTCAAAATCTTGGAAAACGACAAGACAGTCAACATCAATCCTTACCAAGAATCTTGAGAATATCTAGACTTCACCTATCCCCGCAAGGCGTGATCGAAGGACAACTCAACAAGTAATGCTTCATTATTGAGTATCCTTCGCCTAACCTCCGTGAGTATAAGTAGAGCTCCTTCTTCATTCAATCTCTACTATGACAAAACTCACAAACCGCCTATAGATTACACTAGTTACAAATCGATGATTCAAAATCTCACAAATGTTACTAAATCCAAGTCCTAAGATTGGATCAAGTCAATTCCTCAACAACGGGTATGATTTCTTCACAATCATTCGAGTTGTTTCGATTTTATTTCGTTACTTCACAAAAGCTGATCTAAATTTCTCTCAAAATATATTTCAATATCATACGTAAACTGTGAAAATCATTTCCAAAATCTTTTTCAATACACAGTTTCCAAACATGAGAGAAATTGCATCAAGTCTTGTATATCAGAAATCATTAATTATGGTTCCACAGTCTTGTTGAGAAAACAATTGATAAAAAGATCTTCTTTTGTCTCGTCGACAATCATAAAAGTTTGTCAAGCATGATTTATATCCGCAAACCATGATCGTCGAACACTAAGAACTCTTTTAGTCAATTAGTTTTAAAAGTAAGATAGAAAACCATCAATTAATGCCAGAAAAGTGATTTCATTCTCTCTTCTAACTTTTAGCTATCAATCTCATTGATACTCTAAAATGTCTACAGATGAATCAGGGAAAATCAATTAGCACATACTCATTCCACTTTTGGAAGTCTGCTTGCATACTTGAACTTCACAGAAAAGATCCCAGAAAAGAAATGTCAAATGTTTGGAAAACATTTAACATATTGCCATGTGCAACAAGTCTTCTGGTTATATGTAGGTATGCCGACCATCACCTCAAAGAGAGGCGATGCAGATAATTCAGTTCTGCTGAATTAAGTAGCTAATATGGAATTGACAAAGATGACGAACTGCTAACAACGACCATAAGTCCCTGTGAATATCAAAGGGGATTCATGGGCCAAGCAGTACATCTTTGACGGCCATCACCCTTCGGTGCTCTCATAATGACCCGAAGAAGTGAAGATGTTCTGCCTCCCCCGAGAGTTGGAGGAGATCAAAAAGAACACGGCCATCTTCTTATCATCCAACTCCTTCTAAATCCTTGACTGATGACTCCTCATCTAATGTCTAGGATTAGGACCTATAGGACACAAATTTGTAACATGTATTTCTTTCTGTAAATTGAATCATTATGTATCTTTCTCATGTAATGCAGTCAAAAATCCAGTTGTATTGTTCTTGTAATCAGATCCTTGCAACATACGTGTAAAACTACTTGGATTATTGAATACAAGTTCGCAACTTTTCTCATGCTTATCTACTTGTCGCATTCCTTTGATAGCATGAACTAATGTGTTAAGTGTGTTGATCAAACTTATTATTCTTTATTATCTCCATTGTCTTCTGGTGATTAAAAGAATTGTTCTTAATGAAATGATCACTCTACCGAGACACAAACTCTGCTGACATCCCATCAGCAAACCATTCTTGAACAAACTGCTACATCAAGTTATGGTCTCCTACTACTGCTTAACTTTCATCCTTAGACTCCCTGATAATTGCCTTTCAGAATTTAATCATTTCACAATGAGTAAATTCAAGTTCGCAAAACCTATAGTCTCTTAACAAATAGGCAGGCAGTTTCATGACCTTCATGTCAACCTATCAAGGAATCTGCTATTACTCAATCTCTATCCTTCATGATTAAAAGATCAAGATTATTAGTAAATCTGCTTTGAACAACGGTGTCTGCTAAATCGAATCTTTCAAGACAATACAACAGCACTTTGTGTTCTTAGTTATGACAACTACAAAATCTTGTGTACCTTATGAGATTGTAGTTATAAAGGCTTGATTAGTTGTTCCCATTATAATGGCTCAACAGCTAATTGGTATACAGATTGAATTCAAAACACTCTGCTACACCTTATCATGTGATTCTTTGTCAAAAGGATGTAGTTAAATATCTCTAGTAACTCGACCTATCCTCAAGATAGTCGACATTCAAGAATTCTTGGGAAGACTAATATTTTCAAATATTAAGTCCTTCCTCGAGTGAACAGCCGATATGACCCTGCGTATATAGGCTACGTCTCACTCTCTTCAGAACAATTCTGGTCTGCAGATCTCTTCTTTTGATGTAGATAACCTAGATCTGTTGGACAGAAAGAAGAACGGACATCACTTCAGGTACACATTCAATATCTCACATACTTGATCTATTTAATATTCTTACTAAGCTTTATTAATCTTAAATAGATTGATGTCCATTATAAATAGAGTCTATTCAATTGGTATCACTGTCCTTACCTTAGCCGATATTAATCACTCGCCAATAATAGACATAACAATTGGTATCGCAGTTCCTACTTTAGCAAATACCTAATACAACCTGCCGATAGTGTCTACATTCATTAAAAGACTCATCAAATCTCTCAAAATTGGTATCGACTTCAAGATTGGTATCGACAATCTTAAGACACATTCATCTAAAAACTTCCACATATGTGTCATGTACAACCGTGTCATATGGCTTGGTCAAGTTATTTTGTCCCCAATTCGTCCTTAAACAACCAATGCTGTTCTATTTTTATTAATTTACTCAAACAATTCGCTTGAAGTAAAATAACGGCTCATATTATCTCTAGAAGCGATTGTACCCATTAATATCACAATAAAGGCAATCAAATTAATCGATTATGTATTAATTTTAAACTTCTTGTTTGAAAATAATATTAATATACATATCTTCTAGCTGCCTATGTACTAGCCATAATTACACTAAGCATGATGACATAATCCCAAATCGACTATCATTACTATGTCATTAAATGCACTCACTTCTTTAAGCCCCCAAAATGTCTTTTCCCATTCCTCTAATCAAGAAACCCTTTCATCTTCTCAAAAATTCAAAAAGTTGTATAAAATTGGTATCGATCTCCAACAAGACACGACTTGCGTATCTCAAAATTTCTCCACCATTAGAGTCATTTGCATCATGTGTTCACCAAATCTGCCCAGTCCTCCTCATCGACCCATTTCCCACACTGAATGGCGTCATCGTATGATGGTCCTTCTTGCCACTCCTTCTCCTCAAGTGATTCAACGACCTCGTCGAATCTCTCGTCGTGTAAGGAATCGTCTTCGAGACCCCAGGAACAGTGTATCCAATTTCATCCCTTGGATTCCCACAAGAGACAGTACCGCTACTACTGCCCATCGCCTCAAATGCTCACCTTGAGCAACCCTCATCTCAGGAGGAGCTTCAACCAGCAAACGCCCATTCTGCGTCAAATTCAGCGGTCAATGTTCCCTTCGATTAGAATCAGCAGACCTTCATCCTCTAACTCTACCTCATTAGGATGACTAGCTAGGTCTCTGTTTTATCAAACTAATCTTCTTTTGCTATATTAATGATAAATACGTAATGTGTTTATGTACGCCTGTTTATGTACATTTGCTACTTTCTTATAAGTCATGTATTCAAAATTTGTCCTGGTACATACTCGTTCATGCCTGTAGTTCACTCTCTTGATGAAATTCAGCAATACCTCATAAGCAGATCTCATATCTCATGTTTTAGATGTATATCTCATGCATCCAACAAAAGTCAGCATAAGACTCAACCATACTTGCCTGTTTTAACTTGATATACTTTAAGGAGGAGACTATTTTGAATGCTTTACTACTTAAAAATTGGTATCACTGCTTAAAAGTTTACCCTATTTGCCACTCCTATTACAAAATAAAGCTTGTCACACTACATTCTTGTAAAATCTTCTTAAAAGCAATGGAAACACAATTCCTCACCTCGATATCCTATTCTGTAAGTCCTATACATGAAAATTGTGCATTATACGCTATCTGCACACTAAGAATCTGCAAATATGACGAGTGACTGTATTTACTCGATACGGTCTATATTCTCTGCAGAAGTACATCTAGCTAAATCAACTCGGCATTTCTCAAATGACAGTGTCTAACAAATCCAATCTTCCTACTCTCTACCTGTCACAACTCATAATTCATTTGATCACTATCAATCTATCTTTAACTTGTGGCCATTAAGGAGGAGAGATTGTAATAAGGAAGTAATGGCCCCAAGTGATTGTGAAGGAAGTTAGGCCCCAAGAAATTATAGTAGGATTAACACTATTGAGAACAATATCCATTAAGAAGGAGAGATTGTGAAGTCGTAATGCCTCCCCCAAAGTGTGAAATATTAAGGAGGAGAGATAGACTTGTAAGGAGGAGAGATAGACAACTTGTAAGATTGTGTATCTACCCATACAGCAAAATACTATATGACTATTATAGTACGCTGACTATATGACTATTATAGGAGAGATAGACTTGTAAGGAGGAGAGATAGACAACTTGTAAGATTGTGTATCTACCCATACAGCAAAATACTATATGACTATTATAGTACGCTGACTAGATGAAGATGCTTAATCAATTCGATTAAGAACTAGATAACCAGTTACTTATACTTTCTACTTCTTGCTTGAGCAACATTCTTCAGATCATCCGATGCAAGAATCACACTCTTAAGGCAATATTATCATTTGCCTAACAATCATTTCAGTTATTGCTTCGTATTTGTTCTTTCATTTATTGAGTCTGTAAATACTTAGCAAATAGGTGACTATACATACGCTATCGCTTGTAAGTTCAACCTAGGGCATGCCTTGATATAAAATGAATATTTAGTAGTGGCATGTTATTACTAAGGATTGAACAACTGCTTTAAAGAGCTATATGTATAAGTCAATTGTAGTAATGGTCCCAAGCAAATAGGAGGAGATTGTTAGGAATATGCCGAAAATCAGTGATATATATGTATGCATATTCCAACACGGTGATTTGCTTGTTCCCATTACAACGCATGTTTCACAAGTGGCTAAAAGGGTGCGTCGGTTAGTGTGGCAACTTGTTGAAACAATGCATAGGTCATTAGACTAGGAAGTCTTTGTACATATCCGAGTCTTTGTCCTACCAGAATGATGACAAACCTTCATATGAATCAAGCTCTTCAAATTGCCAGCTGACGTGATCATCGGCAGATGTCTCACTAGCAGACATTTCCCTTCAGCTATGACTGCCTAAATAGCCATCTCTACATCAGCAGTTCTATATCGGCAGATTCTCGTATCCGCCAAAGCACTTCATCGAGCAAGCTGAGAAGCTATTTATTCAAGAGGAACATCGTGACCATCGGCGGTTTCTACATCGGCAGTTCTATAATGGCGGATCTCGGAATCGGCCAAATCCTCATCGAACAAGCTGAGAAACTGTAAGATCACGAGATACATCGGTCGTTACTCAACGCACTTCAAGCCAAAATAGATCCGTTACAAGATCTGTCTGACAAATCCAAGATACGCATCGATGTCTGCGCCTTCACGTTTATCCAATGGACATTTCCTCTTCTGAATAGTGTTCGCGGTCTTCAAAGCTTCATTTCCAGAAAAGGCCAAGCACAGGACGCTGCACTCCAGTCAAAGCTATGATACGTCCAAATCAGTCAGACTGCATCCAGGCTAAGCTCGACACGTCCAACTATGTCCAGCCTGTGTCACGGACTATCTTCAAGACTTAAACCTAACTGAAGGTCTTTGCCCAACAAATCCAAAGATGTACTCTGCTACATCACGAGATTCAGATCTCCAACGGGCTTAAAACCTATTCAATACACCAACGGTCATCTCTTCTTCTCCAGCTATATAAGAAGACTCTCATCCTCACTTCCACATAGAGAGAGAGCACAAGCACAAGAATATACAAACTGTGTATGCTTATGCTTGAGAAAGGTTGTGGTATTGATCTTCATTTCTTCAATCCAACCACTCCTTGAGTGAAAATCACAAGTGTAAGAACAAACACTTTGTGAAAGAGAGAAAAGAAAATCCAAAAGCCGAGAAGCTCTGCTTGATCAACAACCTTGTTGTTGATTTGAGTTCTTCTTCCTTCGAAGAACTCAGTCTCTTCAGTGGCCTCAACTTCATCACCCAGCAAAGAGACCAAGTATCTTACAGATCGTTGAAGCCAGATCAAGCTTGAAGATGTCCGATGAAGAGCCAGAACTTACAAATCCAGATTGCATTCATATCGGCAGACTTATACTACATTATAAGCTGTGTCGATTGTGCAATAAGGTGTCATCATATTTGGTCGAGTGCTCAGCACTCAGTTGTTCAAATACTTGCGATTTGAACAACTCCTAATATTCTCTTCTCACATCACTCTAACACTAGCACTTTCCTTCCCTGACCTCCAAGGTTGTTAGGAACTGCTAGGATTAGAGTTCTTATATGAGTCTTCGGGGTATTCCATTTCACTTTCCTTCTTCCCCCCGGAGAGATTGCTAGGATAGAGAGTCTAGGTTGATGTACTAAGCATGTCTGCCTTTGAGCAAACCTCTGCTGAATTTTAATATAATATATATGTTTGTTACATTCAGCCTTGATTTCTCTTTCTTGTATAATTTGTCTTATCTTGTGCAATCTGTTTAAGGAAAGCAAATGATGCATCTAATACAGATTATAGTCAACTGTTAAGCTCTCTTTCATATCAAACCTTTACAGTTACTAATCTAAATTGTTTGACTTATGCTGTTTATTCTTCCGCTGCCAAATCTTATTCTCATCAGCTAAGTTCAACATATATCTTCCAACTGCATGTTTCATATCTGCTGATCCTAGATGACCATGATCTACATCTGCTGATTTAAAGATGTCCGATCACTTTATCTTCGGCTAAGCAGTTACGATAAGGAAGATGATAAACTTGTATTAATCATTTCATCTACTCCTCAATTTTAAATGATAAAAATTGGATGAAATTTTTATTACATAGAGTATAGGCTATTCACCCCCCCTCTAGCCTATACACTGAGCAACCCTCGGACCTAACATCACCATTCTCTGGTATGTGGCCCCCGCATTTTTCAGCCCGAAGGGCATCATCTTAACGATAGAGCTCCGGCTGCCCGGCGGTCGGCTTATCTGCTCATCCATCGACTTGATGATAACCTGAGTAGGCATCCATGAAGCTCAGCATCTCAAAACCAGCAATGGCATCCACCAGCACATCAATCCTGGGCAATGGGTAGCAATCCTTCGGGCAAGCCTTATTCAGATCGGTGAAGTTTACACACATTCTCCACTTGCCATTGCTCTTTTTCACCATTACCACATTGGCCAGCCAAGTCGGATAATAAATTTCCTCAATGATATCGGCTGCGAGCAGCTTCTCAACCTCCACCTGAATAGCCTGTTCCTTCTCTGGAGAGTACTGTCTTGGTCGCTGCTGGACGGGCTTGAACTCTGTGCTCGCATTCAACTTATGCAGCGCCACCTCTGGATTGACTCCCTTCATATCCTCCACTGTCCATGCAAACACATCCAGACTCTGTCGGAGGAAGGCGATCAGCCTTTCTCTACCCTCCGGTGTCGTTCCCCTACCCACCTTAATCTTCTGATCGGGATAGGCAGGGTTAATGATGACCTCTTCCAAGTCACCGTGTGGTTGAATATTCGGCGTCTCCCTGACCTGAAGGGTCTCTATTTCCGGCTTTGGCTGCTTGGTACCCTGGCTGCTCGTCTCAATGCTCACCGCCTCAGCCTCCTCGACAGCTAGGATCATGTTTATATCCATGGGAGCCGTTATGGTGAGCTTTTCCTTCTCCGTCACCATGACTGTCCGCTCTAGAGTGCTGATCGTCAACTTGCCTCTAGCCTTATGAGTTTCCTCCAGAAACTTCATAACCTACTGCGGCCTACTTCTCAGCTCGCCAACACCTCCTGCAGTCAGAAACTTTACCCGCTGATGGGGCACCGATGCCACTAGCTGAAATTTTACCATTGCGGGGACACCCAAGATTGCATTGAAGGGTGAGTTCAGGTCTATCACCAGAAACATAATTTTTTCCACCCTGGACCTGCTCCCCTCACCTAGTATCACCTCGAGCTCAATGGTCCCCTTGACAGCTACCTTATGGTTGGTGAATCCTTCCAGGTATCCTTTGTACGGTTTCAAGTCCATGTCATTATACCCCAGATTCTTGAAGCACTTGTAATACAACACGTCCCTGGAGGCTCCTGTATCAATCAGTACCCTCGCCACATCCCAGTAATCAATGCAGGCCTCAACAACCAGATTCTGCTCGGAAGCCAGCTTGCCTATAGCCAGCTCGCTTCTAGTAAACTGTATCGTCTCCTTATCAGGCCCCACACTGACTGGAACGTAGGGCAGCTTGTTCAAAGTATAAATCTGAGATTTCAATTGATGGAGGCTGGGCTCCTCTTCCAATATAACATTCAGCCTCCCTCTGCGCTCAGCATTTCCTCTCTTCGGAGGCTCCTCTCTGGGCTCCCGGTCATCACGACGGTCTCTGTTCTCTGGTCGCAAACGAAAGCGGTCTAACCTCCCTTGATTCAGCAGTCTCTGAATTTCTTTCTTTAACTGCATGCAATCCTCCGTACCATGCCCCACATCATTGTGATAGGCACACCGCTTTGTCTTGTCCCTGCGACCTTCAAATGCCGGGTTCAACGGCTCGGCAGGCGGCAGCTCAGCACGGATTTCATGCATAATGGCCTCCCTGGTAGTGTTGAGAGGTCGAAATCCATGCGATCATTTGCCCGGGCGCGATTCCTTCGCCAACCCTTGCTCGTCGTCTGCCCAGTCTTGCTCGTTGAATCCTTACCGTCCTCTTTCTTATCAGCCCTCTTATCTTTTTTCTTGGACCCCTCTGCGTCCTCCTCAAATGTAACGCACCAACTCTGGGCACGAGAAAACATTTCTGCTCGGTTTAGCGGTTCCCGCATGCTGAACTCAGCCTTCAGCCCATTCCTGTTCATTCCTCCAATAAAACACATCGTGACCTCCCTATCTGTCAGGTCATTTACTTTCTCGATCATTTTCTGGAACCGCTCAAGATATTTCCCAACTGTTTCTCCTTCTCGCTGCCTGATACTGCAAAGATCCATCCTAGCCTTAGGGGTTACCCCCGCCATCGCAAATTCGACCAGGAACTTACTCCGTAAGTCCGACCAGCCTGTGATCGACGCGCGAGGAAGTTTCCTGTACCATGTCACTGCTTTACCCTGGAAAGTGCTAACCAGAGCTTACATTTTGCAGCCGGATCCTTGGTAACCATATTGATCTTGTTCTCAAAGCCCTGCAGATGGTCGCGAGCATTTGTCTTTCCAGAGTACTTGTCAAACTGCAACAATGGCACATCCAATCTGCCAAAGGGTCCTTTTCCTCCCCTGGGATCACATAACCTGGACCAGTGCGGCCTGCCTCCAGGGCCTCCAACCGCAACTGCATCTCCTTCATCGCCTCATCCGGCACATGTGTTGATCGTGCAGTCAGGCTGGTGACTCCGCCTCGGGACGGAAGAGTGATGGTCTGACCTGCGTCCCGGGGACCTCCGCTTGGGTGAGGGCGTGCGGCGAGCTCGGTGAGATTTTTGCCCAGCATCTTTACGGCTGTGTCTGGGCTGGGATTCCGCCTCCTCACTTCTCGCCCTGTCTCGGCGTCTCGAGCCCTCTGGTCGCCCCCGTCCCTGTCCGTCTGCGAACACCAGTCGATCATGCACACTTTTGGCCCGTGCTGACTCCGAGCGTGCAGGCCCTTTTCCTCTATCTTTAGCAGCCTCTCTGCGGGCACGGGGGCATATCAAGGTTTATTATGTCACCTCGCCTTCTCTCCTGGCGGCCTTGAGACTGCTGAGGCATTTCACTTCGTGCACCCACCGTAGCCACTGGTGGAATAAGCTGAGTCTCCACCGGCATAGGAGTGTGTCCCATAGCGAGCAGCTGTTAGTTCAGGGCGTACATTTGGCTAAGGTACACCGCCTGGTTAGCCAAATCCGCCGAGCGAGCCGCACGTTGGCGGGTCACCTCCGGGGTGATCTGCATCTTTTTAGCATTTAGATGCTCGCGGAGCTCAATCCGCTGTTCGGGTCGACGATTCACGTTGGAAGGCTCGGCCCCTGCGTAGAAGCGAAGAAGTGAATTGTCTGAACGTGACGGTGTGGCCCATTTGTATTCCCGGGGAGGAGGTGGCGGCCGAGCCCCCTTGACCCCCAATGACCCGGGCGAAGCTGTCACCCACGGTATCTTTCCCATTTCCAGCCATGCTAACTATGAGTCAAACCCAACAAGACACTCACGAATTGTAAAGAAAAGTTTCCCGGCAACGGAACCAATCTGATGCCGCAAAGAATGTTGCGTCTGGTGGGCTGGATTGCTTGTCTATTTGGATATCTGGGCTTTGAGTAATCTGTGTAACAAAAGAATGAAACACTAGGTGAATGCAGGGACTGGCCCTGCTAGAACACTCCGGTGTGAGAATAAGTAACAAGCTCAAATCACAATTCGGCAGAGTGTAGGCACAAGTCTTAGTATGCGTACCTTTGCTTGGAGTTGATCCAAGGCTTTTATAGGTCTGTTACCTCCTGGAATAACGCCCATTCATAACTTCCCAAACGTGGGTATAAATGCCGGTGTAATGGGTGTAACCGCTGGGAGTAATGGGCGTAACCGTCGGGCTCAACCGTCCCCTGACGTTACGCCACGTTCCCTATCCCAGGCGTTGCACTGTCTCATCCTGCTCGTTGGATCCTGGTCGAGCACTCAGGTCATTACATCCTGAGTCCTGCTCGTGAGCTCTGCTCGCATGTACCCGGGCAATCTTAGCAAGCTCATGTGCTCTGATCGCTCACTGTCTGCTCGCATTATAATGGATCTTGACCCGTGCTATGTCTTGGGCTTGGATCTTAGGCCCAAACTTTGGGCTTGGCTCTTCACTTTCAATATTATTTTCCAATTCAAAAGATGTTAAATGATATCCGATTAGCATTCACATAAACGACATAATTATTTTTTTCTACTTTTATTTATCTTAAATATTTAATATTTAACTAATTTAGCTCATGGATGGAGTCATGATGCATAATAGAAAAAATAATAATCATAAGAACATTTTTTATCAACCGAACTTTGAGAAAACATGTGATCTTTACTTATTGAAATAAAAAATTTAAAATTAGATTTAAGGGATATAATTGTATAAAATAATCCAATACTAAAATCATATTGTGATATAATATCGTAAAGTTTTAATACCTTGCCTACCTATAACAATTGATTCTAAATTTTAAATTTTAAATTGATTGAAACCGATAATCAATTCAATACCTAGTATATTTCTATTATTGAATTGATTTTTTAATATAATATATTTTAAATTAAGTTAAACTTTTTTATTTTAGTAATAAAATATCACATTATTTCTAAAATTTGGATCGATAAATGTTTTTATGATTTTTTCTTATAATAAAACATGAAACGAGTCATAAGCATAATTGAGAAAATATATTTATTAAATTTAAATATAAATAGAAAAAGCAATATTACATTGTTTGTTGATATGTTATTAATTAAAAAGAAATTTGGAAACAAGAAATATATTAAATGGCAAGTAATTAATTAAGGAGTAATTTTATCCAAATATATATTAATTTAAAGTTGTAATTAATAATATAGTGGATAAGCAAAAAATGTAATGAAAATAGCTTCTCACTTTCATAAATCATAATAATATACAACTCAAATAAACTTTTTTTTAAATACACTAATTATATCATCAGTATTATTCAGTAAAAAATCCAAAAAAAATTAAAAATTAAAAATCAAAAACATCAACCGGATCCGTTAAGATTGAATTGTGGGGACAGCTCAAACCAGCTAAATTGGGGTCATGGTTCTTTATGGTCTCATCCCTTGCATTTACTAGTATGGTTTCTTATACTACTGTATCAATAATTTCTTTTATTTATCATATTTTTTCCTAAGATATTCCTTGGTTTGAAGCCCAAAAGCTAATTCTCAAAATATGAACGGCCGCTACTCGAACCCGTATGCAAAAATTTTGTTAAATTTTGGCTATTTTTAAGAGATACTTAATTTATTAAGTGATATAATATTGCATTATCAAACAATCTTATTTTTAATATGAACGGCCGCTACATCATCTTTTGACTTAAAATTTTGGCTATTTTTAAGAGATACTTAATTTATTAAGTGATATAATATTGCATTATCAAACAATCTTATTTTTAATATCACTTAAAACTTTCCTAATTAAACTCTTAATTGGGTTACCAAACATGCCCTTGATCGATAATAATCCCTTCAACTCAAACTCTTGCTTAAGCCATTATAGTTCCTTCCATTAAGACTAGAGGTGGCAATTTTTACTCGTGCCCATATGTCCGTCCAGTCCACCCACTAATTAATGGGTATGGGCTGATTTAAAATTATTAGTGAGTATAAGTGAACATACCCATTTGAGACCACTAATTTTGATGAGCATATATGGGCTTAAATGAGTGCCCATCTAACACATTCATAATTTACAATTGATACCCGGTTGAGTGCTTCCTGGAAAGAGAGCTGTTGGAGGATAGGCAGTTGTGGATGAGTCTTTGATAAAAAAGTGTAAGATTTCGAAATTAGCTTGCTATTCAGTTGATTTATATTCTTTTTTTAGTGGTTATTGTTTTGAATTCTTTTATTTTATTTTATTTTATATTCTAATTAGCTTGCTATTCAGTTGATTTATACAGATTTAATATTTAATATGTGACATATATAAAGAATTTCGATCATGAATCATGTTGGAAATTGGTTTTATAATTGGTGTTTGACCAATATTTGACCAAGTTTCTAGTTTGGTACCGTTTATTAAAAATGGAAATAAGTTGCAAAATTGAAATCTACGTTTCGAGTAGATTAAGATAGTATATTTATTATATCAAAACCAATTTCGGGTGAATGAGATATTAATGATTAAAGTATGTAACTTAACATTGGTAATTGAAGAGTTACGAGAATATGAAAAGTCATATCCCACATTGAATAAAAAATGTGATTAAATGCACTTTATTAATTGGCACACTCTAGGAGGAAGCATTCAAGTGGTCTCCTCCAAGGTCCAACCTGGTGATGTCTCTTGGGTTAGCTTTTGGCTAGCACAAGCAGCTGCGAGGATAGTGCTTCGCACCATCCGAGCCCGAGCACGCACGTGCAGGTCGCAATGGGCGCTTTAGAGGCGCACTTTGCACTTAGGAGCTAAGGAGCCTTAAACTTTTGTTCGTAACTGATCGAACGGGTGCAGTTAGGGGCGGTTGCGCAGCAGTTAGAGTGCGAACCGGTCCACTGGATCACGCTCACACGATCAAGTGTGATCCGACGGTCTAGATTCGTCATATTCAAAATTGTGTCTATTCAAAGAAAGGCACCACAACTCTTCAGTAAATATAAATAGACCCCCCGGATTGACAGTTCCTAACAACGAAATCCAGAGCATTTAGTCTGTTAGTTAGAATTATCATATTGTTGCATATATTCCCTTCTCAAGTCTTGGAAGTTCTGAAACACCGATCAAGTTCGCCGGAATCTGCGTATTGAAGTACTGCCTACGCTTATTGAAAAGTCGTTGCATCTTAGGGACGATTGCCAAGAACCGTTAGCACTAGTACGAGGCAATTTCGTCTTGCGGAGATTGTGTCCAACACAAGCCTCGACTTCATTTATTAAAGTTAAGCAAAATAATTTTTTGCTTCATCTTATTTCTGTCCGTGATATTTCCGAGAAAACCAAAAATAAAATTACTCCAACAATCGCAAGACGAAATTTGTTTTCTTGGAAATGACAATCGAAACAACAGTTACTCCCGCTTCTACTTCTGCTACTCCTGCTCCTACTCCTGTTCCTACTCACCCCGCACACGGTAAGAAACCGGCCAAGTTTACAGGTACGGATTTTAAACAGTGGTAACCCAAAATGCTCTTCTACCTCACAACTCTCAGTCTGCAAAGGTTCTTGAAAGAGGACCCCCCAACAGTTGCAGAAAATGATTCAGATATGCAAAAGCGTATTGCTGCCGATGCTTGGCATCACAGTGACTTTCTGTGCAGGAATTATATCCTGAATGGATTGGAAGATGAACTCTACAATGTTTACTATGGAATCAAAACTTCCAAAGAGTTATAGAACTCTTTGGAAAAGAAGTATAAAATAGAAGATGCTGGGTCAAAGAAATTTGTCGTTGGCAAATTTCTTGATTACAAGATGGTTGACTCCAAATCAGTGGAACGTCAAGTGCAAGAGATTCAGATCTTACTTCACAGTTTGGCTGCTGAAGGGATGATATTAAATGAATCTTTCCAAGTGGTTGCTATTATTGAGAAATTGTCGTCGATGTGGAAAGACTTTAAGAACTACCTCAAGCACAAACGAAAAGAAATGGGGCTTGAAGATTTGATAGTTCGACTTCAGATTGAGGAAGGCAACCGCAAAACTGAAGGAAAGTCTAACAAGGCTGGGATGGAGGCCAAAGTCCATATTGCTGAATCAAGTACCAGTAACAAGAGGAAGCACTCTGGAAATGCCAAACAAGGAACTGCGAAAAAGTTCAAGGGAGATTGCTACAACTGTGGTAAACCTAATCACATGGCCAAGGACTGTCGACTTCCGAAGAAGGACAAACAAAAAGGCAAACAAAATCATGCCAATGTGATAGAGGACGATAATATGCTCGATCTCACTGAAGTGGTGTTTGAAGCCAACATTGCAAAGTTGGAAGATAACTCAAGAGAATGGTAGATAGATACTGGAGCTACCCGCCACATTTGTGCTGATAAGGAAGCTTTCTCATCCTACACTCCTATAAGTGGAAGGAAATTGTTTATGGGAAACTCCTCGACTTCCAACGTCGTAGGACTTGGGAAGGTTGTGCTGAAGATGACCTCAGGCAAAGAGTTGACGCTCGTGGATGTGCTGCATGTCCTAGACATCCGCAAGAACCTGGTTTCCGGCCCCCTAATGAGTAAAACTGGATTTAGACTAGTTTTTGAGTCTGATAAATTTGTATTAACCAAAAATGGTCTGTTTATTGGGAAAGGGTACCTTGATAAAGGACTCTTCAAAATGAATGTAATGAATGTTTACCGCCCTGAGGTGAAGAATAAAGATGTTTCTTATGTTTACTTGTTGGATAGTTCTAATTTATGGCATGATAGATTAGGACACGTAAATTTTAACACAATTAAGAAGTTGGTGAATCAAAATTTAATACCTATATCAAAAATCGATTCACATGACAAGTGTGAAATTTGCGTTAAAGCGAAAATGACTAAGTCACCATTTCCTTCAGTAATAAGAAACACGACACCTCTTGAATTAATTCACACCAATATTTGTGATTTAAAATTTGTGCAAACTCGAGGTGGGAAAAAGTATTTTATTACATTTATTGACGATTGCACAAGATATTGTTATGTCTATCTTTTGAAAAGTAAAGATGAAGCTTTAGAAGCTTTTAAAACTTATAAGAATGAAGTTGAGAATCAACTTAATTTAAAAATTAAAAAGATTCAAAGTGATAGAGGTGGAGAATATGTTGCTCCGTTTGAAGACATATGTTGGGAATCTGGCATAATTCATCAAACGACGGCTCCGTACTCACCTCAATCAAATGGAGTTGCTGAACGAAAGAATCGTACTCTTAAAGAAATGATGAATGCGATGTTGATAAGTTCAAGCTTACACCAAAACTTGTGGGGGGAAGCCATTCTTTCAGCAAACTATATTCTTAATAAGTTACCACACAAAGGTAAAGATAAGACTCCATATGAGTTATGGAACGGTCGACAACCATCTTATAAATAGCTTAAAGTGTGGGGGTGCCTGGCTAAGGTTGAAATACCTAAGCCTAAACAAGTCAGAATCGGACCTAAAACTATTGACTGCATTTTCATTGTGTTAGGTCTCAGGGTTGCTCAATATAAGCTAGAAGGGGGGGTTGAATAGCCTATGTCCAATTTTTGAAATTGATTCAAAAATCTACGTCACTTGAGTTAAAAGGTTTGCAAGCGGAAGACTAGTGAAGTATAGGACAAGTTGAGAATGGCTGATCTTTACAGGACAAGATCAGCAGTTCTCAAATTTATGGAATTCTGGAAATTAATCAACACAAGCAAATCACAATCACACAGAAATAGACAAGGGATTTAATATGGTTCACACTTATGAATAAGTGCTACGTCCACAACCAAAGTGGTCAACTTTAGATTTGAAAATCGTGTACTAAGTTTTTCCACTAGAAACTTTACAAACTAAATCTCTAATGGATTGTGTACAAAAATTTTGTTGACCAGTGTTTGTGGGAGAATTGATATCTATAAGATATAAATTCTCGTAAGCTATGAATGCTAGGTGTTGCAATCAATGAAGAGCTTTAATGGACTAATCGTCTTAGTGTGAAGCTCTTCAAAGAAGGATGTACAAATAGGACGTTTAAGCTTTAATGCACTTGAAGAAGATGATGAAGATTCAGAGTTGTAGTTGTTGAAGGTTCTTGAATGCTGCAATGAAGTCTCCGTTTATATGCAGGGGAGATCTTGGAGCCGTTGGAGATCTTCACAATTTGAATTTAAGAGCATTCAATGCTCTAATGTGGTTGTTGATCTCTGATAGGCGGTCCTGCAACTTACAGTCTGTCCCCTGACACTTTGCTAAAAATAGGTAGACTGCATTTGCAGATAGAATGTCCTTTTCTGAGTTGTAAGCCAAGAATGGAAAGGCTTCATTGAATGCGTTTTGCAGGTTAACGTTGTATCGAAGTCAATGAAGGCTTCAAATCAGGACATGTCTTCGGCAGTTCTATATCAGACGTTCTTGGTGTCTACAACTTGGCTGATAAAGGTTGGCTGAGACGAACTTGTCCGATTCTCTTGAGGAGCTCTGCTGATGCGCACTTAGGCTGATGTGCAGAGGACGGCCGATGTCCTATAGGCTATCTTCTTCAAGACATTTTACAATAAGCAACCCTAGACTATTCAAGCTATGTCTAAGTACAAGTTGCCACTCTAACAGACACGCAGGCCCATTAGTCACCTTGACTTAGACTTAGGTTATGGATTCAAGCAAATCTATACTAATTACAACAATCTCCTCCTATTTGCTTGAGTCCATGACCTTATGAATACAATATCAGCTGACCATGTCTGATTCTAGTAATAACATGCTTGTAAGATTGATATATTAAATAAGCATGCCCTAGATGGACTTACAGAGGAGTCAGTGTATTTAAAATTACAAAGTGTTTACAAATAATGAATGAGGCATAGGACACTTGTAATAAGACTGAATTTAAAGACATGCAGACAAGATACTATATAGGACATGTCTTTAAACCAGTGGTTTAAATTTCATGCACACACAAAATAAATAAGCAGTTTGTAATAAAGCATGGAAATTTGAAAAATAGGCATTGTTAATTAAACAAGTCGTTTAATTACAAAGTTTGTCAGAAGATTATACAAAAAGGTATACCGGCTGATTCAAGATGAGGCTTGCCTTTTCCATTTTGAGTTAACAGCAGATTTAAGTCTGGCAATTTCTTCTTTAGCTTCTGCTAACTCATCCTTTGTATCTTCCAATTCAGAGGAGAGATTCCTGTTTTTCAGCCTGAGTAGAGTATTTCTCTCGTGGAGTTCAGTCAGCTGATCATTGTTTAGTCTGCTCATCTCCTCCTTCATGGACGCAAGCGACCGATCAATATTTCCTAAGCGATGATCAGTGGTCTTCATTTCCTTGCGAAAAAAGGTGTAGTGCTTGGCAGTTAGCCTGCGCGTCTGACGCACGGAGGAGTGGACAGAACGATTGGCTAGGCGTTGAGACTTAAGCACATGCTTGTAGCCGGTGTCTATAAGCTCGATCATCTGCAGCATTCCTTTCGACAGATTGTCCCAATTCTCTTTGAAGAGGGCGTTGGAGGCTGAGGAAGAGGCTGAGAGACGGCCAGTCAAAACATATTGAGAGGCAGCAATGGCCTTCATGCATGCTTCAACGGCAGCTTTGGCACCCCTGGCAATGCCCATGACTTGAGTCATGCATTCGGCAGTGACATGGGTGACGTGAGATTGGTCTGCTGACAGCTGATGCAATGCCCTTGTAAGGTCAGCCGATATAACCTCAAAATTCTTCAAAAAGTCCTCAATGTCGGAGGCACGGTAGTACTCCGGTTAGGAAGCCTGGCTGGCTGGAGAGGCTGGTGGGCTGGTGAAGGTTGGAAGTTGGCTGGGCAAGGTTTGATGTTGGCTGATGTAGGTTTGAGGTTGGCTGGTGGAGGCTTGAGAATTGCTAGTGGAGGGCAGGGAAGGATGGCTGATGGAGGAAGGAGGTTGGCTGGGGAAGATGCGAGGAATGTGGAACAACCTTTCTATGTAGATGACATAGGAAAGGGGGTGAATGAAAAAGGGAGGAGGAGTAAAGAAGGTGGATAGGTTAGGAGAACGGAAGAGAATAGGAATGAGAGGGTTAAAGCCTATATAAGTGGTGACTACATCAATAAAGTTGTAGACCACAGGATGGAAGAGGATGGAGGGATGGCTGATGATAGTGAAGACTGGGGGTTTAGGAAGAGAGAGAAAAGGGGAGATGTCTGACTTTGTAGGGAGAGGGAGGCCTAGGTCCTTATGAATGCTAGTCCATTGGTTAAAAATCATAAGATCTTGGACTGAAGAATTATGGGAGAAGAAAATTTGGGACCAGGCAGGGGGTAAAGGGTCATAGAAGGCACCCCATTTGAAGATGATTTCGCCTGCAGACATAGGCTGACAGGGAATTCGCTTGGGGTAATCTAGAGTGGAAAGGTAGGGGTCAGAATCGGCAGGGTTAGGTTTGGGACGGCTGTCTTTGAAGGACAGCAGATCCTACACCTCAGGGTGGAGGTGGCTGTAGGGGTTGGTTTTGGTTCGCTTAGGAGTAGGAGGGTCAAAATGAGAAGTGAGAGAACGTTTAGAAGAACGTTTGAGAGAGGTGGTTGAAGGTGAGAGAGAGGGTTCTTGGACAGGGGTTGTTTGAATGGGAGCAGAATGAGTGGGGGAAGATGTAGGTGAGTGGGTAGAGGCTGTAGGCAGAGTTGGTGAAGATGGAGGAGAAGAGGATGGATCAGCAGTGCCCACAAATTTCACCTTCTTCTTGGCACTCCTCTTGAGGCGTTTTCCTTGTTTAGATCTTGTAGGAGTAGAGGAGGCAGGAGCTGGTGGTGGAGATTCTGTAGTGGTAGGAATGGCAGGTGAGGGAATGGCCGGTGTAGAAACGGCTGGTGTGGAGGAAGTGCCAGATGAGACCTTAGGTAGGCCAAATGATTCATCTGTTGGCAGGAGGGTTTGTTTGGTCTTGGGTTTGGCTGATTGGGAGGTAGTTTTAGGAGGGAGAGTGGTAGGTTGAGAGGGTTTGGTGAGGTCTGCTGGTTTGAAAGTAGAAGTATCCTTCTCAACAGCCTGTTTGGTTCTGGCAGGCTTTCGGGTTTGTTTAAGTTTAGGTGTGGGGAGAGGTGAGTGTTTTTGTTTCTTTGAGGGGGATTCAGCTGGCTCATAAGGGTCGTGGTCAAGACGGCTGAGGTCGAAGTTGTCTGGTAATTCAGCACCAATAGGTGCAGGCTCCTCCTGAGCAGGTAGCCCTGCGGCAGTGTATGTCACCTTCCTCTTACCCTTCTTGTCCTGGGTAGAGGGACCAGCAGTAGAAGAAGCAGCAGCAGCAGTTGTCCTTTTGGCTATGTCGTCTCGGTATCTAGTGATGTTGTTGACCGTGAAGACATAGGTGTTGGACACCTTGATAAGGTCATCACTAGATACCTGCTCATCTATCTCCTCGTATCTCCTGAGAAGGACATTTATCACCCTTACAAAGGGCCTCTTCATTGAAGGATGGGCTTGGACTTCAGCAACGCTTTGAAACAGCATTGAGAAGATGATTTTGGCCCAGTTGAGCTGCTTGCGTAGAATAACAGCTTTGGTCCACATCAGCTGTTGTGAGGTGAAGATGTCCCTCGAGCCATTCTTGAATAGAATGCTCTTGTCCAGCAGATGGCTGATGTGATAAGGACCCTCAGGAAACAGGTTTCTGGACATCTCAGAAAATCTTTCTGGTTGGGCTGAGCCCCTCATCATCTCCCAAGCTTGGGCTGACTCTTCATCAGTCAACTCTAATTTTCCTTCAGTAGGCAGTCCAAGGATGTCCCCTACTTCCTTGTAGGTCAACTTAATAAAGTATCCTCGGATGTATCCCTTAAGATAGCTCATGTTGACCTTGTCGTTGGCAGAGGTAGGAGCAGGAGGGAGGACCATCCTGGTGTAGAACTCCTCAGCCAGGAGGTTGCTGTAGTGGGTGTCATGTAGTTGGAAGAATGGTAGAAGGCCACACTCTTCTAGATCTTTCAGAAGTGCTATTCCAGAAGAGGACTCAAAGATGGAGTCTTTGTCTATTGTCATCCCAGGGTGGTAGCTTGACCTTGGAAGAACTTTAAGAGGAATTTTAGTGGCCTCAGCAGCCCTGGATGGCTTGGCATCAGCAGAGGAAGAGGTAGCAGCAGCTTTGGAAGATTGAGATTTTGCCTACACACAATCGGCAGAGTTAAAAATGGCAGATATACCAGAAACAGCAGATATTAGCAAAAACAAGTACTGTTCAGATTCAAAACCAAAATATAGGCAATTTATGAAATATGACAAGAACAGTTCATCTTCTGGGTTTCTGAACAGCAATTGATTTTGACAATTTTAAGCCAATAAAATGGTATAAAATGAAAACAAGTTATCATAGATAGTTCTAAATCATATTTAATACCAAATAAACAAGATTTAATCAACATTTCCAAGAACTTCGAAGTTCAGCAATGGCGGACAGTTTTAAATGGCGCAAATTAGGTCAAGAAGTACCCTAAAACTGGAATTAATCGAATCGTAAATAGGTAGGGATACTTACCATTGATGATTGTAAATCAAAGACTCGAGGAATTTGAGGATTTTGGAAGATTTTAGCAAGATTTGAGACTTGAAGATTCGGAAGTTTTTAAAATCGCAAATGGCGGTTTTTGAAAAGTAAAGAGTTACTGTGCAAAGCTCGCCTTTTGTACTTCTGACAGGCTCAATAAATGTCATTTAATGATTTTTGAAATTCGCATTTAATGTCCTGATGGGTGACTGTTCATATAGCGTACTTAATCGACCTATATTATTGAAGACTGTCGATATGGAGATAGAAGTACTTACTCAATGTTGTCTATATTCTCGGCAGAGTTGCAATTAGCTGATCACATAGGCATTTCTATAAAGGCAGTATATGAAATAGCTTTAAAGACTTTGTAAGAAAGATTAAGGATTGAGGTCAAGCATACCAAGCTCTCCTCTTAGATAGGCAAACCTGGTTGAATCAAGTGGCTTGGTGAAGATGTCAGCTACCTGATGGTCTGTAGGCACCTATTGCATGTTGATGTTACCTTTTTTAACATGGTCTTTTAAGAAGTGATATCTCACATCAATGTGCTTTGTCTTGGAGTGCATGACAGGATTTTGAGAAACAAAGATGGCTGATGTATTGTCACACATTATAGGGCAATCAGCAGTCTTGATCTCATAGTCAACAAGTTGCTGTTTGATCCACAACAATTGAGAGCAGTAGCTACCAGCAGCTATATATTCTGCTTCAGTTGTTGAAGTTGAAACAGATGTTTGCTTCTTGATGGCCCATGAGACAAGTCGATTTCCTAAGAATTGACATGTCCCACTTATGCTTTTCCTGTCAACCTTACATGCAGCAAAATTAGCATCAGAATAGCCTATAAGATTAAAAGATGAATCCCTTGGATACCAAATACCCAAATTAGGAATATCTATCAAATATCTGATGATTCTTTTGACTGCTTGTAAGTGAGACTCCTTTGGATCTGCTTGAAATCTAGCACAAACACAAACAGCAAACATGATGTCAGGCCTACTAGTAGTTAAGTATAAAAGAGAGCCAATCATGCCTCTATATAGAGTCATGTCCACTTTCTTGCCCTTTTCATCTTTATCAAGATGGCAGTTTGTGGCCATAGGTGTGCTGAAGCTGTTTGCATTCTCAAGTCCAAATTTCTTGATAACATCATTTGCATATTTGGCTTGATTAATGAAGATACTAGTAGAGCTTTGTTGAATTTGAAGACCAAGGAAGAAGTTGAGTTCTCCCATCATGCTCATTTCAAATTTACTCTGCATAAGCTTTTCAAATCTTTTGCAAAGATTTTCATTAGTAGATCCAAAAATAATATCATCAACATAAATTTGAACAAGTAAGGAATGACCTTTATGCTTCATAATGAAAAGAGTAGTGTCAATTTGACCTCTTACAAAGCCTTGAGATGTCAAGAACTTTGAAAGGGTCTCATACCAGGCTCTTGGAGCTTGCTTGAGTCCATAAAGTGCTTTCCTTAGCTTGTAGAAATCTTCTCTTCTTGAACTGTCAATGAATCCAGGTGGTTGCTCTACATAGACCTCTTCTTGAAGTTCACCATTTAGAAAGGCACTTTTGACATCCATTTGATATACTTTGAAGTCTTTGTAGGATGCATAGGCCAAGAATAATCTGATAGCTTCTAGTCTTGCAACAGGAGCAAATGTCTCATCATAGTCAATGCCCTCCTCCTGTCTATATCCTTGGGCTACCAGTCTTGCCTTATTCCTAGTTATATTGCCATTTTAATCCATCTTGTTTCTGAAAACCCACTTTGTACCAATAACAGCTTGTCATTTAGGTCTAGACACAAGTGACCAAACTTGACATCTGTCAAATTGGTTCAATTCTTCTAGCATAGCTTCCACCCAGCTTGGATCTTCCAGTGCTTCATCTATCTTCTTGGGTTCAATATGAGAAACGAATGCAGTAGAATACATGCATTCATTTCTTGAAGCTTGTCTAGTTT
The DNA here is from genome assembly GCA_016624345.1 of Platycodon grandiflorus. Taxonomy (NCBI): domain Eukaryota; kingdom Viridiplantae; phylum Streptophyta; class Magnoliopsida; order Asterales; family Campanulaceae; genus Platycodon; species Platycodon grandiflorus. Next base: position 29,221,693 of record CM028368.1, read on the forward strand.
GAACACCAGCATTAAGATCACCAATGATTTGAGTGATAGGATGATCTTTAACTTCTCTAACATCTGCTGGTTGAACTTGTCTTATTGTATCGGCAGAGTTGGGTTCTTGAGAAGTGGAAGTGTCTGAAGCTTGATTTTCTGAAGGGTATGTTAATTCCAATGTAGGCTGGAGTACTTCTAGTGTGAAAGGCAAGGTAGATTCTGGATTTTCAGAGTTTTCATTTGCTGGTTCATTGTCACTCCTTGAGGATTCTATCAAGTTGATTCTTGGAGGAACTTGTGAAGATAAGGGATCAGTAGATCTGGAGCTTGACTGTTCTGTACCTGTCTCATACTCATCAGAATCATTAGACACCTTAGGAGTCAAATGTGGCCCAATAAAATCAAATTCATCAAAAGAGACATGCACAGATTCAACAACTCTTAGTGAAGTTTTATTGTAAACTCTATATGCTTTTAAAAATTTGGCATATCCCAGAAAAATCCCTTCATCACTTTTGGATTCAAATTTACCTCTATGTTCTTTACAACTCTATGTTCTTTACCATTGTAAAGAACATAGCATTTACAACCAAATATTTTGAAGAATCCAATGTTGGGAGCTCTGCCTTTCCATATTTCATATGGAGTTTTGTTGTGAAATTTGTTTATAATGGACCTGTTTTGTGTGAAGCAGGCAGTGTTCACAGCTTCAGCCCAGAAATACATAGGCAGTTTGGCTTCAGCAATCATAGTCTTTCCTGCTTCAATGAGAGTTCTGTTCTTCCTTTCAGCAACTCCATTCTGTTGAGGTGTGACAACTGCAGAGAAATTGTGACCAATTCCATGGTCATCACAATATTTGGCAACACCATTGTTCTTGAACTCTGTCCCATTGTCTGATCTGACATCAGCAATGTCATCCAGCTTCTGAGTTTGTAGTCTTCTAAAGAGTTCAGTTATGATGTCATATGCTTCATCTTTGGAGGACATCATCTCAACCCAAGTGAATCTTGAGTAATCATCAACTACTACAAGTGTGTACTTGCTGCCACCAAGACTTGTAGTAGTGACAGGTCCAAACAAATCCATATGCAAGAGCTGTAGAGGTCTGGTTGTTGATAGGCAAGGCTTGATTTTGAATGAAGATTTGTGTAGTTTTCCTAGTTGACATGCTTTGCAAAGACTGTGTGGTTCAGTCGATATTTTAGGCAAACCAACAACTAGGTTGTCCTTTGATAGCTTCTCCAAATATTTGAAGTTGAGATGACTGAGCCTTTTGTGCCACAACCAGCTATTATCATTTGATGACCTTGCAACCAAGCATAGATTTGACTTTCTTCCAACTGCATTTAGGTCAACAGCATATACATTTCCTTTTCTGAAGCCTGTCAGGATTGTTGAACATGTCTCATTGTCCTTTATGAGACAGTGACTTGAAGTGAACTGACAGACTAATCCTTTATCACAGAATTGTGATATGCTCAACAGATTATGCTTTAATCCTTCAACTAGAGAAACTTTACCGATGGAGAGGTTTCCTCTAACTATGCTTCCATAGCCAATTGTCTTCCCTTTTGAATTGTCACCAAAAATTACTGAGGGACCTTTAGCTTCAACAATATTTGAGAGAAGATTTGGATCACCAGTCATGTGCTTTGAGCGACCTTGTCTAGATACCATAAGTCTTTCTCTTCTTCACTAACCATGAAGCATTCTGAAATATAATCATTTAAGAATATGGTCCCCTTTTACTTTTGGGTCCTCAAGGTTAGCAACCTTTTGGGATCCATACCTGTTTAACCTTTGGAGGAGTGAATCCTCTAGATTTGGGTATGAATCTCAGAAGGCATTCATGAATTTCATGACCATGGCCTTTACAGAAAGAGCATTTATGAAAACCTTGAACATGTGTAATGATTTCTTTTGAAGACTTCTTATTATCAGCAGTTTTAGAGATGACCTTTGTGCTGATAACAGGCTTATAAGACTTAGGCTGATAATGCCATTTCTTAGTGATATTAGGTTTACCATGAGTAGACCTTTTATCAAGAGATTTCACATTTACAGGCAAAACTCCTTTAAGCTTTTTATCGGCAGAGTTAACTCCTTTGAGCTTTTTATCGCCAGTGTTAGGATCTGCAGTCTTGCCTTTGACAAATTTAATAGGTTTGAGTTGAGAATTCTTTGACTTGCTACCAGTCATCCCTGTTTTCTTAGGGTGACTGATGGCAGGTTTCTGTTGCTCAGACTCCCTATTAGCAGTGTCATTGTTGGCAGATTGCTTACCCTTGGACTTGTCTTTTGTATTTTTAGGATAAACAAAGGGAACTTTGTTAAAACCAAGTCCTTGCCTTTTAGGATATTGCTGATTATAGGAAGCTTCTTCAGCCAATTCTTCGGCAATTACTTCAGTGTCTCATTTTCTAGAGAACCAGATGAACTTCCTACATTGAATTCACTTTGGAAACCAATACCAGTTTTGTCATCAAGAGTTTTCTAGTTTGAAAGAATGGTATCAAAGTTTCCTTTTGAATTATTCCAAGTGTTGACAACCTTTTGAAGGTTATCTTTCTCAGAATTAATTTTCTTTATGTGTTCAAGTAGGAAATCCACTTTTTCAGTTAAGGCCTTGTTCTCTTTTTGAATTTTGATACTTTCAGCTTGTTGTCTATTGAGATCTTTGATCTCAGACATCAAGGTAGATTTCTCAGAGACAGCCAGTTCATGCTTTTTGGCTAGTTTCACATAGGCAGTTTTGAATTTTGAAAATTCTTCCAGCATGTCTTTGTTTGCTTTAATGAGCTCTCCCCTTGAGGGTTCATTAAGCTCATCATCATCACTATCATCTTATTGGAATGGTAGTGACCTTACTGAATCATGGGGTGATTCCCTGGCCATAAGACATATGTTTGCTTCCTCAGCAAAGTCACAGGAGTCATCCTCATCAGTGTCAGTGTCACACCAAGTAGGCATGTTGCTTTCATCTATGTCCTCAGCCACCATCCCTTTTTGTTTTTGAAATTTGGACTCGGGACGTTTCTTGTAGAATTCATATTTTGGCTTTGGACATTTTGAAGCAAAATGACCTGGTTTCCTACAGTTAAAACAGACAAGCTCATTTTCCTTTTGATAGTCTGCAGCTTTATAAGGAGCAGAACTTTTGGATGATTTGTTCTTTGAGGAACGGCAGTTTTGTGAGGAGACTGCCTATGAGATGATTTGTTAAACCTTTTGAAACGTTGATACTTCTTAACAAACATTGCAAAAGCTTCGTCTGAAAGAATATCATCTCCATCACTGGATGTAGATGGGGTTTCATCAGGTGTGGAACAAGAAGGCTCAACAGACATGGCTGGTAAGGATAAATTTTTGAAACTCTTTTTCATTTCTTGAGCTTGTTGGATTTCAAGCTCATAGACTGAAAGACTAGGATAAAGGTTTCTAAGAGTCAATTTATTCAAATCTTTTGACTCTTTCATGGCAGTGATCTTTACATGCCATAGACTGCCTAGTGCATTAAGAAATCTCATGTTTATTTCTTTCTTTTCATACTTCTTTCCTAAAGAATAGCAAGAGTTGACTACTTCATAGAATCTTTCATATGCACTTCGTAGAGACTCTTTAGGATCTTTCTTGAAGGAGTCAAACTTCTAGATGCAGGTATATAGCTTGTTGTTCTTGGTTTCACCATCTCCTTCAAGATATTCAAGTATGGCTTCCCACATTTCCTTAGCTGTGTCCAAGTTGATAATCTGCTGATATGTACTGATATCAACACAGCTGGTGATGATGTTGATGGCCTTTCCATCCAGAGCATCATTCTATCTGTCTTCTTCATCCCACTCTTCTTCTGGCTTTGGGACTTCAGGGTCTGCCGTTGGATCCAATGTAGCAAGAGTATTTGGCTTCATGGGAATTCTGGGTCCATCTGTAACACATTTCCACAAACGTTTATCAATAGAGTTCATGTGTCTTTTTACTTTATCTTTCCAGATATCAAAGTGAACTTCATCCAGTACAGGGCAATGGTTCACGTTTGAAGTTTTCAACATTTGGTGAGCAGCCAAGATCTTTAATCTCTTAAGAGGTTAATCTCGGAAAAACTAGTTTTCAAAGAGTTAAGCTCTGATACCAATTGTTAGGTCTCAGGGTTGCTCAATATAGGCTAGAAGGGGGGGGGGTTGAATAGCCTATGTCCAATTTTTGAAATTGATTCAAAAATCTACTTCACTTGAGTTAAAAGGTTTGTAGGCGGAAGACTAGTGAAGTATAGGACAAGTTGAGAATGGCTGATCTTCACAGGACAAGATCAGCAGTTCTCAAGTTTATGGAATTCTGGAAATTAATCAACACAAGCAAATCACAATCACACAGAAATAGACAAGGGATTTAATATGGTTCACACTTATGAATAAGTGCTACGTCCACAACCAAAGTGGTCAACTTTGGATTTGAAAATCGTGTACTAAGTTTTTCCACTAGAAACTTTACAAACTAAATCTCTAATGAATTGTGTACAAAAATTTTGTTGACCAGTGTTTGTGGGAGAATTGATATCTATAAGATATAAATTCTCGTGAGCTATGAATGCTAGGTGTTGCAATCAATGATGAGCTTTAATGGACTAATCGTCTTAGTGTGAAGCTCTTCAAAGAAGGATGTACAGATAGGACGTTTAAGCTTTAATGCACTTGAAGAAGATGATGAAGATTCAGAGTTGTAGTTGTTGAAGGTTCTTGAATGCTGCAATGAAGTCTCCTTTTATATGCAGGGGAGATCTTGGAGCCGTTGGAGATCTTCACAATTTGAATTTAAGAGCATTCAATGCTCTAATGTGGTTGTTAATCTCTGATAGGCGGTCCTGCAACTTACAGTCTGTCCTCTGACACTTTGCTAAAAATAGGTAGACTGCGTTTGCAGACAGAATGTCCTTTTCTGAGTTGTAAGCCAAGAATGGAAAGGCTTCATTGAATGCGTTTTGCAGGTTAACGTTGTATCGGAGTCAATGAAGGCTTCAAATCAGGACAAGTCTTCGGCAGTTCTATATCGGACGTTCTTGGTGTCTACAACTTGGCTGATGAAGGTTGGCTGAGACGAACTTGTCCGATTCTCTTGAGGAGCTCTGCTGATGCGCACTTAGGCTGATGTGCAGAGGACGGCCGATGTCCTATAGGCTATCTTCTTCAAGACATTTTACAATAAGCAACCCTAGACTATTCAAGCTATGTCTAAGTACAAGTTGCCACTCTAACAGACACGCAGGCCCATTAGTCACCTTGACTTAGACTTAGGTTATGGATTCAAGCAAATCTATACTAATTACAACACATTGGATACGCAAGCAATAGTAGTGCATATCGGTTTATAGTGCACAAATCAGAAATTCCTGACATGACTGAAGGAATGACAATAGAATCAAGGAATGCGGTATTCTTTGAAAATATATTTCCTTACGGCAAAAGGAAAGAAGCAAGTTCTAGTAAAAGAACTTATGAGAATGCAAACGGTTCATCTCAAGAAGAAGAAGAACCGAGGCGCAGTAAAAGGACAAGAGTTGCTAAATCTTTTGGCCCCGATTTTCTATCATGTAATTTTCTATCTTACATGATAGAAAATGAACCTAGAACTGTTAAAGAAGCTATATCCAGTCCAGATGCTCCGTTTTGGAAAGAAGATATAAATAGTGAAATAGAATCCATAATGCACAATAATACTTGGGAGTTGGTTGATCTCCCTCCAGGATGCAAACTGTTGGGATGCAAATGGATCCTTAAAAAGAAGTATAAGGCAGATGGATCTATCGACAAGTTCAAAGCCCGGCTGGTAGCCAAAGGATTTAAACAGAAGGAGGGTTATGACTTCTTCGATACGTATTCTCCTGTCACAAGAATTACGTCCATTCGTATTCTCATTGCTATTGCAGCTTTGCATAACCTTGAGATACATCAAATGGACGTAAAGACAGCCTTCTTAAATGGAGAGCTAGACGAGGAGATTTATATGGAGCAACCCGAGGGGTTTGTTGCCCCTGGAAAAGAGCAAAAGGTGTGTAAAATCGTAAAGTCACTATACGGACTAAAACAAGCACCTAAGCAATGGCATGAAAAATTTGACCGAACATTATTGTCAAATGGTTTTAAAATTAATGAATGTGACAAGTGTGTCTACATTAAGAGTACAACCAATGCTTACGTCATTATATGTCTTTATGTAGATGACATGTTAATAATGGGAAGTATTCATGATTTAATCATGAATACTAAAAACATGTTAAAAAAACACTTTGACATGAAAGATATGGGACTAGCTGATGTTATATTAGGGATGAAGATCTCTAGAACATCTAATGGAATAATCTTGTCGCAATCCCATTACGTTGAGAATGTTCTTCGGAAATTCAATGTCCTTGACAGCCCTCCGGCTAAGACACCAGTAGACTTAAGTCTACACTTGGCCAAGAATAGGGGAGAACCAGTTTCCCAACAAGAGTATGCAAGGATAATTGGAAGTCTGGTGTACTTGACCAATTGTAAACGTCCAGATATTGCATATTCAGTGAGCAAACTAAGCAGGTTCACAAGTAATCCCAACGCGGATCATTGGAAAGCCCTAACAAGGGTACTTAGCTATTTAAAGTATACATTGAATTATGAGATACTTTATAATAGATATCCAGCAGTATTAGAAGGATACTGCGATGCCAATTAGATATCAGACACGAAAGACTCCAAATCCACAAGTGGTTATGTGTTTACAATAGGTGGAGGAGCAGTGTCATGGAAATCGTCTAAGCAAACGTGTATAGCTCGATCCACTATGGAATCCGAATTCATTGCTTTAGATAAAGCTGGTGAAGAAGCTGAGTGGCTTAGAAATTTTCTAGAAGATATTCCTTGTTGGAATAAACCTGTGCCTGATGTACTGATACACTGTGATAGTCAATCAGCAATAGGTAGGGCACAGAGCAGCATGTACAATGGTAAGTCTAGACACATTCGTTGTAGACATAATACCATTAGACAATTGATCTTAAATGGGGTTATTTCTATTGAATATGTAAAATCAAAAGAAAACCTAGCTGATCCTTTTACGAAAGGAATCAATCGAGATCAAATGTACACATTATTAAGTGGAATGGGTTTAAAAATCCACAACAAAAGAACAATCATAGCGGTAACTCAACCTTGAGAATTGGAGATCCCAAAACCTTGGTTCAATGAGACAACGAAGCTATGAAAGTTCAGAGGAAACACTTGGAAACCTGTTTCAACTCATTCCTAGAACATCCAAGTGAGTAGACCTGCAACAGTGGTGAGGTTAGGTTGAACCTTTAATGATTCATATACCTAAAAGGTGGAGTATTCCAGGATACTCTTTATAGGAGATCACCTATATAAGTGAGAAGTAAAAGGCCGCTTCTACTAGAACACTTATGAAACTAAGATATGGTCCAAGGCCGAAATGGACACAACGTGAGAACAAAAGTGTTAGAATTGTTATTGTGTAAGTACTATTGTCTCGGTTTACATTATACAGACGATTAGTTCAAACCATCGCGGTACTAAGCGGTAGTAAATCCGATAGTATTTTACTAAGAAAAGTTCAAAGCCAAAAACTACCTATCCTGATGCAATAACGGTTCGCCAGAACTTCCAAATGAGTCTACATACATAGCATGCATTAATTGTCATTCATGTGGGGGATTGTTGGAAATTGGTTTTATAATTGGTGTTTGACCAATATTTGACCAAGTTTCTAGTTTGGTACCATTTATTAAAAATGGAAATAAGTTGCAAAATTGAAATCTACGTTTCGAGTAGATTAAGATAGTATATTTATTATCTCAAAACCAATTTCGAGTAAATGAGATATTAATGATTAAAGTATGCAACTTAACATTGGTAATTGAAGAGTTATGGGAATATGAAAAGTCATATCCCACATTGAATAAAAAAGGTGATTAAATGCACCTTATTAATTGGCTCACTCTAGGAGGAAGCATTCAAGTGGTCTCCTCCAAGGTTCAACCTGGTGATGTCTCTTGGGCTAGCTTTTGGCTAGCACAAGCAGCTGCGAGGATGGTGCTTCGCACCATCCGAGCCCGACCTAGAGTCCGAGCGCGCACACGCAGGTCGCAATGGGCGATGGAGCTAAGGAGCCTTAAACTTTTATCCAGCTCAGTCAGCTCGGGGGATGGCCCAGGTACGTTGCACCCTCGAATAGGTGCAACCCAGTGACGAACCGAACAGCCACGGGCGGTTATGGGCAGTTCAGGGTGGTTATGGTCTAAGCGATTCGGCGGTTATCGTAACTGATCGAACGGGTGCAGTTAGGGGCGGTTGCGCAGCAGTTAGAGTGCGAACCGGTCCGCTGGATCGCGCTCACACGATCAGGTGTGATCCGACGGTCCAGATTCGTCATATTCAAAATAGTGTCTATTCCCAGAAAGGCACCACAACTCTTCAGTAAATATCAATAGACCCCCCGGATTGACAGTTCCTAACAACGAAATCAAGAGCATTTAGTCTTTTAGTCAGAATTATCATATTGTTGCATATGTTCCCTTCTCGAGTCTTGGAAGTTCTAAAACACCGATCAAATTCACTGGAATCTGCGTATTGAAGTGCTGCTTACGCTGATTGAAAAGTCGTTGCATCTTAGGGACGATTGCTAAGAACCGTTAGCACTAGTACGGGGCAATTTCGTCTTGCGGAGATTGTGTCCAACACAAGCCTCGACTTCATTTATTAAAGTTAAGCAAAATAATTTTCTGCTACATCTTATTTCTGTCCGTGATATTTTCGAGAAAACCAAAAATAAAATTACTCCAACAAATCAAACACGAAAGGATATGTAGAAAATAATAAGCTTTTAATCATGTACACTGCTATTTTGCAAATCTATACTCTTTTGACTGTGGTATTATCCTTTTATTGCATGGCACACACTCATGCATGTATGTGTATATATATTTTATTTTATATTAATTTGATATAATTTAATTCTATAGTTGTTAATTTGTGATTAATAATAAAGTTATGAAATTGAGGGCGGTTAGTTTTAGATTGTGTGTGGTTATAGTTTTAGATCGTGTGTGGTTATCGCTTTGGTAAATGCTTTTTTAAAGAGTATTTTGAGCGTTTTACAAGTGATAATTAATTATTAGAATTAGTTATGATAGTAGTCTATATAATTGGCTTTCAGTTTTATCTTGTTGCAAATTACGGAAACAATGGTGAGATGTTATCTATGTCCAATTTTTATTGTTAATTGACAATGATAGAACTAAAGATTTCAAAATCTATGGGTGCCCATGGCCATCCAACTAGGGGTGACAATGGCAGGCACGACACGATTATAAACACGAATTACAGAGACAAAAGACACGATAAGATACGGCACAACACGACACGACACGAAACACGACACGAAAGCACAAAATTATAAATTTAGTTAAAATAACGTTTATTATTATATTTATGATCAAATAAGATAGATACCACGAAAACACGATAGTGTGGCACGAACACGACACGATAACACGAATTGCCACCCCTACATCCAAGTTCATTTGAGGTCCGCCTATTTTATACCCATGTTATTAAATGGGCACTTACTTACCCATCCATTTAAACTCATTGTCCATATAGGCATTGTCCATACCCGTCCAGTCCACACATTTGTCACCTCTAATTAAGACCAACCTGGTCGATGCACTCCATCCGTCCTTAAATTATTGTTATTTTTTCTTTGAATTTTTTTTTTTTAGGATATTATTTTTACCATTTCATTTTTACTTTTTTTCTTATTTTAATTATATGCTACATACACATGTATATTAAAAAAATAAATTTATTATATTAATATTAATAATTAAATTAATTATTTTTTTAATTTGTATACTACTCCCTCTGTTTCATACTATTTGACGTTTAAGGTTTTTCACACAAATTAAGGAGTGTAATTAAAACATGTAAAAAAGACTATATTACCCATAATTAAACTAACTGTATGTAATTAATGCCTCTCCACTCTTTTATTTTTCGGGCTCTCCTTTCCACGTGCAGGAGGACATTGTGAGGGCAGAATGAATCAATTTTTACGCATTCCCAACCTAACACACACACACTCTCTCTCTCTCACCTATCTCCTCCTACAAATCCCTCAAATCCACCATTGACAAAGCCTCCAAGAAACTCAATCCATTAAAACGATCACCGGACTCCCGTCGAATCCAAGAAATCCAAGACCAAGAAATCGATCGGGTCGAATCTAGCTTAAAAGAACCTCGACCTCTCCATCTTCAAATTCAAATCCAGTTGCGGAGTCGCCGTTGTCGTTGTCCTCATCGTCGTCGTCGTCGTCTTGAACAGCTTGATCGAGGGCAAGGTTGTCCCCAATTGTCCTTCATCTGTTAGAATGGTGCGAAGGCGAGCCATAGAGTGCCAAGGACGATTAATTGTTCGATGGCATTTTTGTATTTGTTGTGGAATGTTGAAGGTCATACATTGAATAATGTATTCAATGTATAGTTGTAAACAAGGGTAAATTTGGTAACAAATGGTAAAAATTCCTAGATAATGATGAAACGTCAAATATTTCGGAAAAAAAATTGGCTTCTCAAACGTCAAATATTATGAAACGGAGGGAGTATTGTTTTATTTGATTTACTCCCTCCGTTTCATAATATTTGACGTTTGAGAAGCCAATTTTTTTTCCGAAATATTTGACGTTTCATCATTATCTAGGAATTTTTACCATTTGTTACCAAATTTACCCTTGTTTACAACTATACATTGAATACATTATTCAATGTATGACCTTCAACATTCCACAACAAATACAAAAATGCCATCGAACAATTAATCGTCCCTTGGCGCTCTCTGGCTCGTCTTACGCACCATTCGAACAGGATGAAGGACAATTTGGGGACAACCTTGCCCTCGATCAAGCGTTCAACGACGACGACGACGATGAGGACAACGACAACGGCGACTCCGATTTGAATTTGAAGATGGAGAGGTCGAGGTTTAAGCTAGATTCGACCGATCGATTTCTTGGTCTTGGATTTCTTGGACGACGGGATCATTTAATGGATTGAGTTTCTTGGAGGCTTTGTCAATGGTGGATTTGAGGGATTTGTAGGAGGAGATAGGGAGAGAGAGAGTGTGTGTGTGTTAGGAATGTGTAAAATTGATTCATTCTGCCCTCACCTCCTGCACGTAAAGAGTGGAGAGGCATTAATTACATACAGTTAGTTTAATTATGGGTAATATAGTCTTTTTCAGATGTTTTAATTACACTCTTTAATTTGTGTGAAAAACCTTAAACGTCAAATATTATGAAACAGAGGGAGTAATTAAGAAACAGAGTGGATATCAATAATTCCTACGCTGTAGCTTCGGCTATGGCCTGTGAATAGCATAGCTGTCTCTGACTGTAGCAGTTATGCAGCTCTATAATAATGTTAAAATGATCAGTCATAAGTCGGTTTGATTCAGAGGAGAGATTAAATCCCAAAACCTAAAGCTATATTTAGCTAATCATTAAAATTGTCCATAAAATTTAAATTCCAAGCTTTGAATTAATTATTGTTGCCTTCTCATTTACTGCCACAGCAATTATGGTGGAACAACCACGTGTCTCTGTTCTCTAGTTTGTTTTTGTGGGCCCATTTGCGTTTCCATGAAGACCAACTCATCTCGCTGGTTATTTGTTAGGTAAGAATAGTCTTTCATTTGTAGAGATCGTTTGACACGGTGTTTATAAAATATAGTATTTTAAAAATATAATATTTTAAAAAATATAGATATTTTTTTATAAATGTATTTAGAATATTACTTTAATATATAGTTTTTTTTTCTAACAGTATTTTAAAATTTGCATTTTAAAAAAAACTAAAAATTTTAGCGTTTTAAAACACATTTGCGTTTTAAAAATGCTGTTTTTTCTGCCGTATCATTGAAACACATTTTTTGTAAATAAACTATATTTTGGTCAAAACGCACGACCAAACGAACTCTTAGTGTAAATTTTATTTTTAAAATGGTATGAAACAAAATCACTACTCTCCTTAGTGGCGAAGTCTTAACTTCAAGAAATTTTTTTAAAAAAAAATAAAATAAAGACACTTTGTAGTAATCAACAGTTATTCATAAAAAAAGTTTATTTATTGTATTTAGATGAAAACTTTATTGACATATTGTCAAATAAAAAATTATCAATTTTTATTTTGAATTTGAAAAAGGAAGTGAGATATACAATTTTGACATTTATACAAGTTATAAAATTATTACTCCTCGCCCAGTAATATGTAAAAAGTAGCTTTTGATTAAAAACTAACGAGTTACCCAATTTAGGCAAAACACACCTTCGGAACATCGTATTTTTAAAGAAGTTGCAATCCTGTTAATGAAAGTTTAAAATTGTTAATCTAGCCACTTTACGTAAGTTATGCTGCAAATGAACCCGTTTTTTGCCGGGCGTTAGACTCAGCTGTTAAATTTAGGTCAAATACCTATTTTGCACATGTAAATAGACAGTTATACCCTTGTTTAAGTTATATACCTCCAATGTTCATCAATCAAAACGAATGAGAGCTCATTTCATCTTCATGTATTCTAAGCTCATCTTCACCCTTTTTTCTTTAAATCAACAATGTCAAAATTTAGGATTTTTGTGAATCGACTTTGAACCCAGGACGACATTTCATTCGATGCCCTAGATATTTGGTAAGTATTTTTTCATAATTTTTTTTTATTTTCACAAAAACCCTAAATTTTTAATTACTCAGTTTATTTTGATGGCCTATTTTTTGATTTTTCTGCTATACCTCCACAAAAACTCTAAATTTTATTTCTTTGTAATTGATTTGGGGTAGGGATAGGGAGGGGTTAGAATATAAAAGTTGTTGTTAACTTAACCCAAAATAATACTAATATAATTATTAGTATTGTGTACGTAAACAATCACCAATTTGACAAGAAACCAAGAAGTAATGATGAAGATGACTATGCACTGGAGGTATTGATGTGAGACGTCTTGAAGGAGGCTGCTGCTATGAACAAGGACGAAGGTAACGAGCGGTAGTAATATAGATTCCGAGAGAACACACAAATTTGGGGCTTAATATTATATCTTACTCTTATTAATTAACTGCAATATCAACATATTTATAGTATCTCAATTAGGCTAATCCATACCTACCAAGGATTGGGCTAAACTAATACTATCCTCTAAAGGTTTCTCTAATTAATAATAATCTTTTTATAATAAGGATTAACATTTATTCAACTATAATAAACTAATAAATATTTAACTAGGCTCAAACTAATTAGTTAATTTATTGGACTTGGTTTAGGGCCCAACATTGACACCCTTAAACCAAGCTTTTCAAACTTGATGATGCCAAACATATTCTTCAACTTAAAAAATGGTTCGGTCTTCAATGCCTTCGTAAAAATATTTGTAACTTGATCTTCAGTTTGACAATACTCAACAACGATCTCTTTCTCTTGAACCAAATCACGAATGAAGTAAAACTTGACGTCGATATGCTTGCTTCGACCATGAAAAACTGGATTCTTCGACAATACAATTGCCGACTTACTATCACACAAAATCTTCGTTGGACCATCTTGCTTGAAGTGTAGAACATTTAGCAATCTACGCAACCACACTGCTTGAGTAGCACTACTCGCCGTTGCCATGTATTCTGCTTCTGCTGTTGAAAGAGCAACAACCTGTTGTTTCTTTAAAGACTATGAAAACACGCCGGAGCCAAGATGAAATGCGTAACCGGAAGTACTTTTCCGATTCTCAATATCACCAGCCCAATCACTGTCTGTATAACCAACAAGCTCCATATCATTAGAACTCGAGTAAAAAATTTCATCACTACACATACCTCGGATATATCGCAAAATTCTCTTTGTAGCCTGTAAGTGAGATTGACGTGGAGTCTCCATAAACCTGCTTATCAGTCCAACACCATAAACAATATTTGGCCTAGTTGAAGTTAAATATCTCAAACTCCCAACCAATCTTTTAAAATAAATAGGATCAACAAAATTACCATTACCATCTCTCACTGATTTCAACCTCTCCTCAAGTGGAGTCAAAATTGGCTTAGCATTATCCATCTTAATTTTTTTCAAAATATCATTAGCATACTTTTTCTGAGAAATAAAAATTCCACCATTTACTTGAGCAACTTCAATTCCAAGAAAATAAGACATAAGCCACATATCTGTCATCTCGGACTGATTTAACATAGCCTCCCTAAATTGTGCCACCAACCTCAGATTATTGCCGGTAAAAATCAAATCATCAACATATAAGCAAATAATAAGAATGTCATTATCCAATGATTTAACATATAAAGTATGCTCATACGGACATCTCTGAAAACCATGCTCCACAAAATAAGAATCAGTGCGAGTGAACCAAGCTCTAGGAGCTTGCTTCAAACCATACAAAGCCCTTTTTAACTTGTAAAATTTATCTTCATTGCCCCTTTTCACATACCCTGCAGGTTGCTCAACATACACTTCCTCCTCAAGAACACCATTTAAGAAAGCAGACTTAACATCCATTTGATTAATTTTCCAACTATTTTGTGCAACAAGAGAAATAATCATACGGACAGTATCAAGTCTAGCAACCGGTGCAAATACTTCAAAACAATCAATACTTGGCTTTTGCTTGTAACCTTTTGCAACTAACCTTGCCTTGTAACGATCAACTTCACCACTTGGCTTGTACTTTGTCTTGTAAACCCACTTGACACCAATTGCCTTCTTACCACTTGGCAGTAGGAAGCTCCCATGTATTATTCTTCTCAATTGCATGAATCTTATCATTCATTGCTTGAATCTAATGATCTTCACAAGATGCCTCATCAAAATTAACAGGATCACAATCTGCAAATAAAGCAAAATTCACCAATTTTTCATCGGTGGGATCATTATCACCACCTACAACATAGTCTTGCAACCTAGCTGGTAAGTTACACTATCTCTGCGGACGCCTTGAACTTTCTTCCTCTGCAGTTGTGGGAGTTGGAACATCACCTTGAACATTTACATCTTCATCTTGAGCAATAACAAAACCTAATTTCTCCTTCCCTTTAGAAGACCAATCCCAAACACCAACCTCATCAAAAGTCACATCTTTACTAACAACAACTTTATTTGTCACAGGGTTGAATAATTTATAAGCTTTTGACACATCACTATAGCCAATAAAAATACACTTTTCACTTTTATCATCAAGTTTCTTTCTCAAATGATCAGACACATAAGTATAAGCAATACAACCAAACACTCTTAGATGTCCAATAAAAGGTCTTCGACCACTCCATGCCTCCTCTGGAGTTCTATCACACACACTTCTTGTTGAGAACCTATTCAAAATATAAATTGCACTGCAACTGCTTCGGCCCAAAAACTTTTAGGCATTTTTTTAAAATTCAACATACACCTAACCATATCCATAACAGTTCTATTTTTTCTCTCTGCTACACCATTCTGTTGCGAAGTATAACTAGCAGTTAACTGATGCTCAATGCCATGCTTCTCAGGAAAATCATCACAAACAAGATACTCTATTCCCCTATCCGTTCTCAAAGTTTTAATTTTATGCTCACTTTGTTTCTCCACAAAATATTTTAACGTTTTAAACATATCACAAGCCTTAGATTTTTCTTTCAAAACCCATGCTTTCCTACTAAAATCATCAATAAAGGTGACAAAATACCTTAAACCGCCATTAGAAGCAACCTTAACTGAGCACAAATCGGAATGAATAAACTCCAATGGTCTCTTTGCTCTCCAAGATTTACCTATAGGAAAGGCATCTCTATGTTTCTTGCCCAAAACACACGTTTCACAAACACCTTTAGGTACATCAATTGCGGGCAATCCTTCAACCAGATTTACGAGCAAGAAAGTTAAGACTTCCAAAATTAACATGCCCAAACCGCATGTGTCACAACCAACTATCATCATGAATCACAGAACTAAAGCAAGATAAATTTTCACAATTCAACTTTAATGGAAATAAACGATTATGAGTCATATTTACCTTTGCTATTAGTCCTCTCTGACTATCACCAATACTACAAACTCCATTAAAAATTCTCATGTCATAACCCTTTTCTGAAAGCTGCCCCATACTCAATAAATTTTTCTGAAGACTTGGAACATAGAAAATATCAGAGATAGAATTTTGAGAACCATCTTTCAACGAAATTGAGATCTTGCCTTTCCTCATCACCGGAATAGTTGCATTATTGTCAAATTTCACTTCAGATCTAACAGACTCATCCAATTAAGAAAATAGATCTTTGCTCCGACACATATGATTACTACACCAGTATCCAAAAATCATATATTTTTGTATTTCAAATTCTCACAATTACTAACCATGAGCAAAGTTTCTGAATTTTCAAAATTTATTTTCAGCATAACTATTCGCATGATAATTTTCATTATTCTTCCTTCTATATCTACAATCGGCACTTTTATGATCAGGTTTTCTACAATCATAACAACAATTAGTATTTTTACCTCCATGATTCAAATTATTACCTCCTTGTCCGCCACTTGAGTTGTAATTGCCTCTGTCTTGATTATTGTAATCACGACCACCACCATTATTGTAGCCATGATTACCACCATTGTTGTAATTGTGACCACCATCATTATTGTAGCTATGACCACCACTGTTGTTGTAGCCACGACCACCTCCATTATTGTAACCACAACCACCTCTATTGTTGTAGCCACGACTTCTGTTGTTGTACCCTTTTCCACTACCACCATGGTTTTGGCCTCCATGACTTGATCCACCACTTTCTTTCAATATATCATTCGCGTTTTTCAAATTCACTTGGTTTTGCAATGCAACTTTTTCTGTTTTCTTTGAACGTTCTCCAAATAGTAACTCATGGCTAACAAGGGTGGACTCTAATTTTTCCACCGTCAACGTCTTCAAATCTTTAATCGCCAAATTTATTGAAGAAGCACCATCAAAAGTTTCCGTCATCGTACGAAGGATTTTTGAACAAATCTTTTCATCTGAAACATTATCTCCATTTGCCTTCATATCTGAAGCAAGATCACACACCCTAGAGATATAGTCAGAAACTTTCTCCGACTTCTCCATTTGTAATTTTTCAAATTTCTCTGTCAAAATTTGCAAATAATTTCTCTTTACTTTATCATCACCACCATACGTCTTTGTCAAAATATTAAAAGCATCATATGCTGATTTGCAATTAATAATCTTCGTCTGTACGTTATCTTCAACTGCATTATAAATATAATCAAGTGCTTCGGCGGATTTGAGTTTTTTCGCTTTAGCTGAATTCTCAACAAGCTTCTCATCTACAAATTTTTCTAAGTCACAAGCAACCAAAAAATTATACATCTGACATCTCCAATCGGAAAAATTAATTTTTCCATCAAACTTGGGACCCATATAAACCTTGTTACAAACCATTTTGATCACAAGCTAGCTCTGATACAGTAGACTTGAATGTCTACTGAAAAATTAAAGTTATAACATTTGTTGGAAAATTGAAGTTATAACATTTGCTGAAAAATTGAAGTATAGCCACTGAAGAGACCGAATGTCTGCTGAAAAATTGAAGTTATAACATTTGCTGGTATAAATAATTATTGCAGCGAAAGAACTAGCAGCAAACATATAACATAGAAGATTAAAGTAGCTGTAAATAAATAAGTACAAGTACATCATAATAGCATACTTAAATTTTCACTAGATGCAACTATCATTCCCATAAGCAGATTGCTAAATAATACATGTAAAACATGAAATATAAGTAAAGGTTGAATGTAAAAAAATATATTTTATATTAAAATTCAGCAGAGGTTTACTCAAAGATAAACATGCTTAATACATCAACCTAGACTCTTTAACCTAGCAATCTCTAGGGATTCAGGGAAAGGAAGTGGGAAATCGGGAAGACTTATATGGGAACTCTCACCTTAGCAGTTCTAAATCCCCTAGAAAGGTGGGGGATGATAGTGCCAAAGTGAGTGCAATGTGAGAAGACAATATTATGAGTTGTTGCACTCGACCAACTGTGATGACACATTATTGCACAATAACAGCCCTTGCAATGGAATACAAGTCTGTGGTATGAATGCAATGTGGATTGTTAGCTGATGATCTTTATCGGTCACCTTCAAGTAGGTTTTATCTTCAACGGTAGGTAGAGTGCTTAATCTCTAGCTATTGATTTGGAGTATATCCACTAAAGAGACTGAGTCTTTCGAAGGAAGAAAGAACTCAAATCAACAAAGAGATTTTTGATTACGTGAAGCTTCTTGCCTTATGAATTTCAGATTACTCTTTCACAAAGTGTTTGTTCTTCTTGTGTTTTTCTCACTCTTTGTGTTCTCACTACACTTTCGCACTCACTTGAAGGGGGATGAGAGATTTATTTTATAGGCAGAGAAAATAAAAGATCCATTGTGACTGGAGTTAATTTTTTCCCGTTTGAAGATTCGTTCTTCTATGTATCATAGTACATTGTATGAACTGTTGGGTAAAAATCTCTATGAAGATTGTGTCTTGATATCTGTCAGGGACTCAGGCTGATAGCGGATGTGACTTGACATCCAGGCCTGAGTTGAAGTACGTTGTGGCTGGTCTTTGATGGGACGTGTCTTGAAGATTGGGACCAAGCACAAAAGAGGAAATGTCTAAAGGTTTAAACAAAGGGCTAAGACATCGATGCGTATCCTTAAGTTGTCAGGGAGATCTACAAAGTATCTTTTGCGAATCTTTGTAGAATTTATTGCTTGGAGAACGACTGATGTTCTTCTTTAAACTTTGCAGCACTCTTGCAGTAGATTTGTAGAGAGCATGGCTAATACTGGGATATCTGCCATTGTATAACTGCTGGAATGGTGTCTGTTGTGAGAATATATACTGGAAAGAGATATTTTGCTGGTGAGACAACTGTTGTTTAGATATCTGCTAGCACTTATAGAACTAATCCATTTGAGAGATCATCATTGGTTGGTAGGACAAAGACTCAGACAGGTACAGAGACTTCCTAGTCTAAAGACCTATACATTGTTCCAACAAGTTGCCATATGTAATGGTAACAAGCAAATCACTGTCTTAGAATATGCTCATGAATAGAGGAGCTGTTGCGAAGACATATTCCTAACAGCTATCAGTTTACTGTTCTTAGGCCAATTATCAGTGATTGACTTAAAAAATATTTAAGTTATTATCAGTCACTGATTTCTTGGCGGAATCAATTGACTGATTTAAGAGGCCAAATCAGTCATTAGCTTTAAGTTATAAACGTTGGCTGATTTTGAGTGATTCCAAATAATTAGAATGATTTTAAGTAAATCATGGGAAGGACCAACAGAGAGAGAGAGAGAGAGAGAGAGAGAGAGAGAGAGAGAGAGAGAGAGAAAAGGATGAATGTGAAAGGGGGTGTTTGCGGAGGGAGGGAGACGATGGTGGTCGGAAGGAAGGAGACGACGATGGTTGGAGGGAGGGAGACAGTAGAGAAGAGAGGGAGATAGAGAGAGAATGTGTGTACGTGAGAAAGAGAGAGAGATCAGAATGGGGAAAGGGGAGGGGGTGCGTTGGGGTGGGGTGGGATTTGAATGTGCAAGTTACGATGAAATTAGCGACGAAATTTCCATCGCTAATTAGTGTGTATAAACCCGTTTCTAATTATCGACGAGTCACTTGAAATTAACGACGGAACATCCGTCGCTAATATTGATGCGAATTTCCCAGGCTTTTAGCGACAGAAATTAAAGAATATTCTTCAAATATTCTATTATTAGCGATAGAAATAATTCAATGGCGGATGCTTTAGCTAACTTGGGCTGTGATCAAGGTCGTGATTTTGAATTCACGGCTATCTCGTCTCTTTCTAGTTGTATACGTGGTAAAGTTTTGCTTGATAAACACGACACTCCTTACATTAGAATTTCTTAGCTTTGATATTTTTATGTATTTTGCTTTGGGAGTTTTTATTTATTTTTTTGCTAAGCCCAATGTTTTGCTTGAGGTTAAGCTCCTTTGTCCCCCCCTCTCCCAGGGTCAGGCTTGGTTGTCCCCCTCTTTATTTATCTTTTTTCCCTTTTAATAAAATCTAGCAGGGTGTTGCCCTTGTTTTCCTAAAAGAAAACGATGGAAATAATTTTGTAACTAATTTGAATGCCCGCTAATTTATCGACGGATTCCGTCGCTAATTTAAAAGTTCCGTAGCAAATTAGCGACGAAAATTTCCATCACTAATATGTTTGTCACTTATACTGTGTTTCTAGTAGTGTTTGAGGTATGACTCATATTTCCTCCCTTTTTAGGGCAGGGCTAGTTATCCCCCTCCTGTTATATTTTTTCGTTATTACTAAAATTTAGCAAAGTACTGCCTCTGTTTCTCTAAAATAAAAATAAAAAAGGTAAATTACATAACACCAAAAAGTTATGGGGGCCATGGCCACCCTTGGCCATATAGTGAATTCGCTGCTAATTCGTATGTAATAAACTGAGCAAAAACTCATGCTTCTATTCCCCAATAATAAAACTATATAGAATCTTCATCTCATTATGAGTGATAAATGCAAAATTTCTCAAAAACAAATTGTTAGAATTTTCGTAAAAAAGAGTTTTGCCAAAACAGAAAGACATAGACAGTTTTTTCATAACGGTTTAACCGAGCAAAGAGGATCAAAGAATTCCACAAAAGCCAATGAAAGGAGTTAAAATGATTTAATTACATTAAAACTGTTATGAATAAAAAACAATTATCAACAAACGGTTATGATCAACAAACAACTATGAGCAACAAACAACTATGATTAGCATACCACATGGACACGAATCAGTTATTTAGTGATTCAAATCAATGAAAGAAATGTTACTATTACAAACCATAAAAGAACAATGACAACTAATGAAGCAAGTTGACTACAAATTGTGAGACAAGTTTGCTGACACTACAGAAAATAATTTAGACAAGTTGATATGCAAGTTGCTCTTCTAGCCGTTATATAATAGCTTGCTTCTAACAGAGAAAAACTCAATCCTTGACTATAAAAGGATATACACAAAAATATACTCCCTTCGTTTCACTCAAAAAGTCCACATTTGAAAAGTCTAATAATTAAGGTATATAAAAGTAGTATTGGAGTTGGTCATAATTACAAAAATATTTTAGTATATTTAATATGTTTGTACCAGATGTGGAGAGTAAAGTTGAAAATTTTATGGAGATTGTATGCATAGTTATTTAAAGTGGACTATTTGAGTGAAACATCTCAAAATAGTATAATAGACTCTTTGCCTGGAGCGGAGAGAGTACAATGTAGAATTGATCAAGATAATAGATACATACTAAATTAGCAGTAGAAAATTAGTAGCCAAACACACAGAGAAAATCAAGAGTTGTTATATAATAGGGAAAACAATCTTAACTATTTGAGAAAAGAAAGAAAGAAAACATCAAAGTCCATATCAGCCAACTGCTACAAGCGAATCATCAAGAATCAAGCTCGTCAATTTCATAGAAGAAAGTCTTTCAAATACTACAGGAAAACATAACTTTTTGCTAAATAGTTATTCTTATAAGAAGCAAGGATAGAACAGATCTACAATAGAGCTTCCATTAGTACTATGAAGAGTCACTTCATGGAAGCACAATCAACCACCATGTGTACTAAGTTTTAAGTGTACCTAGTTGGAGTGCCAACTAAAAGAGAAAAATAATGTTTTTTTTCTTTTTAATAGTCGTTGTATTTCGGTAAATATAGTGGACTATTGACCTCATTGAGCCAAAGGGTTGTGAGGAGTGGGTGTAGGATAAGAGATCGAACCACTTTAAATTCTGTGTCAATTTCTATATCCCTAAGACTCTCATTTAATTTCGATTCATATCTTAACTGTTTGATGTGTATGCCATAACTGTTTACATTTCAAATCATCAAACTGTGCTATTATAATTGTCTATATTGAGCCATATACATATAAGATAAGTTCGTAACATATCTTAAGATATCGCGATTAAATGGATTTCTGTTGTGCACAACTAGACCCAAATATATATACTTAACTGTTTGACAATCACAATTGTTCTCTAAACAATCATCTTGTTATGTTTACTTTATGAGTTGATTAAAGTCAGTGAATATTTATTAGCAAAGTATATTAGTGTACAAGAATCTCTCAAATGATATCCTAGCATATCAATTAAACCCTTACAATTTGGAACAACGGATAGGGAACTCTCATATTTTTTGAAATGGATGAGTATTAGATTACCAAAATAATAAAACAATAGAATGCATCTATAGATATACTGCCTCCGTTTAGACCAAAGAGTGCATTTTTTATTTTTAAAAGTCAACATGAGACTAAATCAAATTAAAATTTAACATACTTTAATTATATTTTTGAAAATAAATTTATGTAAATCGCTGGTCAATCTTTAATTAAGTTAACCCAAAAAAATTAAAAGTGTACCTTTTGGCGTGAAGGGAGGGAGTAGTTTACAACTAGCATTATAGTGCTGAATGATACAACTATTGGAACATCGATAAGTTTTACCGTATAATAACTTAAAACTTACTATAATCAATTCTGTTGATTAGTTCTATTCAGGGCTTGCCTGTAAACTTTAATTGGAAATTCATGCTACTTTAATTTCATGAATTCATAATCTATAATGCCCTAGAATCTTGGAACACATAATAATCACTAAACATATAATTTTAGGAACATGAATTTAAGTACTAACCTTGATCCATGCTTTGCTTAAAGTTGAATACTTTGATGTAGGAATTTTCTTCCTCCTTGCCTTTCTTTAATCTCTTCTTGATGGTGAGAAGAAAACCCTAACCCTAAGCCTTTTTCTCTTTTCTCTCTCTTGACGACTTTTCTTAGAGACGTGAAAAGAAAACCTTAAAGTGTTTTAGGGTTTGGAACTATAAGTCTTTTTATAGGCAGAGAAAGAGGGAATCCTTTTCCTTATATAATTCCCAAAAGCTTTAATAATATTTTATTCCCACTAAACCATCAAAGTGGGCCCTTAATATTAAAGCCCAATTAGATATTAAGTCATGTGGGACACTTTTATTTGAAATAATCCAACATTCTCCCACTTGGCCCATATGACGACTTGAGAATTTAATAACAACTTTAAGTGCGCAATGTTATTATATCCTCCATAATGTCAATTTGGACTTTTCTCTAATTAAGTTAAAGTTGACTGGATCATGGCGGTCACACATCATTCAATCGACATGATCCCTTCCATGTATCACAAGATCAATCTAACTTAAACTTTAACCATAATGAGGTGAACCATAAGCCTCAACCATACAGTCTTCCTAAGAAGACTAAACCATAATACATTAAAACAATACAATGTAAATAAGCGAAAACATATCCATAAATGATATCAAAGTGTCATAAGATAATGAGCAAATAATCATATGCATACGTATACACATACAAACTATCATGCTAACAAGGACTTATCCATGATACCCATCCTTTCGACATGTCCACGAAATGTCTTAGGTGGCAACCCTTTTGTTAACGGATCCGCTACCATAAGATCGGTGCTGATATGCTCAATCGACACTCTATGTTTCTGCACTTCTTCTTTGACCGACAGGTACTTCAATTCCATATGCTTAGCACCCTTAGAATACTTGTCGTTCTTTGAGAAGAAGACGCCGGAATTGTCACAATAAATTCTCAGCGGCTTGGCTATACTGTCAACAATTCCAAGCCCTGAAATAAAGTTCCGCAACCACAATCCATGAATAGTGGCCTCAAAGCATGCCACAAATTCAGCCTCCATAGTAGAAGCAGCAATGACTGCATCGCTTTCCACTTCTCCATGATATCGCTCCTCCAAACTAGAAGAAACAAATAACCGAATGTTGACTTTCTCGAGTCAACACATCCGCATAATCTCGAATCGAATATCCTATAACTTCGAGGTGATTAGACCTCCTATACATGAGCATGTGTTCCTTGGTGCCTTGTAAATACCGAAGGACTTTCTTTGCAGCTTTCAAAGGATCAATACCAGGATTACTTTGATACCGGCCTAGCATTCCAACAGCAAAGCTGATATCAGGCCGAGTACAAGTTTGTGCATACATTAAGCTCCCAACCACTGATGCATAGGGAATCAAATTCATTTCCTTTCGTTCCAAATCATTCTTTGGACATTGCATTTGACTGAACTTGTCCCCTTTTTGTATTGGAACAATTCCTGCTGAACACTTTTCCATTTTGAATCTCTCTAAGACCTTATTGATGTAAGCTTTCTGAGACAGTCCCAACATTCCATGTGACCTATCACGGAATATTTCTATTCCTATCACATAAGATGCCTCACCTAAATCTTTCATTTCAAAGTTCTTAGAGAGAAATTCCTTTACATTACGTAACATCCCAACATCATTAGCAGCAAGTAAAATATCATCAACATACAAGACCAATATTACGAACTTGCTCCCATTGACCTTCATATAGATACACCGATCAACGGTGTTTTCTGTGAAACCATAAGAAGTAACGGTATCATTAAACTTAATATACCATTGGCGGGAGGCTTGTTTTAGTCCATATATTGACTTCTTCAATTTACACACTAAACTTTCCTTATCGTGGTCACGAACCCTTCAAAGTTGATCCATATAAACCTCCTCTTCCAACTCACCATTTAGAAAAGCGATTTTAACATCCATTTGGTGAAGCTCCAAATCATAATGAGCCACCAAAGCCATAACAATTCTTAAAGAGTCCTTCTTAGATACCGGGGAGAAGGTCTCTTTATAGTCAATGCCATCCTTTTGTGTATAACCCTTTGCAACGAGTCTGGCCTTATACCTTTCAATGTTTCCATTCGAGTCACGTTTAGTCTTAAAGACCCATTTACAACCGACTCTTTTGGAACCTTTAGGCAACTCTACTAAGTCCCAAACTCGATTGTCATACATTGATTTTATTTCTTCTTTCATAGCATCTAACCACTTTTCTGAATTGTTACCATTCACCGCTTGACTAAATGAGGTTGGATCATCATCAATGCTTAAGTCACATTCATGCTCAAGATTATAAACCACATAGTCATCAGAAATAGCAGGTCTTTTCTGCCTTACAGACCGTCTCAATCCTATTTCCTCTTGTGGCTCAATAATCTCTTGCTCGACAGTAACCGGTTCATCTATTATATTTTCATTCAATGGGGTTTCAACATTAACTTGTTGTTCTGGTATGTTGCGAGACTGTGATACAACAATAGGAACAACAACTTCTGAAGGAATATCGGGTACATGCATTTCAACCCGAATTTCCTTAATGTCAACTTTTCTTGGTTCCCCACTCCCACTGACTAAGCCATTCTCAATGAACCGAGCATTGCCTGACTCAACGATTCTCGTACTATGGTTAGGACAGTAAAATCTATACCCCTTTGACTTTTCAGGATAACCAATGAAATAACCACTGACTGTCCTAGCATCAAGTTTCTTTTCTTGTGGATTATACAACCTTACCTCCGCTGGGCAACCCCAAACATGAAGATGTCTCAAACTCGGTTCCTGCCTGTCCACAATTCATAAGGTGTCTTAGGAACTGCCTTACTAGGAACCCGATTGAGAAGGTATTCAGCGGTCTTTAATGCATGCATCCACAAAGATAAGGGTAAAGAACAATTACTTAACATACTTCTAACCATATCCATTAATGTACGATTTCGTCTCTCAGCCACACCATTCTCGCCGAGGTGTACCGGCATTGTATACGTGCACAAATGCCACGACTTTCGAGGAATTTTGCAAATGGACTGGACATTGTCCCTTCTCGTGAACCTTCCATAATATTCACCACCTCTATCGATCTCACTATTTTCACTTTTTATTTAACCGCCTTTCCACCTCATTTATGAACACCTCAAGGACATTCACAAGATGAGACTTTTCATGCAAGAAATAAATATAACCATAACGTGAGTAATCATCAATAAAAGTGATAAAATACTGTTCACCACCCCAACTAGGGTTATCAAAAAGACCACAAATATCAGTGTGTATCAATTCAAGAAGTTGAGTGCTTCTTGTGGAAGACTTTTTAATGTGGTTTTGGTTTGCTTTCCTTAATGCAATCCACACATATAACCCGATCACTAAAATCCAATTGAGGAAGGATCTCACTTTTCACCAACCTCATTAACCTTTCTTTGGAAATATGACCTAATCTTTGATGCCACAAGAAAGCGAATTTTCATCGATGCACTACGTTTCATGCCTACACTATAATCAACATGATACGGGGATTCGGCAAATTCATTATTAAGATTAAAACGGTAAAGAGAATCACACAAAGTACCGTAACCATAATAGTACTTGTTTTTAAATAATGAAAAACACCGTTTCCAAACTTAAAATTAAAACCTAAAACATCCAGCTTCCCTATGAAACAAGATTTCTAGCACAATCGGGAACATAGAGACACCCTTCAAGATCTACATGACACCGGTGTCCAAGATCAATCTATACGTCCCAATTCCTTCTATCCGTGCTTTCATCCTGTTTCCCATAAACAAGTATTGCTCGCCCGTTTATGGGCCGGATCGTAAGGAATCCCCGTATAACATGAGACACATGAGTAGTTGCACTGAATCTAACCACCGGTATTATTAGGTACTTCTATAAGGTTTGATTCAAAACATACATAAATATTATGCATACCTTTCTTTTCGAACCATTCCTTCCTTTTAGGGCAATCTTTCTTTACGTGCCCTTCCTTATTGCGTAAGTAACATTTAACCTTTTTCGGATTCGACCCTCATTAACCTTCATTGGGGCCTTGTCCTTTTCTTGTTCTTCATACCGGTTTGGCCTTGCCGTTGTTATTTCCATCATAGATCGTGAGGTTGATGGAGTGATCCCTTATTTTCTTTAATCTCCCTTCTTCCCGCACTAACATGGCCTTAAGTTCATTTGAGTTCCATTTATCCTTAATGGTGTTGTAGTTCACCCGGAACCGACCAAATTTCAGAAGGGAGTTCATGATAAACCGTACAAGGAATGAGTCACTCACATCCATCCCCAAAGTCTTCAATTTTGCTGCTAAGTTGGACATTTCTGTTACGTGATCATGAATTGACTTAGACCAATCAAACTTCTTTGTAGTTAGCTCACCCATAAGGCTACCCACACCGGATTTATCGGCTAAGTCTCGACCGAGAATATTCTTTAATTTTCAGCAGAACTCCCTAGCATCATCTCGTCTTCGGCATCGAAGGCTTGATATTTTCGTCATGGTCATCCTCATAAGGTTCAAGCTCACTGTTAGACCGCTCCCAAGCCATATAGATTGACTTGTCATCTTCCGAGCTAGCCTCGAATGGCCGCGGGCTTCTCATCTGTTATTATAGCTAGGTCCAAGTCCATAACACCCGAGTAAACCGGATCTGTTCGAACCAATCAAAGATAGTTCAGCCCGTTGAACTTGACAACCGAATTTCCCGATGCGAAGAGATTCATAGAAACCGCAAACATTCATACATGCTTATCTTTTAGTGCTTTAAGTTAACTTTAATAGATTCGATATATTTATGTAAAACTTTAAGAATGTATTTAAGTTCACCTTTGGGCAATCCCTAAATACATAAATATTATTGATGCCAATAGAAAATACTTTAATGGATAATCATTACATACATTAGCTAAATAAGTTTTCTATCTTTGGATATACGACTATCTAACCAAGGCTGAATGATTTATCCCTTTAATGTTATAGATTACGAGCAATGGTCCATCTTTGGATGACCTCCTAGCTAAATAATCTATAATCTCAATTGTTCAATCCACCATTCTTGTCATTCATTAAGGGCATCTCTTTATTCATGAACAATTGTAATTTTATTAATTTAATGTGTTGATATACCATTCAGCCCGGCCACTTTGGTGACTAACAAGCTATTTAATATCTCCACGTTCCATTATATTTTTCATATTTTAGGCCTCAAACAAATAAAATTTTATTTGGAAAATTTAAAACATACTATTCAATTACCATAATGTTCTAAGGCTTAAAATTATGAAAACCCATCAAACCATGCCAAATTACTAATACTGAGTTAGTGATTCGCATGCTTCAGCCTTGCGTACTACTACTGTACTTGTTGTATAAAAAATTTTGGGGGTCCCATTTAAATCACTATCAATCATCATTAAAAGTCAACATAAGAAATTGGAACCCTAAATTTTCTGTATTGTTTAACCGCAAGCCAACAATCAAGCCCAATATGTATGATACGGCAGGCAGCCATTGAAATCTTTTATAAGTCATGTGCAATATAATTTGAACGAAAATTTTCAGCGGAATATACCTTAATCGTCAAATTAATTTTTAGTCATAATAGGAAAATTATGTGTTCTATAATCCTAAGCTCTGATACCACATATAAACTTTAATTGGAAATTCATGCTACTTTTATTTCATGAATTCATAATCTATAATGCCCTAGAATCTTGGAACACATAATAATCACTAAACATATAATTTTAGGAACATGAATTTAAGTACTAACCTTGATCCATGCTTTGCTTGAAGTTGAATACTTTGATGTAGGAATTTTCTTCCTCCTTGCCTTTACTTTAATCTCTTCTTGATGGTGAGAAGAAAACCCTAACCCTAAGCTTTTTTCTCTTTCTCTCTCTTGACGACTTTTCTGTAGACGTGAAAAGAAAACCTTAAAGTGTTTTAGGTTTGGAACTATAAGTCTTTTATAAAGCAGAAAGAGGGAATCCTTTTCCTTATATAATTCCCAAAAGCTTTAATAATATTTTATTCCCACTAAACCATCAAAGTGGGCCCTTAATATTAAAGCCCAATTAGATATTAAGTCATGGACACTTTTATTTGAAATAATCCAACATTGCCCTGAGCAAGTGGGATGAGCAATCGCTCAAGGCTTCCCTAAATTTAGAGGCCTCACAATACACACACACATACACACACACACACACACATATATATATATATATATATAATTATAATTTGTTTTCATCAGTATGCCCAAGAAGGTTCTAATCCGTGTTGTTCAATGGATAAAACCTCCTTTTGGGTTGGTCAAACTAAATTCTGATGTTGTGTTCGTGCGGGGGTAGGGAATAATTCGTAATTTTGAAGGCCACTTGATTCTAGGGTTTCCATCAGGCCATCAAGTGGCTTCATACCCAAGGTTACGCGAGTGCCATCGTGGAAATGGACTCAAAGCTCATATTTGATTGCCTTACCAAGGGATACAAACCTCCTTGAAAATGTTGGACTCTCATCTAGTCTATTCTTTTGATGCACAAGGACATGAACTTAGTTTTTCAACATTGCTTTCGTAAAGCAAACACCGTTGTCAATGCTTTGACTAACCATGGTTGTGATCTCTTATTGGACAGAGTTTACATAGATTTGCACAATATTCCTTCTTCCATTCGAGGTAGCATGATTCTTGATGAGCAGAGCACGCCGCGTGTCAGAGTATCCCAGCCTTATTAAGCTTTTTCTATACTTGTATTCTCTTTTCGTACTTCTTAATTTCAAAGACTAATTAACATGCTTTAGAGGTAAGACTCCTTTGTCCTCCCTTTTAGGGCAAAACCTGTCCTCCTCTTTGTTATTATTTTTCGTTATTAATAAAACTTATCAAGGTATCTCCCCAGTTTAATTAAGAAAAAAAGAAGAAGACATATTTGTATATAATAATATGATTTTTTTTGGGCTTCTTTTTCTATTTTTTAGGAGAAGAATTGGGCCTTTTTTAAAAAATAAAATACTTTAGATTTTAATATTAATCAAATATGGGCCCCAATTTTATTATTAAGAAAATGTTGGGAAAAGTGGCAGAGCGAAAACAAACCACGAGCATGTCTTATTCAAGATAACACCACAACAATCGATGGTACCGAGGAAAAGTAAATGAAGCAAAAAAAAAGATAAATAACTAGAGAGAACACACAAAACCCCTAACCCATCTAAATACGCCCTTTGTACACTCACTCTAAAAATCTAGTGAAATTATATACTCTCACCCCTCTTTTGCTCTCTACTATTAACTGAATTTTGACACTCAATCGAGTCTCTTTGGACACATCTCATCACCGGCCTGTAACCGACTTTGCCTATTTCCGAACTCACTCGGCTCTCACCTTTAGTGTCTTATTTTTCTCTTTTACTAAGTAAATCCCCTACAAGAACCGACTCCATAATTCTTAAAGTTTCTAATGCAATGAACAAGATTAAAATAATCAAGAGAGAGTCCTTTGTATTCTCCAAAAATGCAAGCCTTTTAATTTTTCTTTACTTTAGAGCGTTCTAGAAACTTTAAGATTGGCCACCAAATGAGCTTGACCTACCTAACATAAAATAGAAGGGCTCAAATATTAAACTTAACTTAATTAGATCTAAAATAAAAAAATTAGAAAAAGAAATATAAAGCATTTCGTTAGAATTTCTTGATTTCTCTTCTCCATAATTCTCTTATTTTTAGCGTTAGAATTCTAACAATAAATCTCTCTTTTTTTTTTAAGTTTCTATTTTGTCGCTTGAGCATGCTTCTCTAATCTTTCTAATCACAATACGAACCAAAAGGATATTGTCAAATTCACAATTTGTCATATCGTATTATCTAGTCACTCACCGATAACATTGTTGCTTGTGGAAACTAATAAGTAATTCTAGCAATATCTAATATGCTATAAGGAGCCAAGGAGGGTTAGAGTCGGGAAGGAGACCTCAATTCTCGACTCGAGTAACAAATTGATAGCAGGGTGCTTCGCAAATTTAAAGAAAAAAATTAAATTTTATTACTCTTTGAACAAACTTAATTTTGACTAATGACTTTATAATTGTCTAAATTCAATATAAATTGTGTAAACTTGTACGATGAAATAATTATATTCTAACTTTATAGTTATATATATAAATTTGAATTAATATATAATTTGGTCTCTGAACTTACCAACATTTTCTACCTAGATTACTAAACTTGAACATTTTTTAATTTAGTACTTAAACTGAGGTTTTGGATAACCAGTTAGTCCCTCAACTGACGACAGTCAGTTGAGGCGTTAGTTTATTATTAAAAAGACTAAAATGCCCTTGACTAATGTTAATTGAAATTCTAAGCGGACAATTATGCTGAGATGATTATTTGGGCTAAAGGGAAAATATAAAAAAAGAAAATAAAAGGAATTAAAAGAAAAGGAAAAGGAAAAAAAATTTTGGTCAAAATAATCAACTCATATTCTCTTTAACTTTTAGCCTCCAAAACCCTTCCACCATCTCCCTCACACAGTCCCTTAAATCCAAACATGTTTCATCAAAGCACATCGCCGCCGCCGTGCTCGGTGACATCGTCATCCTCGCGGTTTTCACAGCCTTGGATTCGAACAATTTTTGACTGGGTTTTGTGGGTCATGAGAATCTAGACTGTTCTTTTAGGGCTTCTCAGTCCGGCGAAATCATCGGAGTTCGCCGTGGACGACGGCAAACAGAGACCTTCCATTCGGGTTTTGAAGCCATGGAATCGGACCAAACTTACCTGGTTCTGTGGGTAGTGAGAGATAGATTTGGATCGATTCAAGGGTTTTCTTGGTCCGGCGAAATCATTGGAGTTCGCCGAGGACGACGGCAAACAGCCATCGGATCTAATCTGGCTTTATTTAAGTTTTCGAAGTCCGGCGAAGTCGTCGGAGTTCGCCATGGAACGAATGCTGGCTGAAGCATTGAGGGCAGAGGAATCAGGTGTAAACAACAGCAAGACACTTCAGCCAATCTAGATCCCAGGTTGCACCTTTGTGGACTGAGAAAACGTAGTGGAGTCAGCCGGCTGTGAACCCACTTGCTGGGGTCTTCTTTCCGGGAGGTGAGCTTCGGAAGTGAAAATGCAAAGAAAGTATAAGCTTTTTCCAGAAATATTCAAAGGTAGCGTTGATAGAAGAAGGAAAGCAACTCAGATTATGAAATTTCATGCCCTCGGAGGTGGAAGGCAGTTCCCTTGGACTATCCTCTTTGCTATAAGGTCCTGCTTTCTTTATTTGGCGGTGGCGAAATGAAAGGGTCCTGCCCTCTTTTTTTTTTCTTCTTCTCCACCCACCTCTTTGAAGCCCTTGAAAAAAACAAAATGCGGCCGGCAATTTTTTGTTCAGAGCTGAACTATCGAACAATTGAGGTTGTTCGGCTGACATTTTTTAAACATCACCAAAAATCGCTGGCCAGAATTTTTCAAGGGGTGGGTAGAGGGAAAGAAGGAGAGAAGGGAGAGTGGAGGGAAAGAAGGAAAGAAAGGAAAAAAAAATGGGGGGAAGAACGGATCAGTTTGAAAGAAGGAAAGACGGGTTTAAATGGGTTGCCGGAAGAGGGTTACCGGGGGGGATTTACTGGAGAGAGAAAGGGGAGGGGTGGGGAAGAAGAAGAAAGGAAAAAAAAAAAAATGGTAAATGGTGTATTTAAAGGTTTAGTTGGTATTGTAATATAAGGGTATGTATATTTAGTAAAAAAATGATATTTATGTATAACAAAATAATAATATTTTTATAATTTATTTTAAAAATATATTAATAAAAAATAATGGTGTTAATAGCGCTACTCTTTTCCTTTTAGCAGCCCTCTCCTAGCACTTTCCCCCACCTCCTACTCTCCCTTGTTTGGGTTTTGCCAATCCCAATTATGAATGCTTTGAGAGGACGATGAAATAAAGCATGTAAATGTAAATTGTTGTTGATCAAATTTAAAAATTGCGTAGAATGAGAATTCTGTAATTTGAGACGATCTTTAATTGTATTGATTTGTTCTGCAAAAAAAAAAAAAATAGTTCATTTTATCAATAGCATTTTTATTATTTGCATTATGAAATATATTTATTTAATAGTAAATTAAATTTGATTAATGATATTTAATTTCTTTTTAAAAAAGTGAATCGATAAATATGTTATGTTTTGCAATTTTTGAAAAAAATGAAGTAAATACACATCATAATTTAAAAAAAAAAAAGTTAAGTTTTTTGGTTGGAGTAAGTAGAAATTAAATGATAATAATCATCTTCTTCATTTTTTTTTTGTACCATTTTTTTCATCTTAATATTTTATGCCACTAGGCAACTCAATCAACATTCACTAAGTGCAGTTAGGTCACATGAAATTTCAGTCATTATCAAATAAGGACATTTTGGTCTTTTTATTGAAAATTTAACGCCTCAACTGACGACTGTTAGTTGAGGGATTAACTGATATCCCAAATTTTTTAGTTAAGTATCAAAGTAGAAAATGTTCAAATTCAATAACTTAGGTAAGAAATATTGATAAGTTCCGAAACCAATTTATATTGAGGGGCCTTATTTTTCTCATTTGCCCATAGCCTCCAAAAAAAAAAAAAGTCAAGACCGACCCTCGTTTTCACTCTAATATTACTCGATATATTAAGAGCGTCCACAATGGTCGCCTTGATCCAACACTCTAAAATTTAGTTTGGAGAAATTTAGAGGCCCGGAGCTCACAGTGGCCTCCCAAGCGAGCTCTCTATCTCCAAAAGCCGGCAAATCACTCTCTACCGATAGAGAGTAATTTAGCTGGAATAGTAAATTTTTTGGGCGAAAAATTGTCTACTTTCTCTCATTTTGTACGAGTCTTCTTCCCCTTCTCCTTCATTTCATCGACGCAACAGTCTTCTTCCTCTTCTCCTCCATTTCATCGCCCAATTTTGTACAAGTCTGAAAACTTCAGGGAGATAGCGCGTTAGCGAGGCTGCCGGAGCGCGCCCTAGCGCAGAGGGGGTGCAACTGAAAATAAACAAGGCCGCCGTTGCACGCTTTAGCGAGAAGTCGACGCACGCCCTAGTGCAGAAGGGTTCAATTGAAAATACATAGGCCGGCGCGCCTTAGCGGAAGGGGAGAAGCGCGCCCTAGCGCCTTAGCGCACCGAGAAGCACGATTTGAGGACCGTGGCAAAGGAAGGACAGAGTGGTACGGAACTGGCATCCGATCGTCCACGGCCGATTACGGTTAATATTGGAGAATTGATTGCTGATGCAAAGGAGTCTCATAGATTCAAGGGGAAAGGGGTATCACATCATCCTTTTTCATCTGAAGAGCTTGACTCAAGACACACGCATTTGCCTAGAAGGTACATTCATACCTGTGTTTTGGGTCTAATTTTTCTAACTCAGTATTCTTTGAAGTGTCAACTTGGACTTGGGATATCGGTTTATGACCCAAACATCATGTAACACATTCGGATATTACACGTCTTTTACTTGAATGTATAATAACCGGAGATAGTCGTTAATTAATAGTTGTAGTCTTGTATATAGCAGTGCTAAATAGCTTTGTTATTACAACAATA
Organism: Platycodon grandiflorus; assembly: GCA_016624345.1. NCBI lineage: Eukaryota > Viridiplantae > Streptophyta > Magnoliopsida > Asterales > Campanulaceae > Platycodon > Platycodon grandiflorus. The sequence goes on from CM028368.1 coordinate 29,256,099, forward strand.
TTTCTAGTTATTGTTTGTTTCAAAACTCTTTTAATACATATGGGTCAGCATTTGGTTAAAAGTTGAATACTTGGTGGAATTTCATAACATGGAGTTCAGGAGGTTGATTGGGGGATAAAGGAGTTCTTTTTGAAAAAGAGATTATAATCAATCTTTTTTAATTATAAATATTCTTAATTTTTGAAGAATTAAACTAATTATATACTAGTCTTACATAGTAGAATTATTACTCCATGAGTTTTGTTTAGCTAATTAGTTCATGAAGCAAAACTATTTGAATGGAATGTTCTAAGATAAATATGACTTTTTAAGTTGAATGAACAGAGTAATAAATCACAAATGAAGGAGTATCTATTTTAATCTGGCGTAGCCCACATGTAATGAGATTTTACAGTCTCTTTGGAGCCATTACTCAATCCTCCCTTCTTGGTTGTACCCATGTAGGCATGCTTCTTTCATGTATTTTAAGAATAAATGGAACATTGATACTTTGTACGGCAAGTATTTGAGAAAGCTATGGTCAATAGTGCTTAGATGTACTTATCAGTTCTGCCCTGTAACAGAATGATTCCTTCTTGTTTGATTTTTATTGTTTGTTCTATTTCATTTTAGATTCACTATTATGTTCAATCGCATATCCAAATAAATGAGTACAGAAACCGCGTAATATTGGTAAGTATGCGGTGTTAAGACAAAGTCGGGTGCTACAACTTAATTCTTGTGTGTTGATTTACTTATTTCTTTCTTCCTTTTTGTGTAACTGACGTGTAATTTAGAATCTTCTTAACTTCACGGTGCTTACTGGTTTGGTTGTAATTAAAATGAAAATTTCTTTTCTTTTTCCTTAACCTCGTATACAGGTAAGGATTTATTCTGCTTATTTGCCACTGTAATAGTTTATGAGTAATCAATCAACCCGTGACCTTTTGTGACGATGATATATATTATACCTTTTTCTTGTGAATGAGGTAAAGATGTTATCAAACTGATTACACATAGATGGTATTCCATTTTTCCTGAACCAAATCAAGCAGCTGTCCATTGAAGGGATGACCCGCTTTTTTGAATTCCCACTTTGGACTATCAAAAGGTTTTTAGAAAGGTTGCCACTTTCTTTCTGAGATGTAGCTCCCATGAATTATAGACTTTACGTATTCAATAAGGCATGTGAATATCTATGTGGATTAATGTACACACATGGAATATTGGTACAGGCTAAGTACCTGCATAAGATAAGGGTATTGATCATGACTAATGCCAAATTATACCAACTATTCAAGTAAAGTAATTAGTTGCTGTTCAAAGGAAGAAACTATGTTTGCTAATGCCTTAACATTGTGATGAGACGGTAAAGTATTTGTTAAGAATGGTGAAAATTTTCCAGCATATGTAGGTTGTTTAGCATAATGGAGTATTTATTATTTTCCCTCCAACAGAGATAAGTACTTTTAGTTGTGCCATTTAATATGGCTTCCATTCCTTAAAAGTGTAAATTGCTTTGCACTTTTTGTTTCTGAACTTAAACAGCTTATTGTATCCTACAGGAGTGGAAAGAGTACTTATCTCCAACAAATGTGTCTGATTGTCATTCTTGCTCAAATTGGTTGCTACATTCCTGCCCGCTTTGCAACTTTGAGAGTAGTTGATCGTGTATTTACGAGGATGGGGACTGTGGACAATCTCGAATCAAACTCCAGTACAGTATGTTCCTTACTTCCTCGCCCCGTAAAACAAAATCATGTTACATGATAGTGACTTTCAAGTGATTATTATGTTTATTTAATTAATCACATTTAGATGTTTGTTAGCATGGCAATCCTTATGACCAAAGAAATACTCTAACTAATGCTATTATGCAAATTTTGTAGGAATAGAGGTCCTTGAGTCTTGATTGTACTAAAGTTAAGAACATTGTTTTTATTTTTTTATATGTCCCATGACAATTCAATTTCAGGAATTTATGCTGTAGGGCACATATATCATTCTCAACTCCATACGTTTACATCACTTCAACCATATATACATATGATCTCATTCAAAAGATAGTAATGTCTATTTATGTAACCAATCATAATAGATTATGTTTTCTCTTTCCTTTGTTTTTTAAAGTAGAATGCAGCCCTGTGCCTCACTCCATCCCATCTTTTTTTACTAAATCTACCATCATAATATACTACACATGTATAACAAAATAACAAGCATAAGAGTTGTATTTAGTTGATCATCCTTTTCAATAATCAGATTTTATACTTCCAAATGAAGTAGTCTTAGTTCTTATACTATACGGATCATATTGTTCATATCATGCTTGCATTGGGTTGGTTACGATCATAGTCGTTTGAATGCCTTCTATGCTTTGCATGCTTGGTCATTAATGCTTTGAGTGTTCATCTTAGCATGTTTACACGTAACTAAGTCCCATTGGAGTCTTGGTACCTTGCATATATGACTTATAACATTCATCTTGATCATAGTATGCTTGGTTGAAAGATTAGAAGCTTTGTTGCTTCGTTTGAGTCTTGGTGTTTGCCTTCGTTGCTTGTGTTGCTTGTGTTTCGTCTTGCGAGATGTTCTTTTGAGTTCTAGACCATGTGTACTAGTATTTCTCATGCTTGCACAATCATTATTCATAGACTTGTTGCATTTGGAAATAAGATGACCAACTTATTACTTCTCAGATTCAGTCCTGTTTTTGGGCGAACTTCGGAAAATTCTGGTACCAATCTACTTAAGTGATGGAGATTCCCTTTGGTTGTATTTTACCTACATATGTTAGGATACTCCCTGAAAATTTTGATAATTTTCCAAGGTGTCTAAGTACCTTATTTAGGTCTTGACTTACGGCTGTGCCAGAATTCTGTTTTCAGGAAATCAGCTTCTGTACTTGATTTTGTAGTAACCTTATTTTGATGAATATAAGTCCAAATGGAGTAATTTAAAAAGCTAAAATATAGTTTAATGAGTCTAGTTTCAGAAAAATCAATAATCACCTCATTTGGAGTTGTGAGCTATTTATGGTCGATTTTACAAGATCGACTGTCCAGTAACAACAAAATGGAATTTTGGCCATGAACAGTTAAATCACGCATACGGGATATTTTGTCATTTTTGGTTGTTGTCTTCAATTAGACTTTGCTTTTGGGAACTTGAACTTATTGTATTTATGTCTATTACTTGTAGTAACTTGTATTCTATTTTGAGTGCCGGCGCTTGTACGCCGAGCCTTATATAGTTGTAGTTGGTTCATATGTTTAAAGTCTTCCGCCGAGCATCACATTAGCTCTTAATTACTTTTGTTGTTTCTCCGGCATGTTTAGCCGTCGAGGTGTTATAGCATGAACTGTTTAGTGTTGGGTTCCGGTTGTAAAGTCGCCGATGAATTGGTATACTTGTCTTTAATCGTTATATCAGTTTTAAAAGTTTTAGAATATTCCGCCTCTTGGTGCCGAGTTGCGTCACGTCTACAATGTTGCGCCACGTCGTTTCTTTAATTGAGTCCTTGCATGAATTGTAGTCCTATTTGGATGGCAATAGCAGAATTTGCTGAATCATTTGTTGATTATTTCAAAGGTTCCATTGGATCATTGATTTCAAGATAGCTCAATTCTCATCCTCACTCTAATATTTATGGTGCCGATTGTATCACTTCGATCTCTTATCTAGGTGCTTGCGGTCAATGTTGCCAAGGATGCGACCGACTTAGTAGCCAAACTACGTGTCTACCACCACACCGCACAAACCAAAGGTATAAGAAGCACTTATCAAAGTAGTCCGTTGTTGCATTAGTAACTTTCATGTTCACTTTTCTATCTACTTCGTTGGTAAGAAGCTATAGGATGAATGTCCCTCCACCCGATATGGCCAATTGCACTTTTCTACAATCTAATTCCTTGATTAGACAACAAGTAGTATATGGCAATCGCTACTACATCATTTCTTTACCGCTTCGTTTAGTTCTCCGTTATCGGTTCATTTTGGGAAAGTTATTTATTTAAAGAAAAAATGGGAATCCAAGTTCTCACTCACATTTTGTTGTATTTTTAAAGTGTGAATTGGTGACATTATTGACAATGAAAAGTCATTAAAAGATGCAGGACTTGCCGCCAAGGATTTGAAGGAAATGTCCAATAGTTTATCCACACACTTTTATGTTGTGTGTCCATTTGTGCCGTGTATATCTTAATATGTGACCGCCTAAGCTTAGGTTTGAAAGAGAGAGTGACAGAACCTAGCGACCAATAAATCTTATAGATTTGCTATGTTTCACTGACCGCTGGCTACTAGATGGATAACCATAAAATATATTTTCAAATACACGAGGATATAATTGATTGAATAATTATGTTGGAGATTTTGCTATCAAGGACAGCCCAATATTCCTTTAGTACAAGGCTTTTCTTTTTGGTCGAATCGGCACAAGATTATAGAAATTGAAGTACTTCCTTTCTTTTTTTCTCGTGTGGGTGGGTGCTTTCTTTTCTTTGCATTGATGCTTGTCTAAGAGCTAGCCGGTGTCTCCTACTATAGTTGCGCATTATAGGTAAGGTCCGAGGGTATTGAATTTTGAGGGGTCCAACCCAAAATCAATTGACTTGTGAGATGTGAGTTGTTGGGACCTAATGATTTGTGTTCTCCAAGCTTGAGATTGTATTTAGGCCTGATTTTTTGTTTTTTAAAGATTTTGTTTTTGTTAATTTTCATCATTGCTTTGTAGATGATATTTTTGAGTATCTACGCAATAAGGTTAGAGAGGTTAGGATGCAGAAGGTCTTGTGTCGGCATGGGGTTTACCTATAAAGTAATCTTCCGAGTGTTTGAGATTTAAATAACTTAGATAATAGATTAAACTTGTTTACATATTGGTGATCTCGAACTTGTATTAGTTTACATTTTTCCCGTATCGTGGTGATCCACACGTTAGAATAAATTCAAACAAGGACATAGCTTTAGCGACCAAAATAGAATGAGAGCCGGCTTCCCATAGTGTAGAAAAGAGTCAAATTTCTGTCCAAGAAATGTGGGCAACTAACTTTCAACAAGAAAAGAGGAGAAGGAGAATGATTGTTTTCTTTTTCCCTATGTGATCTATAAGCTTTATACTAGAATGTGCATAGAGACAATTTGGGGATCGAATCACCGGTTGACAAGTTGCTTCTATAACATTTCTTGAATCGAAGATGCAGCGCATGCATATTTGGGAGAGTCCACTTTGCTTCTATTTCCCATTTGTCTAATGCAAAATATTGATGCTTCTTAGAAGTGTGTTTGCTTCTTAGTGTATCAATGTAGTCCTTCCATTCCGTATGTTAAAATTTCAGCCATTAAAGGGTCATGTTGTAAGCATATGATCTCATTCAAAAGATAGTAATGTCTATTTATGTAACCAATCATAATAAATGTACACATTTTACTTGGAATTCCTGGGCAAAAAACTCTAGATCTGTTACCACCATTTTGTCATTTATTTCTCTATTAACCCTGTGATAAGGTAGTGGTTTCAAATTACCGGGCTAGAAGTATAATTTGTTTATCTTGCTACGGCTTAGGCGTCTATTGATGTGAATGTTTAGTAAAATCTGTTCTTTCTTTGCTAGAATTCCCGGAACAAGAATTTGACACGTATATTAAAGTCAAGAGCGAACTCGAAAAAGCTCCTCAATTTCCATTTTTTCCCAAAGAGGAGGAGATGAGTGAAGAGGAGCTTGACAAAATGATGGAAGAGCGGTACAAACCTGGTTCTAGTTTTGTTAGATATGCGTAAGATGGATATGAGGCTACTGTGGTCAACTCAAAGATACACGTTAATCCCGATCGCTAAGGAACCAACCATTTGGAAAGTCAAATGCATGGTATCTTTTATAAAGTTAATGTGAGAGCTTGTTAAACCTTTATTTTTCTCAACCTTGTCTTGCCGATCAACTTTTTGGCTATAGGTTGGACGTGAGAGGCATTCACTTTCGCCTTATGCAAAAGTATGTTGACTTGCACTCTCTGACCTAAGTCTCAGATAATTTTCGCTCTGTAGAGCATGTAAAGGGTTTTATTTTTATTAAATGAAAAGCAATGCGATATTAATGAGGTATGTTTTTTTTTCTTTGTGGTTCTTTATTATACCCTATGTCCCCAAAAGGAGTCCTACACTTTTGAGTTAGTCCCGTCTCATTTTCAAATTTAAGCTATAAATTTTCATTATTTTTCAATTTTTTCTATCTTTTTGAAAACATGGTATTTCTCTTATGCGTCATCATACAACCAAAGATAGATTTTAGTGCAATTAGAAGGAAATACATGGACGTAAAAGTACAATTTAAAAAGTTTGACTTTTGAAATGCATCTCTTTCGGACAGAGGAGTACCATTTTTATCTTGGTATGTGGTGGTGGGTTTTGTGTGTGTGTGTGTGAGAGAGGGAGGGGTTGTTGGTTATAGAGAATCAATTTTTCTCTTTGATTCCTAAGTTTCGTTTTCGACATAATGAACTATTCTGCTATGTTGTTGTTTCATTTTTTCTTTTAACTACAGCATGCAATGGAATTTGTAGCAACTATTTTACTCGAGTGGCTCTTCCAACAAATGAAGTTTCTCATCCGATCTTTGTCGCCTATTATCTTGCAAGTGATTTTCATTAGTTCGCTTATTTATTTATTAAGTGATTTGAGTGTGTATTATTCTCTTTAACCGAGTTTGTTTGATGAGTGAAGGTATATCAACCATATCTTGTTTTTTTTTTTTTTTCTTTCAGATGAAAATGCATTTATCAGTTGTGGAGGCAATGCCCACTTTCATTTTCCTCAAGGAAGGGAGTATAGTGGAAAGGGTTGTGGGTGCTAGGAAAGAACTCCAAATGGCTACTGCTACTGCATCAACTTAATGGGAAAGATTATTGATGCCAACAATTTCTTTCTTTTACGTTTGTTTATGATCGTGTAGTTACAATAAACACGGATATGTAAGCTATTTGATGTTTATCTTATAGTTTCAATTGTTGACTTTGTGGGAATCCTTTGGGATAATATATAAGTTGAAGAAGTTGTACATTTAAGTTTTGTTTTTGTGCTTGCCCAGTGTCCTTTTCTTGCCAATCATCAAGGTTTTATTCTTGTGTTATCGACATGGCTCTATATGGCTTGGGTAGGAGCAATGAGAACGCCATAACATACGTAGTGGAAAATTAGGATCATCGGCAAAATAATTTTTGACAAGGTTGTTGTGTGCTTTCGCGCAATCTTAGCTTATGAATATACCTCAGTATAACTAAGGTTGCTCGGGCTCGGGTTTTTCAACCAATTAAATATAAATTGTTTTTTAGATTGACATATATTTTTAAATAAAAGTAATTGACATTATTAAAAAATACAACATATTTTTTCATAGAATATAAATTTAAGATATAAAATATTTCGTATCACTTGTGGTGGAAAAATATAAATCAAAAAAAGGGAAAATAGAATGATAGTTAGGTTTGTTAGTTGATGGGATAAAATAAATTTAATTTTTAGAGGGTTATATAGAGAGTTATTGTTGGAGTGAATTTATTTTTAGAGTGTTAAAAAGTAAAATTTGAACGGAAAACGAGGTGTTTAGAGAGTGGTATAGGAGTATTGTTGTGGTTGCTCTAAGACCGAGTAATCCATTTCTTTAAGTGCCCCTTAAGAGCATCCACAACAATAACTTTCTATATCACTCTCTATACACCTTGTTTTTCGTTCAAGTTTTACTTTTTAACACTCTAAAAATAAATTCATTCCAACAATAACTCTCTATATAACTCTCTAAAAATTAAATTTCTTTCATCTCAACTAACAAACCTAACTATAATTCTATTTTTATTTTATTTTTTAGCACAATCGAATGAAATATTTTAAATTTTATATTCTATAAAAATTATAGTACTTATATTTTAATAATTTCAATTTCAATTTTAATAATCTAAAACACATATGTGATAAAACTAATAATTTAGTTACAACCATCATTAAATTTCTTTAATAATATATTTAATTTTTTAATACATTAGATCCAAAATATTAATAGAAAAGGAACAAATCTTTCTTTGTGTGTGTGAAAGTGAGGGGCCGGGAGGAAAGAGAAAAGAAATGGAGAAGGACAAGCAGAGACAAAAATGTTACTATTTGTGTTAAAAGACTCCCTATATTTTGGGGGTTAATTAGTTAGTTTTAGAGATAGGGGGTGATATAGAGTGTCCACTGTAAGCTCTAAGAGCGTCCACAGTGGTGCACTGCATCACACTCCCTAAAACCACTTTTAGAGATTTTTAGAGATTTCTACCCTCCTCGATCCTACAAATGCCTCTAGTCCACCCTCTATCTCTAAAATCAACTAAATCACCCTCTAAATATAGGGGGAGTTTTAACATGAATAGTGACTCAAATCCTCTACATTTTCCTCACTTTATTTGAGCACAATATACTTTTGTTTAATATTTTGGAATGTAAATTATTAACATATACTCTCTCTGTCATTAAATTATTATCTTATTTTTTTTATCCGTTCCAAAATAATTGTCTTATTTTTTTTATCCGTCCTTAAATAATTGTCTTATTTGAAATTTTCATAATTTAGGAGATCATTTTTACCATTTTACCCTTACCTTTCTCTCTACTTTAATTATGCGCCATATACACATGGGTTAAAAGAAACTACACATTATACCAATATTAATAATTAAGTCGGTTATTTTTGTTAATCCGTGTGTCGAGTCAAATAAGACAATAATTTAGGGACGGAGAGTACAATATATTTTTTATAGTATATAAAATTTAAAATTTAAAATATTTCATTTTAATTGTGGTAAAAAATATAAATAAAAGAGAAAAAATATAATGGTTTGTTAATTGAGATGAGAGATATTTAATTTTTAGAAGGTTGTATAGAGAGTGCTTGTTGGAGTGGATTTATTTTTAGAGTGTTAAAAAGTGAAATTTAAATGAAAAATGAGGTGTTTAAAGTGTAATATAAAAATATATTGGGGATTATTACTGTGAATGCTCTAAGGTGATTAAATATCTCTAAACTAGGGATAGAGGGTAATTTGGGAGTGCCTCTGTGTTGCTCTGAAACTGGTGGAACCTCGGACGATGTAAAGACCTCAGAGTTGCCTGATCCTTATAGGGTATAGCTTGAAGCCTTTGACCTTCCAGAATTGACATCATTGGCCCTTCTTTCTATAACCTTTTTCCAACTTTCCATTTGATTCTTAATGTTCCGAAAGTAAAACCAATTGGCCCTCCCAATCTTTGGTAATCTTAAATCCATAATACCTTAAGATTACGTTTCATTGTCTACACCGATTTATATATATATATATATATATATATATATATATATATATATTTATATATACTCCATCCGTTACTAAATTATTATTTTATTTAAACGGGTACACAGATTAAGAAAAATAATTTATTTTAATTATTAATATTAATATAGTGTGTAATTTTCTTTAATGCCTATGCAGATACCCATAATTAAAATATGTTAAAAAGTAAGGATAGAATGATAAAAGTGTTGTCTAAAATGAAAGTTTAAACAAGACAATTATTTGGGGACGGACAAAAAGAAAATAAGACAATAATTTAGAGACGGAGGGAGTAATTTTGTTCTCATTACGTTTGAAAGTCTTACTCCCTTCGTCCTAAATTATTGTCTTCCTTCTTTTTTTATCCGTTCTAAATAATTATCTTGTTTGAAACTTTGCTTTTAGAACATCACTTTTATTATTTTATCCTTATTTTTTCTTTCTACTTTAATTATGGGCTATATACACATGGAAATTAAAAGAAACAACACACTTTAACAATATTAATATTCAAGTCAATTATTTTTTCTTAATCTATGTATCGGGTCAAATATAACAATAATTTAGGGACGGATGGAGTAATACTTAATTATCTCTCTCTGTTGAATCTTAAAATTATAGGTAACAAATCGAACAAGATATTTATTTGAAAGGTTTTACAATGGCACTTAATAATGTTTCCTTTAATGGAAAAAGGCGTGCTACAAATCATTTTTAATACTCTCTTCGCTCCAAGTAAATAGTTCATTTTCTTTTTATAGAAGTTAACATAAGACAAAATTAAATAAAAATTTATACATCTGTACTTATATTTTAAGAAATAAAATTTCATTAATAAAAACTATCTTAACAATACTATGGATTACAACTTTAATAACTTTGTAAAACCACTAGATTTATGTTAATTATTGGTCAAATTTTAGCTTAGTTGACCAAAAAAGTAAAGTGAACTCTTTACCCTGAACGGAGGGAGTACATTGAATTGAAATGAGTAATGCTAGAGGTACTTAATGTGTACCTAATTTTATTTACAAAATAATGTGACATTATATAAATCATCTTATTAACTTCAATTTTTAACCGTAAAGCCTACAAAGTGCTTAATAAGAAGTTTGTAATGAAATGTACTCCTTCGTTCGATAAATGTTTCTAGTTGATAAAGCATTTAAATTGAGAAACATAATTAATGATGTGCGTAAAATATTTTCTCGACGATAATACTCATGAAAATTAATTGAGTTTAACTATTTTAAATAATTGAGTTTCTTTAGAATGTGTTATATTAAATGAAATTTTAAGGATATTTTAGAAATAATTATAAATAATAGGTAGATCAAAATTCTTTAGAAAATTAATTAGTTGAGACATCCCAAAATAAAAAGTGGGAACATTAATTTATACCGGATGGAGGGAGTATATTAGGCAAAGATAATCCATAACTTTACTACTATATATAGAAAATATATACTCCATCCGTTTCGGTAAGGAGTTGTGATAATTGTGATATCTCACATCGGGTAGATGTGGGACTTGGTGTGCCTTATTAGATGTCACCCACTACCACTAGGCAACCTATCTATGGGCTTTTGGGTGGCTTGTGGTGGGCCAATTGACCTAGGTGCGTAGGGGCCGTGTGGGCTATGCGTGGCGGACCGGGCTTCGGGCTCGGGTCGTTACAATTCTAAAAATGTATTTCGTCTCTTATTTTAATCGGCGAATTTTCGTCAAATGTGCATCGAAATCAAGGAGTAATTAATAATATTTATTTTTATGTACAACAATTGGAATGGAAAACGGAACACTTTATTGAAATAAAAGATCTTATTTACGCGACGACCATCTAATGGTACATTAAAAGAAAAGTAATGTTAGAGACACAAAAAGTTACAAAATTTAAGTTAATGCTATTGAATGATCGTATAGTCGGATATGATCCTCTATTCTAAAAATGTGTTCCATCTCTTATTCCAACCGTCGATCTTCGCCACATGTAATACCCCACCCAGCCTTCTTTCCCTGGTTCACTCGTAGTCTTTCGATATTGACCTTAAAATCCTGAGAGTGAGGTGTCATACTTGTTAAGTGTGACGTGTTTGGTTGAGAACCGTATTTGACACATAATTAAGCTACATTGTGTCATGCGTTGTTTCGTATCCGTTTGAGACTATTCTCGACCTTGATTAACATCCGTATACGTTGTTCATTTTCCGTCCCATTGACCTAATCTTGGTTTAGACTCCTTTACGATTGATGATCATATCGATCTTGCCGTTAACCCACACGTCGAGTCATTTCAAGTCTTTCGATGCCCCGAATTGTACTCCAATCTTCATACGGGTAAATGCGTGGGCATTACGTTGAACTTCTAGCGTTGTTTCCAGGCTTTCCGAGAACCTTCCTCGAGTGTTCCGACCTTCCCATAGACTTAGAATCACTTTGGGATCATTTAGAATCATTTCGGGAGCGTTTTGGAGCATTTTTGGAGAGTTCGGAGAATCTGGACACAAAGCGATCGCCCTGGAAAGTTCAAAGCGATCGCCCTGCAACTAGAGGGCAAAGCGATCGCCCCGGGGGAGATCAGAGCAATCGCCCTGATTCCAGAAGGCAAAACGATCGCCCTGGTTAGAGCAAAGCGATCGCCCTGCCCCGTACTTTGCTCGTCCGATTTTTGTTCTTTCTCGATTTTAAACATTTTTAAGTGGTTTAAAATGCTCAAATAAGCCCGGGATTGGACCAAACACTTACCCATGGTATTAATAAAAGATCACAACTCTATTTTTCTCCCTCATTTTATCCTCAACCCAGATTTGAGAGAGAGAATCTAGAGAGTGAAGAGAAAGAATTCACGATATCTTGAGCGTTTGAAGTTGGATTCGCACGTGCCATCTTCGCCGAAGCGCTAGCGACGAAGGGAACATTTCTAATCGAAGGGATCATCCGATCTGTTGAGGAATCACCACCTCACCTCATCTCCCACGTTAGAGAGAGAAAGTGAAGTTTTGAGAAAGAGGAAGCGTGATTTGGACTTGGATCGAGCTTGGGATCGACGTTTGGACTCCGAAGCGGCGAGGTCACGAAGGAGTACATTTCCACCGAAGGCCCTTGGATTTTGTGGAGAATTTGTGTTGTATTATAAGTTACTAATCTCTTTCTTAGATTTTGAGCATCGTAGTATAATATCACGATGATTACATGCTATACATGTTGTATATGAACTCCCTAAATGCTATACTTGTTCAAAATGATCTACTAGCATGCTAATTGATGGGTATTGATTAATTGTTGTTAATTTTGTGGTCTCCGAATATTAGAGACTTGTGGAGTTCATTGTTGTACACGTTGTTGTTATTATTGTGATGATTGTTGTCTCCGAGTAGAGACTCCTTAAAATTGTGTTGTGAATATTGTTGTTGTTTCCTGAGTTGTAGACTCGTGGGTTTGTTTTATAGTTGGGTTCTGGCAAGTAAAGTCGTCGATGACTTGTATTAGTTATATCGAGTATTTATAACTCATTGAGATTTTAATCGTTAGTACACTCGCGAGATTGTTATGAGTAATAGACTTTTGGTATATTGAGTCTTGTGATCAAGATGAGTATGTAGGGATGATGCTACGGTTCGTCCCGATGTTTTAAATATTTATAAGACTCGAGCGCAATGTTGGGATATTGTGAATTGTATATTACCCCGAATGGACTAGACTCTAGTTGTGACCGACTTCGCGGAGTCGAATAGGACGTTAAGAATATACGTCGTGTAATGAGTTAACGAGTAGTATTTTAGTCTTCTACGATGTGGGATGACGCATTGATGAGATTTTGATAGAGTAACTTGAGCTAGGTCGACTTAGTCAACGTTGTTGATCACATGACTACTTGAATTGGGTTGGATGAGTATATATATATATATATATATATATATATATATATATATATATACCCTACGTCTAAGCTTTAATTAATTATTAAAGGTAATCGTGACTTCATATAAGTTACTAATGAGTTGTGTACGATCATGTGTGACGTACGTTGGGAATGACTTAGTCACTACACATTGAGTGACGTGTTTATTATGAGTTAAAGTTTTGAGATACCCCGCTTATCATCCAAGAGGGTGCGGAACTAGTGTTGAGTTGCTACGCACATATTACGTAGTGAGTTTGGAATGTAGTGGATTATGAGGCATATTATTGAGCGTATTGTGATCATAGGATGCCGTAGAGATCCTAAGTTGAGCGTGTTAGTAAGACATTGATTTATAATTGTAAGTACAAGTAGGCTTACACATGTTGTGATTATAAAGTCGAGCATTTGCGGACTTAAATGATTTGGTGTATGTGTGGTTGTTCTAGTAAGCAACAGGACAATCATCCTACTTTGATGATTGATTGTGTGTTTAGTAATTACAAGCACATCATGTTGATTTGGTATGTGATTCAATAGAACACATTATGGTTTGATTTCGATGAGTTGTGATTCAATAGAACACATCATGATTTGATTTATTAAATTGTGATTCAATAGAACACACTTTGATTAGTTTAGCATAAGTAAAGATCTACTTGTGCATTGCATCGAGTCCAGCTGGCATATGTGCATTGGAGGTGTATTGATGCTCGGTTATTGCGGCAGTAGGGGCTTCATAATAGCCGAAGGCTAATACACTGGGCCTCTCCCTACCGTTGGCCACGGTATGGGTTTTCTCTAGTCCCACAATTGAACGGAATAAACGGCGACTGTGTATTGTCGACATTATTTTGTATGCATTGGGATACGGATATCGGTCCCTTGTGATACCTATAAGTGACTAGAGCCGTCTTCTCTCGGTCGTAGGGGATCGAGCAATACGTCGACGTGGATATAGAAAATGGTCCACAACGGTACTTGTAGATCGTGCTTGACGTGGTCGGGTACATTATTTGTTGGGTACTTGTAGATCGGCGACGCGATCGGGTACACATATTTGTTTCGGGATACGAGCACCGATCCCTTTGAGATTTGTGTATGGCAAGAGCAAAGACAATCATCTATTTCTCGTTTGATCGATATTGGGAAATGTGTCCAGGATTAGCGGCACAGTTGTTTATTTTGGTTCTCTGAAGCAGAAGTGCAGGAACCTATTATTATTATTATCTTGTTGGATAGTAGCAGAGGCATCCTTTATAGTTCTGTGGAGCGGCATTACGATCGTTTACTACGGCTTCATGGAGCGATAAGGTCAGAAGTGTTTCAAGGGATTTCAGAGGTGTACTTCGAATCCACCGTATTCACCTTTATGTGTTTATTTTACGTTTTACGTGCTTCCTATACGAGCGAATGTTGGTCGTGGTCTCCAACCAAGTGCATGACGGTTGGCGGCACCGAGCCTCTCGTGAATATAGGGTTGGTTGTCTTATGTGCTACAACCCGTTTATTATCCTGTTATATTGATGTGCATAATGCCATGCCATATTGCCGCATTAGTAACTTACGGATTCTTCGACTCATTCCTTCCATTTGTTTTTCCTTAGTGGCGTGTTGAGTTCCAAGAGTGAAGCTTTAGTTCGAAGTTGTACTTAGATTATTAGTTTGTTTTTATCACTTGTATTTGTGAGATCGTCGCTAAACCGAGTTATGTAAACTTAGTATGTCGGGTAGAGATTCTTATATTCTATAGACTTACATTTGGTGCCGACTTGTGGAGTCGTACCGGTTGTACTATTTTACATCTTTAGCTTTCTTGTTGATGTGGCCTTGTGCCCGTTGGTATTTTATTTATGGTTTTTCCGAGCGTTTTGTCTCGTGGTGTTGTAGTTATTGTGTTCTCAAGCACTTGTTTAGCCGTGGAGGTTTTTCATATTTGTGGTATTATATTTAATCAAGCTTTGAAGCTCATGTTCATTTTGTATTCCGTTGCTTGGTTTTTTAGGTTTTGAGCTTTTGTGGCTCGCTTTATTCGCTTTCAACTGTTCTTCTTCGGTTTGGCGCTCGAGTTGGGGTTCAACATCGAATCTCGAACTCGGATCGTCGCACCACATGTGCATCAAAAATCACGGGATAAATAATATTGTTTATTTCCATGTACATGTGACGAAGATCCGATGGTGAAAAATGAGATGAAACACCTTTTTAAAATAGAGGATCCTATCACTCCATAGTATGCACGTCATTCACTAATTAACTAATGAAAAAACCAATTAATAGTCACCGACAATAATCTTATAGCTAAAATTTTGTGATTTCTTGTAGTACTCAAACATTATTTTTAAGAGAAATTGCGCAAAAAATAATTGAAATGACTATGCAAAGCACGGGAGACAAGTGTTCATTATGCCCATCCGTTACACATGCCACATGTTCAATAAACATAAATTTGTGAATAAACTTGAAGCAATATCAATGCGTGTGTGCGCGCGCCGTGTCTATCTATGTCTAGCCATTTTGCTGCTTTCATCACGACACCCATCCCCATTGTAATCCATAATTAAATATTCAGCAAATAAAAAGGAGAAGATTAATTTCTTAACGATCATATAAGTTATAGAATATCAATTTGAAAATGATATTTTTTATTGTGAATTTGATCATTGTATTAAAATTAAACTAAAATCATTTTAAACATATTGATGTGGATTTTGTGGAACTATAATGTCACAATACGCAATATAGACTGTCATCATTGAATATTTAATGAAAGTTAATAATTTAGGTTATATTTTAAGCACGATTATAAACATGATAGTCATATTTGTAAATTAAGAAATACAGTAATGATCAATTTATTCTCTACGATGGTTACAAATTACTCCCTTATTCTTAAATTATTATCTTGTTTGATTTTTTGAGTTAAATTGACTATTTTTAAATAAAAATTGATGTATATAATTTTATACATACTTTCGTACTACAAATTATATGTGTTATAATTTTTAAAATATATACTCCTCCGTCTTAAATTATTGTTTTCTTTTCCTTTTTTTCCGTCCCAAAATAATTGTCTTGTTTGAAACTTTCATTTTTCGAACATCACTTTTACTATTTTACCCTTACTTTTCTTCCTACTTTAATTATAAGCCACATACACATGGGCATTAAAGGAAATAATACACTTTTTTTTCAATACTATTCTAATATTAATAATCGTCAATTGAGCTTTTTTAATTTCATGCGGATCAACCTAAACAATAATTTAAGGACGGAGAGAGTATATAAATTTTTAAAAAATAACTAGGTAGACTGAAAAATACGATAACAATTTTACGGAAGTGTGACTAGTTTAAAAAAAGAAGCGGAAAGACAATGTTGGAAACGGGATTTTGATGATGTTGAAAAGAGACGAAAACCATTAGATCATACAGTACTTTTTAAAAACAGATATAAGAGCAATGAATGTTACCTTTAAATGCAGCCTGCAACATCAACTAACCACATACTACTTTACCTGCTTCTATTTACTTCCATCCTTCTTCCCTCACTCTTTACTCAAGTCTTTATATACTCATCTTCCCTTCTTCCAAACCCTCCCCACATCTCTCAGTCTTCTTTCTTTCTTTCCTTCTTTCCTTTGTTTGTTTCCTATTCTTGGTTATCAGTCCAGAAGATGGAGATAGCAAGAAGAAGCAAAGATGCTTCTTTACTGATTTGGGCTCTGCTTGCAGTGTTGCTTACTACTCAAAACTTGCTTCTTCCTGTCATGTCTACTGCCATTGTTGGTGATCAAAAGAACTACTTTCATTTCTCTCCTCCTACTGATCCGAATGCCGGATCTCCCCTACCGTTGTTGTCTCTCCTCCGGCAGGTACACACACACACACACACTCTTAGGTCTTATGCCATACAACAATGCACAACCTATTGTTGCATTTTGTTGCCAATGTTTTTATGTTACTATACAACTATATATATATATATATATATATATATATATATATATATATATATATATATTTATATATATATATATCGATAAAATATAACAGGGTTCTGAATCACTGTGTGAGCAGAAGTATGAGACGGTGCTTAATTAGTATTTGTTCTTTTGTTAATTGCAGGAGGAGTTTCGTACGGTAGTCCTCCAACACACGTAACTCCACCATCACAAGGATCCGGCGGTAGCTACGGAGGCACACCACCCGCTCATGGAGGCGGAACCACACCGTCTCACGGCGGCGGTGGGACCACACCGTCACACGGCGGCAGCAGCGGTCACCATGGACATAGAAGAAGCACACCGCCTACGGTTAACTGTGGAAATCCACCTAGCGGACATCACAATCCCACCCCTGCACCTCCCACAAGTGGTAGCGGACATCCCAATCCCACCCCTGCACCTCCCACAAGTGGTGGTGGTGGTGGTGGATATCACTACCCACCTCCCACCACCGGCGGCACTCCTCCTACGGTCACTCCGACAACCCCTTCAACACCAACCACTCCTTCTATCACCCCGACAACCCCTTCTACACCAACCACTCCTTCTATCACCCCGACAACCCCTTCTACACCAACCACCCCAGGCACCCCATATTCTCCATATGACCCAAACTCACCACCTTCTGGTGGCACGTGCGAGTAAGTACTCTATTCAAATATATTACTCCAGTGTCTCAAAATTAGTGTTTGTTTTAATAACGTGTAATTATCAAAAATAAACCGATAATTACACGCTATTACACTTTTTGTCCATGATCGTGAACAAAAGCAGACACTTATTTTTTGAACGGATCTCAAGAATTTGAATTCCAACTGTTTTTTTGCTGCTGCAGTTTCTGGAGGAATCACCCGACACTGATATGGGGACTGTTTGGCTGGTGGGGAACGACTTTAGGAGGAGCATTCGGCGTACCAAGCGTTCCTGGCTACGGATCCCACCTCAGTTTGCAGCAAGCGCTTTCAAACACCCGAACCGACGGCCTCGGAGCACTCTATCGGGAAGGCACTGCTTCTTTGCTCAACTCCATGGTGAACACTAAGTTCCCTTTCACAACCAACCAAGTCAAGAACAATTTCGTCGCTTCGCTTGGCTCGAACAAAGCAGCCGCAGCTCAGGCTAGGGTTTTCAAGCGAGCGAACGAGGCCGTATCCAAGTCCAGAGTCTAATTGTGTTTCTCCATCAACATAGGCGCGCAGTATTTTGATGTTGTTATTATGTGGCTTTTATTATTGTTTTAGATTTGGTATCTATTTACTATTTCTTATGAGCTATATCTGTGATGTTACACCATATTTATCATGGATAGTGACTTTATTTATTTAATCTATACTATCTATTAAGGAAATAGGCGACTTTATTTATTTAATCTATACTACTCTTATTTGTTCCATCCAAAAAATTTACGTTTGAAAAATTTAATTATTAAAGAATATATTAGTGTTATTAGAGTTAGTTATAATTACAAAAATATTTAACTACAATCAAGATGATAGTAAAGATGAAAAATTATAAAAATTATAAGTATAATTTAAAAGTGAATTCTTTAAATAAAATATTATAAAATAGTATAGTGAACTCTTTGTTTGGAACGTAGGGAGTATCAATTATGAAAATAGGCGACTTTATTTATATAATCTATACTATCTATTATTGAAATAGGCTAATTTATTTATTTAATCTATACTATCTATTATGAATATAGACAACTTTATTTATTTAATCTATATCTGTTTCATAATATTTGGCATTTGAGAAGCCAAATTTGTTTTCAATATATTTGACGTTTCACTATTATCTAGGATTTTAACATTTGTTACCAGATTTACTCTTATTTATAGCTACACATTATTCAATGTATGACCTCAACATTCCTTACGTCCCCTATGCTCAATGTACAACCTTTAACCCTAAAAACTTCTGTAAGTTTTTGTCCAAATACTAACCCAGCACAACAAATACAAAAATGCCATCGAACAATCCGTCAGATTGTCCCCAGGCAGCCCTTTATGACTCATCTTCTGCACCATTCGGAACGGAACGAAGGGCAATTTGGGGACAACCTTGCCCTCAATCAAGCTGTTCAAGAATCTGAAGATGACGAAGAGGACAATGGCGACGATGAAGAGGACAACGGCGACGCCGCCGCTGGATTTGAATTTGAAGATGGAGAGGTCGCGGTTGGATTCTTTCAAGTTAGATTCGACCCGAAATTTCTTGGTCTTGAATTTCTTGGATTCGACGGGAGTATGGTGATTAGTTTAAATTTCATGGATTTGAGTTTCTTGGAGGCTTTGTCAATGGTGGATTTGAGGGGTTTGTAGGAGGAGAGAGAGAGAGAGAGAGAGAGAGAGAGACTGTTAGGTTGAGAATGTGTAAAAAATTAATTAGAGATAGTTAATGTGATTAGTTTAATTATGGGGAGAGAGAGAGACTGTTAGGTTGAGAATGTGTAAAAAATTAATTAGAGATAGTTAATGTGATTAGTTTAATTATGGGTAATATAGTTTTTTTCACATGTTTTAACTACACACCTTAATTTAATCAGTGTGAAACACCCTTAAAACGTCAAATATTATGAAATAGAGGGAGTACTATACATCAAGGAAATAGGCGACTTTATTTATTTAATGTATACTATCTATTAAGGAAATAAGCGGGAATATACAATTCATTAATATTCAAAAGTAATGTTTCATCTTCAAAATTCATTTAAAGATTTAATTTAGGTCACGTATTAATTAGTTGTGTACGTTTCAATTAGCAAGCGTGTTGTAAATAAATTTTGTAAATATAATATTTTCCATTATTTTACTACTATAATAAATATATAAAAATGCTAAACTTTGATACATCGTCATTATAAATATTATTTTACACAAGCCATACAAAACCTATATTGTTTGATTAGATTATCTTTGAAAAACTAATACTCCATCTGTCCCTAAATTATCGTGGGTTGACCCAGACACTTAAGAAAACTCAATTGATTTGATTATATTAGTATAATGTGTAGTTTTCTTTAATGCACATGTGTATGTGGCCTATAATTAAAGTAGAAAGAAAAGTAAGGGTAAAATTGTAAAAGTGGTATTCTAAAAAGGAAAGTTTTAAAACAAGATAATTATTTAAACGGATAAAAAATGAAAGGAAGACAATAATTTAGGGACGGAGGGAGTACGTTGTATCTTCATCACATATTAACTACACCCTAAAATTTGTAGACATAAATTTTGACTTTTGGTATTAACTTAAAAGAGTTACTTACTTTTTTTTTTTTAAAGCATTTGATTGGTAGGTAAGAAAATAAAACTTACTATCTCCGTCTCGGATAAATATTCTTAGTAAATAAAATATAAAAATTAAAAAATATAATTAATAATTTGATATAAAATGTATTCGACGATAATATACATAACATTAATTGAGTTTTACTATTCTAAACAAGTGAGTGTCTCTAGGATGTACTATATTTAATGAAGCTCTAAGGGTATATTAAAAATAATAATAGAAAATTGGTACATCAAAAGTGTTTAAAAACATTAATTGAGATATCTCAAAATAGAAACTATAGACATTTATCCATCGAATGGAGTATATGGCTTGTATACATGAAATCTATTGTAGAAAATCAATTTCTATAATAAAATATATCAATTGGATTTTTCTAATTTTAAAAAAATATAATTGAGTTTATTGAAGTACTCATACAAACTTTTCATTTATTTCTTCAATATATCAAAATTTAATTCTAAAACATTTCATGATTTGGTCTCATAGTCAAAAGCGAGACTACTAATCTTAATGAACACAAACGAATATTAAGTGACAAATGATAGAGAAAGGTGTGGGGTGTAGATCGGATCCTCTATTTTAAAATGGTGTTTTATCTTCTATTTCAATCGTTTGATGTGTACCATATGTGCATGTAAATAAACAACATTAATTATCCTGTAATTTTTATGCATATGCGACACATCCAACGATTAAAATAGAAAATAAAATATCATTTTGGAATAAAATCCATTGGGGGGGGAGGGAGCGTTGGATACCATTAACAAGCAGTCCAACGAATCAATGCATCAAACTTTCGTCAGAGCATTAAAACGGTCATAAAACATAAGTAGTAGGGAGCCATAGCTAGCAGGGTTGGTGATGTTGTAATTAGGGTGCTGGAGGTACACCCGTGCTATTGAATTTTTCATAAAATTGCAGTCTAGTCGTCAAAATTTTAAGGCTATATTTTAGGTTAATATACTTAAGTTATGATACATTCGTATTCATTTTTTAAACGAACGTTAGTTTACCCGTTAAATTAACGTAAAATATTAATTTTGCTCCTATTTTCTTCTTCATCTTCTTCAGAAAATTAAAATTCAATAGTATACCAAGTCAAGACATGAACCCGGCTCATTATCAATTGCCACGGGATATGGGTTTTTTTGCTGTTAGATTTCATGTTTGTTTCTGAAATTATTTAGAATCTCATTGATTTCTAGTGGAGATTTGGGGGGTTCACAAGGGATATGGGTTTCTTTGCTGGATTTCATGTTTGTTTATGAAATTATTTAGAATCTCATTGATTTTTAGTGGGAGATTTGGGGGGATTGTTAGAGTAGAATGCCCAGAGTTCCAATTTGATTGAATTTTATTCTACGTGTAAAATAATTTTATTGGAATTTATTTTTATATATGAAGGCATTTCTTTATCCTATATTTTTATATTAAATGTTTATAAACATTTGATAAAGTCCTTAGACCATTTTTAGCTATGAGGCATGGTTACGCATTTGATGGTAATCATGAAAAATGCTTCTAAGGCTTTGGTCTTAAAATTAGTTCTAAGTCGATTGGCTTTCAAGACTAGGACATTGAATAGCCTTGTGAGACTTATGCGTATGATGCATGTTCGTATGACGAGGATGTTGTATTCCATTAACATCGCTTGTGACGCAAGTGCATATATATGCGTGCTTGTTAGAGAACAAGTTCATCGAACATGACCCGTTGGAAATTCTTAAATGGAAATTTGATTTGTCAAATTAAGAATTTTCACGTTGTTATAGTACATGATTAGTCCTCGGACTTGAGGTACGATAGTAGCCTTGTGTACATCCTGTAATACTTTGATTTACTTACTGATTGCTTGACAATCGCAAGGGGTATTTTGGGTATTGCCTTTGGTGTGCATGGAGGTTAATCAAGAGCCAACATAGAATTCGACACTTATCGATGATAAGAGAATTTCTGTGTTTTTCATAGTTCATGATTCGAAGACCTTGGCCAAGGCATGATGAATTTGATTCATAATCGAATCATGTACTTGAAATGGAATCACGGTTATTAAATCAATTGGACTTTGACTTATAATCCATGTCCTAGATTTAATCGGGAAATTAGATGTCGAAAGGACTGTACATGTATGCACTCACAATGGAAATAGGTTTGTTCGCTATTTCACCTCACGCTTTATAGGTATTCGTGCTACTTGCTAGGTGTTCCCACGATTTGTAGGTTCTTGAAATTAAAGAGTTAATTTCAAGTATATTATCTAATCGGATTATTTAATAGAATAAATCGTTATTCATAAGTTACAAAATTGTTGTAAGCCTACAAGCGGCATTAGTTGTGAACCTAAAGGGTCACACACTAAGAATGGAATGATTCATTTGTTTAATAAACAATTGTGTCAAATTGTTGCACGCAATTGATTAGTAGAGATTAATTGATAGATGAAATTGATTCGATCAATTTAATTAAATTTGGACTCGGTCAATTAATTTAGATTAATTGATGGAATTTTGTTCTAAATCCAATATTTAATTAGGCACGTTGGAAGAGCCCATCTTGTTAATTTGAAAGAAATAAAAAGAAGGAGGGGTTATATTGATAATATTAAAATAAATGTTATTTTAATAAGGTAATATATGGTAATAATAATATTACCATATCTTCATGCTAATGAACCTAGACACTATTGTGTATACATTAGATGTAGTACACATTAGGGTTTTAAAAAAAAAAAGTTTTTTTATATAAAAGGTTATATGAAAACGTGAAGGTCATCTTTTGAAGAGAGCTTACTGCCGCCGCCCCCTTCCTTGAAGACTTTTGATTTCTTTTGTTTTTATTCTTCTCAAGCAAGAAAACCAAAAACTTGCTTTTGGTTTTATATCATTGAATAAAACGGATTAAAATTGCTAGCGAAATTTTGATTCGGTGATTCCGTTCGTTTGTGTGGACTACCTTTTAGGAGGGACGTGTGGACCTCACGAGTTAAGGATTGGAGATTTTGCCGGCAATTGATTGCCTCCACATCTTCATTAAAAGGAAGCTTTAAGGAAGCGTTTTCGGTAAGAGCCTAAAACTCTTCTTTATTACTTGCACAACATGCGCGATCGTTAAATCGTTACGTGAATAATGTTTTACGTATATTGTATACACGTTTTATAAAATTTTAAATTCCGCTGCGATGCGCTTGCGATATAGCGAACCCAACAGGGTTCACATGGGATATGGGTTTCTTTACTGTTGGATTTCATGTTTATTTCTACAATCCACTGTTACAGTTTGACCCAGATTTGGTTCGTTTTGTTCTGTTTTACTTTGTTACATACACACACACACACACACACACACACACACACACATATATATATATATATATATATATATATATATTGTTGGAAATATGTCTGCATAACATTTGTTATATAAGTTTGCATTTGAAATATATGTTTGCATATTTCAGACCGTGATTTGCTTGTTACCATTACAACGCATATTCACACGAGTGATTAAAAGGGCTGCGTACCAGTTAGTGTGGCAACTCGTTGAATATTGCATAGGTCATTAGACTTAGGAAGTTTTTGTACATGTTCGAGTCTTTGTCCTACCATCATATGATGAACACTCAAAAGGATTAGCTCTTCAAGTGCCAACATCGCGACGTCTCAGCAAACTTCTCGCCAAGCAATTACTCGCCGAGAACCTTCAAATTAGCGGACCTTGAGGTCCGAAAGCTTGTGTCAAGGAGGATGATGGCATGAAATTGGAAAGTCCAGCTCATATCTAAGTTACGTTATCAACTAGATATTATGTCAAATATATCTAGTTGATCAATTTCAAAATTGACTTCCCAAACACATTTCTCAAAGGATCACATGGGCGAATTAATTCTGATTTCCCCATTTATGTATCCTGAAGAAAAAGTGTCAGTACTGCAAAAAGTGCCTTTCTGTTCAAAGAGGAAAACTAGTCGTTTCTTCAAAACTGCCACGATTACAGGGATTCTGAAAAGCATTTTTGCAGATCAACTTTTCAGCATAAAGATTCGCCTAAAATATCCAAGCCTCACTCTTATCCGTTGGATATTTCCTCTTCCATGCTTGATCCTAGTCTTCAAGAAAAATCAAATGGACAAGCTACAGTGCACTGACAAACAATAGGCCACAATGTCAAGCCCTATCCAACCAAAGCCTGTTTTTTCGAACAAACTTCAAGACAAGATCCTCAAGAAGATTTCTTTAACCAACAGTTCTCAAGATGTACTCTGATGTACTAGAAGACAAACATTTCAACGGTTAAAAATCTACTCAAATCACAAACATCCTTTACCTCTTCGCCTATAAAAGGAATCTCTCATTCCTCTTTAAAACAGCGTGCGTGTGAACATACGGAGCTAAAAAGAAAAAAAACACAAGTGTAAGAACACACACTTTGTGTGAGAGAGATCGTTTAGAAATTCATAAGGCAAGAAACTTTGCTTAGTCAAGAACCCAGTTCTTGATTTGAGTTCTTTCATCCTTCGGAAGACTCAGTCTCTTCTGCTTCTAAGATTCTGAATCTGCTATAAGAGATTAAGCATCCAGCCCTCTATTGAAGATAGAACTTGCTTTAAGATGTCCAAAGAAGATGAAGAGCTATCAATCCTAATTGCATTCATACCGGTAGACTTACATTCCATTGTAAGAGTTTTCGGTTGTGCAATAATGTGTCATCATAGTTGGTTGAGTTCTTTGCACTCAGTTGTTCAAATACTTGCTATTTAAACAACCCATAATATTGTCTTCTCACATCAAATTTATCGAGTTGAAACTACAGGAAGACAACTAGACTTTGACTGGTTGTCTCTCCCAAAGTATCCTTGATAAATTTGTTTTCCTAGGTTTTTCCCTTCCCTTGTCTTTTCTGGAAGGTTGCTAGAATATAGAGTATAGGTTGATGTACTATCTACAAGAAAATTGAGATATTGCGACTCGTTTGGGGCTTTTTCTAAAGTGCCTCGTAAAGTGGTCTATTAAGGCTTTTGTAGGTGCTATTTTATGTTTTATAATTTTTTTTTGGAAAAGGCTCCTAAAATAGTCTATTAGGACTCTTGTAAGAGTCATTTCATAAAAAAGCAGTCCACTAAAAAAAAAAAAATGAAGAAGAAGAAGAAGAAGCCCTATTTGGAGAAAACTCGCTCCTCAAAATTTTACTTTCGCGCACAAAACATTTCCCCTTTCCCGCACTCGCTAGTTTCCCCACCCAGCCACATTATTCTCCCTCTTCTTTTCATAGTCCCTCATGCTAAATTCACATCAATCCTTCCAAGAAAGAATTAGCCCTTGGAAATCGACTGAAGAACTGGCAATGTTGGTCGTGCTCGCAACTGATTCATATTGTTTCGACTGGTGTACGACCATTACCTTGAGAAATTGACAATCCTGGGTCAGACTCACTCTCATTGCGGTAGGCACTAACTGCAAACTCATCGAAAGAAGAAAAATAACCGACTCTGAGTATGAGAATTGCACACTCTTTCAACCAATTTCAAGGTGTAAGACAAGTAATCTTTGATTCATCTTTGTTTTCTAATAAGGGTTTATTTGAATCAATCTTATGCTCAATACATTTGGTTTTTCTCGCATCCTTCCAACTTTGGACTTCCATTTCTTGTTGCATACCAATACCCATTTAGTCAATGTATAGACAAAATGTGGTTGTTATAACCACATTCACGATTTTATGTTTAGGTGTTTGCGAGAGTGTGTGTGCGTTAGAGTGTTTGGGGTGTGTGTTTTGATGTCTGTGTGCGGGTGGGTGTGTTTGAGTGTTTGGGGGCAAGTGCGTATGTTTAGGTGTATGCTTGTGTTTTGAGTGTTTGGGGTGTGCGTTTGTGTATGTGTGCTTGTTTATGTTTTTAAGTGTTTTCTCTGTGTGTGTACTGACATTACTGTACATGTGCTTCACTAACTTTTCATGAGAAATTAAACTCACTATACCTAATTGATGAAGGCTTCTCCTATTTTCATCAAATCGAAAAATGCAATGCTCTTCAGGTTGCTATATTGTTGATATTAAAAAGGACCCATATTTTTATTTTAATTTTCTTGACATTATTATTTTAGTTAATCTCCTTATCATCCGAGGCTTCTATCCATGTCCGCCTCATCTTTAGAACAGAGTTCATTCTTTCTGAAAAAGAAAAAAAAAAAAAGAAATTAGGATTATTCTATCAAATTTAGATGCGGGATCTGTTAAAAGCGTTTATTATGCTCTTTGCAGTAGTTTCCTAATTAATCTAGTTCACTACCTAATACTAATACATAATAGTAATATCTATCAGATTAGTACCTAATAGTAATTCATAATAGTAATCTACTATTATAAAAGTCTTTATATACTAATTACTTATGTTCACTACCTAATAGTAATACCTAATAATAATCTACTATTACATAATACCTTTTGTTATAATTATAGTTAATATATATCGTTAATAGCTAATAAGTCAAACCGTTATCGAAGAGGAAGACGAAAGGGTGATCCTACTTGGCAGCTTCATGATCCATCTTTAGCAAAAGTGGGGTGATGTGTCAACTATATAGGCAACTTTACCAACTTTAAATATATATATATATATATATATATAAATATATATATATATATATATAATATATATATATATATATATATATATTTCATTAGTGAGAGAGAGAGAAAAATATCTCATAATTTTCACAAATTTTCAGACCCGTTAATGTGAATACCAATGCAAAAACCTTTAGAAAGTATATACTTTCAACGTGCCCCCAGGCACATATTAATCAATATGTATAATTGTCTATAAAGATAAATAAAGTTATTTGTCCATAATTGTCATGTAAACTTCATTAATGGTTAACTATTTTTAGGCCTCGATTGATACACGGAAATGAAATTAATTCTGTGGAATCGATTACTAGTAATGAGATTTCACAGAAATAGATGAGAAAATAATTCCTAAAATGTGTTTGATTGCATAAAGAATGTAATTACTAATGTAGTACAATTTTCTATTATATTGTTTGGTAAAAAAAAAAAAAAACTTGAAATGCAAAGATAAAATTAAAGTAATTGATAACATTACCCCAATATATATAAGTATTTGTTAATGACTTTCATGATAAAAATTAGACATTAACGTTATTACCGCTCCATAAAATAACAAACTCTTTAATCTTTTTCAATTTCGGTGAAAAATTTAAATTATCCAACATCAATAAAGCAAGAAAAATTTACTTCCTCCATCCCGAATAAATGTTCCTACTTTTTATTTTGGGATGTCCCAACTAAAGTTCCTAAAGACTTTTAATCTACTTATTATCTATCATTCTTCCTAATATACCCTTAAACCTTCATTTAATATAACACATCCCAAAGAAACCAAATTATTTAAAATAGTTAAACTCAATTAATGGTCATGGGTATTATTGTCGAACACATTTTATAGCACATCATTAATTATGTTTCTTAATTCTTGTGTTTTATCCACTAGGAACATTTATCCGGGACGGAGGAGTATTAAATAAAAAAAACTATTATTGTAATTAAACTTGTTCAAATAAAAATAGTTTAAATATTTGAAAAAATTAGAGAAAAGGACGTGTAATTAGTTATTTAAAATAATTGCTATTTTATTATCCTATATGGTTCCAAGCAATCACCGTTATCATTATATTTTGCATAATTGTCATGCAAAGCATGTGAATTCCTTAAAAAATTCTTATGGTGTATTTAATCTAAATCTTGTAAGATAAATCAATTCTAAAGCATGCTAATTCAAACGTAAAAATTAACACTACAATCATAAATTATAAACTATTATTAACAAATTAAATCGATGGGAAGAGTAAGAAAACCCTTATGAAGAGCTTAAGAACAACGACGACGACGAAGTGTAAAAATAAATAACCGTAAAATAGTTGAAACCAAATGAAATTATAACTATAAAACAAATACTTGACTTAATAGAAGGATGTTATCGTCCTTTTACATGGATTCCAACTATTAGGAATACAAATTCCATCTCCTTCATTACGATTGTGATTCCTTAAATTTTAGTAATCAATTCCAACTATAATTTTTGTACCACCACACGTTATTAATCAATTCTATAAAATCAATTTTGCGGAATTGATTTTATTTCCATGTATCAATTGAGGCATTAAGGATCTCGTAACATATTTGCGAAATCTTAGGGAAGTAAATATTCCTAATGAATAAAATACGGAATTAAGAAACATAATTAATGATGTGCTATAAAATGTATTCGATCATAATACTCATATTAATTGAGTTCAACTATTTTAAATAATTGAGTTCTTTTGGGATGTGTTATATTAAATGAAGTTTTAAGGAAATATTAGGAAGAATGATAGAGAATATGTAAATTAAAAGTTTTTAGAAATATTAGTTGGAACATCTTAAAATAAAAAGTAAAAATATTTATTTGGGACGAAGGAAGAGAGTAGCTAACATTGATTTATACGTAGGTCGGCTACAATTTCGGTTACCAATTTTCTCTATGTACATCACTGCCAGAAAATGAACTGTAAATTGTGATTAATCACAGTGGAAATGATGGCCATAATTGCGTGGCAATGAGGCAGCCATTAGTGATGCCAGCCAGTTTAAGTCAAAAAAATTGCATCGCGATTGCAGTGGTGCATCGCGATTTGCAAAAGTGGTGCATCGCGATTGCAAAAGTGGTGTCGCGATGCACCAATTGTTGCATCGCGATTGAAAAGTGGTGCATCGCGACAGAAAGTGATGATCGCGATTTGCAAAGTGGTGAATCGTGATGCAATAATTGTTGCATCGCGATTGCAAAAGTGGTGCATCGCGAAAAGTGTATCGCGATGCTGGTTCCCTAAAGCGCTGCGATGATCGCGATGCACCAATTGTTGCATCGCGATGCCCCATTTGTTGCATCGCGATTCAAAAGTGGTGCATCGCGATGCCAAAGTGGTACATCGCGTTGCCAAAGTAGTGCATCGCGATGCCTTGAGTTATGAACGCACATGTTTTTCTTTCATTAATGTCATAATCGTCATTTCGCCCCAAAAATACCTTTTCCGGTTTTAAAAAAGATGAGTGGGTGAACGATTACAAATGTTTGAAAATGGACCTACTGTAATTCACCCTTAATTATTTCCTCCGTTACTAAATCAGCGTTTATTTATTGATTTTTGAATCAGATGGACTATTTTTTAAATACAAATTTGATCTATATTTTTAAAATCATAAAATATTTTATTCGTGGTAATTTTCTTCCAACACGAATTATGTGTTTATAATTTTAAAAAATAAAAATATATGTCAAATTTACAATTAAAAATAATACTCCTCCGTTATTGTCTTACTTTTCTTTTTTATCCTTTAAAAAAATTGTCTTGTTTGAAGCTTTTCTTTTAAGATAATGTTTTTACCATTTACCCTTTTAAATTTTATCTCAACTTATGCGACCCACCACATAGGACAATTTTCAATCAATCAAGTACTCCATCATTACTCTTGACAATTTGAATTATTTAAAAAAATAGTGGAAATATATTACAATTCAAAATTTAAAAATTTCAAAATTTCAAAAATAAAAAATGTATGGCTAATGTTGTCTTCTTACTCATCTCCACAAGGGTAAAAGTGAAAATTACAAAAATACAAATACTAATAATAAAGTCAATTATATTTTTTAATTCATATATCGAGTCAAACAAGAAAATAATTTAAACAGAGAGTAGATTTGACTAAAAAAAAAGTCAAATAGGACAATATATTAAAAACGGAGGAGTATATGATAGTTCGAAATTAATAAAA
>CM028368.1:29286545-29433022 GCA_016624345.1 Platycodon grandiflorus
CTATATGTTAGGATACTCCCTGAAAATTTTGATAATTTTCCAAGGTGTCTAAGTACCTTATTTAGGTCTTGACTTACGGCTGTGCCAGAATTCTGTTTTCAGGAAATCAGCTTCTGTACTTGATTTTGTAGTAACCTTATTTTGATGAATATAAGTCCAAATGGAGTAATTTAAAAAGCTAAAATATAGTTTAATGAGTCTAGTTTCAGAAAAATCAATAATCACCTCATTTGGAGTTGTGAGCTATTTATGGTCGATTTTACAAGATCGACTGTCCAGTAACAACAAAATGGAATTTTGGCCATGAACAGTTAAATCACGCATACGGGATATTTTGTCATTTTTGGTTGTTGTCTTCAATTAGACTTTGCTTTTGGGAACTTGAACTTATTGTATTTATGTCTATTACTTGTAGTAACTTGTATTCTATTTTGAGTGCCGGCGCTTGTACGGAGCCTTATATAGTTGTAGTTGGTTCATATGTTTAAAGTCTTCCATTGAGCATCACATTAGCTCTTAATTACTTTTGTTGTTTCTCTGGCATGTTTAGCCGTCGAGGTGTTATAGCATGAACTGTTTAGTGTTGGGTTCCGGTTGTAAAGTCGCCGATGAATTGGTATACTTGTCTTTAACTGTTATATCAGGTTTTAAAAGTTTTAGAATATTCCGGCCTCTTGGTGCCGAGTTGCGTCACGTCTACAATGTTGCGTCACGTCGTTTTCTTTAATTGAGTCCTTGCATGAATTGTAGTCCTATTTGGATGGCAATAGCAGAATTTGCTGAATCATTTGTTGATTATTTCAAAGGTTCCATTGGATCATTGATTTCAGTATAGCTCAATTCTCATCCTCACTCTAATATTTATGGTGCTGATTGTATCACTTCGATCTCTTATCTAGGTGCTTGCGGTCAATGTTGCCAAGGATGCGACTGACTTAGTAGCCAAACTACGTGTCTACCACCACCTTGCACAAACCAAAGCGAGATAAGAAGCACTTATCAAAGTAGTCTGTTGTTGCATTAGTAACTTTCATGTTCACTTTTCTATCTACTTCGTTGGTAAGAAGCTATAGGATGAATGTCCCTCCACGATATGGCCAATTGCACTTTTCTACAATCTAATTCCTTGATTAGACAACAAGTAGTATATGGCACTCGCTACTACATCATTTCTTTTTGTTTTTTAGTTCTCCGTTATCGGTTCATTTTTGGAAAGTTATTTATTTAAAGAAAAATGGGAATCCAAGTTCTCACTCACATTTTGTTGTATTTTTAAAGTGTGAATTGGTGACATTATTGACAATGAAAAGTCATTAAAAGATGCAGGACTTGCCGCCAAGGATTTGAAGGAAATAATAGTTTATCCACACACTTTTATGTTGTGTGTCCATTTGTGCCGTGTATATCTTAATATGTGACTTAAGCTTAGTTTTTGAAAGAGAGTGACAGAACCTAGCAACCAATAAATCTTATAGATTTGCTATGTTTCCTGGACTGCTGGCTACTAGATGGATAACCATAAAATATATTTTCAAATACACGAGGATATAATTGATTGAATAATTATGTTGGAGATTTTGCTATCAAGGACAGCCCAATATTCCTTTAGTACAAGGCTTTTCTTTTTTGGTCGAATCGGCACAAGATTATAGAAATTGAAGTACTTCCTTTCTTTTTTTTCTCGGGTGTGGGTGGGTGCTTTCTTTTCTTTGCATTGATGCTCTGTCTAAGAGCTAGCTGGTGTCTCCTACTATAGTTGCAGATTATAGGTAAGGTCTGATTCTGGGGTATTGAATTTTGAGGGGGTCCAACCCAAAATCAATTGACTTGTGAGATGTGAGTTGTTGGGACCTAATGATTTGTGTTCTCCAAGCTTGAGATTGTATTTAGGCCTGATTTTTTTGTTTTTTAAAGATTTTGTTTTTGTTAATTTTCAGCATTCTGTGTCTTGTAGATGATATTGAGTATCTACGCAATAAGGTTAGAAGGTTAGGGTCAGAAGGTCTTGTGTCGGCATGGGGTTTACCTATAAAGTAATCTTCCGATGTTTGAGATTTAAATAACTTAGATAATAGATTAAACTTGTTTACATATTGGTGATCGAACTTGTATTAGTTTACATTTTTCCCGTATCGTGGTGATCCACACGTTAGAATAAATTCAAACAAGGACATAGCTTTGACCAAAATAGAATGAGCCGGCTTCTTTGTATGTAGAAAAGAGTCAAATTTGTCCAAGAAATGTGGGCAACTAACTTTCAACATTAAAGAGGAGAAGGCGGAATGATTGTTTTCTTTTTCCCCTATGTGATCTATAAGCTTTATACTAGAATGTGCATAGAGACAATTTGGGGATCGAATCACCGGTTGTGACAAGCTTCTTCTATAACATTTCTTGAATCGAAGATGCGGCGCATGCATATTTGGGAGAGTCCACTTTGCTTCTATTTCCCATTTGTCTAATGCAAAATATTGATGCTTCTTAGAAGTGTGTTTGCTTTTAGTGTATCAATGTAGTCCTTCCATTCCATATGTTAAAATTTCACCATTAAAGGGTCATGTTGTAAGCATATGATCTCATTCAAAAGATAGTAATGTCTATTTATGTAACCAATCATAATAAATGTACACATTTTACTTGGAATTGGGCAAAAAACTCTAGATCCGTTACCACCATTTTGTCATTTATTTCTCTATTAACCCCGTGATAAGGTAGTGGTTTCAAATTCTTGGGCTAGAAGTATAATTTGTTTATCTTGCTACTGCGGCTTAAGTGCTCTATTGATGTGAATGTTTAGTAAAATCTGTTCTTTCTTTGCTAGAATTCCCGACAAGAATTTGACACGTATATTAAAGTCAAGAGCGAACCCTGAAAAAGCTCCTCAATTTCCATTTTTTCCCAAAGAGGAGGAGATGAGTGAAGAGGAGCTTGACAAAATGATGGAAGAGCGGTACAAACCTGGTTCTAGTTTTGTTAGATATGGAAGATGGATATGAGGCTACTGGTCAACTCAAAGATACACGTTAATCCCGCGCTAAGGAACCAACCATTTGGAAAGTCAAATGCATGGTATCTTTTATAAAGTTAATGTGAGAGCTTGTTAAACCTTTATTTTTCTCAACCTTGTCTTGCCGATCAACTTTATAGGTTGGACGTGAGAGGCATTCACTTTCGCCTTATGCAAAAGTATGTTGACTTGCACTCTCTCGACCTAAGCTGCATATAATTTCGCTTTTGCTGTAGAGCATGTAAAGGGTTTTATTTTTATTAAAGCCGAAAAGCAATGCGATATTAATGAGTATGTTTTTTTTTCTTTGTGGTTCTTTATTATACCCTATGTCCCCCAAAAAGAGTCCTACACTTTTGAGTTAGTCCCAGTCTCATTTTCAAATTTAAGCTATAAATTTTCATTATTTTTTCAATTTTTTTCTATCTTTTTGAAAACATGGTATTTCTCTTATGCGTCATCATACAACCAAAGATAGATTTTAGTGCAATTAGAAGGAAATACATGGACGTAAAAGTACAATTTAAAAAGTTTGACTTTTGAAATGCATCTCTTTCAGACGGAGGAGTACCATTTTTATCTTGGTATGTGGTGGTGGGTTTTGTGTGTGTGTGTGTGAGAGAGAGGGAGGGGTTGTTGGTTATAGAGAATCAATTTTTCTCTCTTTGATTCCTAAGTTTCGTTTCGGTGACATAATGAACTATTCTTTATGTTGTTGTTTCATTTTTCTTTTTAACTACGGGCATGCAATGGAATTTGTAGCAACTATTTTACTCGAGTGGCTCCGGTTCCAACAAATGAAGTTTCTCATCTGATCTTTGTCAGCCTATTATCTTGCAAGTGATTTTCATTAGTTCGCTTATTTATTTATTAAGTGATTTGAGTGTGTATTGTACTTTTATGAGTTTGTTTGAGAATTTGTAGAAAGGTATATCAACCATCTTGTTTTTTTTTTTTTTTTCTTTGGATGAAAATGCATTTATCGGTTGTGGAGGCAATGCCCACTTTCATTTTCCTCAAGGAAGGGAGTATAGTGGAAAGGGTTGTGGGTGCTAGGAAAGAACTCCAAATGGCTCTACTCATCAACTTAATGGGAAAGATTATTGATGCCAACAATTTCTTTCTTTACGTTTGTTTATGATCGTGTAGTTACAATAAACACGGATAAGCTATTTGATGTTTATCTTATAGTTTCAATTGTTGACTTTGTGGAATCCTTTGGGATAATATATAAGTTGAAGAAGTTGTACATTTAAGTTTTGTTTTTGTGCTTGCCAGTGTCCTTTTCTTAATCATCAAGGTTTTATTCTTTGTTCTCGACATGGTCGCCCTATATGGCTTGGAGGAGCAATGAGAACGCCATAACATACGTAGTGGAAAATTAGGATCATCGGCAAAATAATTTTTGACAAGGTTGTTGTGTGCTTTCGCGCAATCTTAGCTTATGAATATACCTCGGTATAACTAAGGTTGCTCGGGCTCGGGTTTTCAACCAATTAAATATAAATTGTTTTTTAGATTGACATATATTTTTAAATAAAAGTAATTGACATTATTAAAAAATACAACATATTTTTTCATAGAATATAAATTTAAGATATAAAATATTTCGTATCACTTGTGGTGGAATAAATCAAAAAAAAAGGGAAAATAGAATGATAGTTAGGTTTGTTAGTTGATGGGATAAAATAAATTTAATTTTTAGAGGGTTATATAGAGAGTTATTGTTGGAGTGAATTTATTTTTAGAGTGTAAAAAGTAAAATTTGAACGGAAAACGAGGTGTTTAGAGAGTGGTATAGGAGTATTGTTGTGGTTGCTCTAAGACCGAGTAATCCATTTCTTTAAGTGCCCCTTAAGAGCATCCACAACAATAACTTTCTATATCACTCTCTATACACCTTGTTTTTCGTTCAAGTTTTACTTTTTAACACTCTAAAAAATAAATTCATTCCAACAATAACTCTCTATATAACTCTCTAAAAATTAAATTTCTTTCATCTCAACTAACAAACCTAACTATAATTCTATTTTTATTTTATTTTTTTAGCACAATCGGAATGAAATATTTTAAATTTTATATTCTATAAAAATTATAGTACTTATATTTTAATAATTTCAATTTCAATTTTAATAATCTAAAACACATATGTGATAAAACTAATAATTTAGTTACAACCATCATTAAATTTCTTTAATAATATATTTAATTCTTTTTAATACATTAGATCCAAAATATTAATAGAAAAGAACAAATCTTTCTTTGTGTGTGAAAGTGAGGGGCCGGGAGGAAAGAGAAAAGAAATGGAGAAGGACAAGCGAGAGACACCCCCAAAATGTTACTATTTGTGTTAAAAGACTCCCTATTTTGGGGGTTAATTAGTTAGTTTTAGAGATAGGGGTGATATAGAGTGTCCCCGTAAGCTCTAGAGCGTCCACGGTGTGCAGCACATCACACTCCCTAAAACCACTTTTAGAGATTTTGAGAGATTTACCTCCTCGATCCTGATGGTTCCTCTAGTCCACCCTCTATCTCTAAAATCAACTAAATCACCCTCTAAATATAGGGGAGTTTTAACATGAATAGTGACTCAAATCCTCTACATTTTCCTCACTTTATTTGAGCACAATATACTTTTGTTTAATATTTTGGAATGTAAATTATTAACATATACTCTCTCTGTCATTAAATTATTATCTTATTTTTTTTATCCGTTCCAAAATAATTGTCTTATTTTTTTATCCCTCCAAATAATTGTCTTATTTGAAATTTTCATAATTTAGGAGATCATTTTACCATTTTACCCTTACCTTTCTCTCTACTTTAATTATGCGCCATATACACATGGGTATTAAAAACTACACATTATACCAATATTAATAATTAAGTCGGATTTTTTGTTAATCCGTGTGTCGAGTCAAATAAGACAATAATTTAGGGACGGAGAGAGTACAATATATTTTTTATAGTATATAAAATTTAAAATTTAAAATATTTCATTTTAATTGTGGTAAAAAAATATAAATAAAAGAGAAAAAATATAATGGTTTGTTAATTGAGATGAGAGATATTTAATTTTTAGAAGGTTGTATAGAGAGTGCTTGTTGGAGTGGATTTATTTTTAGAGTGTTAAAAAGTGAAATTTAAATGAAAAATGAGGTGTTTAAAGTGTAATATAAAAATATATTGGGGATTATTACTGTGAATGCTCTAAGGTGATTAAATATCTCTAAACTAGGGATAGAGGGTAATTTGGGAGTGCCTCTGTGTTGCTCTGAAACTGGTGGAACCTCGGACGATGTAAAGACCTCAGAGTTGCCTGATCCTTATAGGGTATAGCTTGAAGCCTTTGACCTTCCAGAATTGACATCATTGGCCCTTCTTTCTATAACCTTTTTCCAACTTTCCATTTGATTCTTAATGTTCCGAAAGTAAAACCAATTGGCCCTCCCAATCTTTGGTAATCTTAAATCCATAATACCTTAAGATTACGTTTCATTGTCTACACCGATTTATATATATATATATATATATATATATATATATATATTTATATATACTCCATCCTTAAATTATTATTTTATTTAAACGGGTACACAGATTAAGAAAAATAATTTATTTTAATTATTAATATTAATATAGTGTGTAATTTTCTTTAATGCCTATGTGTATATAATTAAAATATGTTAAAAAAGTAAGGATAGAATGATAAAAGTGTTGTCCTAAAAATGAAAGTTTCAAACAAGACAATTATTTGGGGACGGACAAAAAAGAAAAATAAGACAATAATTTAGAGACGGAGGGAGTAATTTTGTTCTCATTACAGTTTGAAAGTCTTACTCCCTTCGTCCTAAATTATTGTCTCCTTTCCTTTTTTATCCGTTCCTAAATAATTATCTTGTTTGAAACTTTGCTTTAGAACATCACTTTTATTATTTTATCCTTATTTTTCTTTCTACTTTAATTATGGGCTATATACACATGGAAATTAAAAGAAACAACACACTTTAACAATATTAATATTCAAGTCAATTATTTTTTCTTAATCTATGTATCGGGTCAAATATAACAATAATTTAGGGACGGATGGAGTAATACTTAATTATCTCTCTCTGTTGAATCTTAAAATTATAGGTAACAAATCGAACAAGATATTTATTTGAAAGGTTTTACAATGGCACTTAATAATGTTTCCTTTAATGGAAAAAGGCGTGCTACAAATCATTTTTAATACTCTCTTCGTTCCAAGTAAATAGTTCATTTTCTTTTTATAGAAGTTAACATAAGACAAAATTAAATAAAAATTTATACCTGTACTTATATTTTAAGAAATAAAATTTCATTAATAAAAAACTATCTTAACAATACTATGGATTACAACTTTAATAACTTTGTAAAAACCACTAGATTTATGTTAATTATTGGTCAAATTTTAGCTTAGTTGACCAAAAAAAGTCAAAAGTGAACTCTTTACCTGGAACGGAGGGAGTACATTGAATTGAAATGAGTAATGCTAGAGGTACTTAATGTGTACCTAATTTTATTTACAAAATAATGTGACATTATATAAATCATCTTATTAACTTCAATTTTTAACCGTAAAGCCTACAAAGTGCTTAATAAGAAGTTTGTAATGAAATGTACTCCTTCGTTACGGATAAATGTTTCTAGTTGATAAAGCACGAAATTGAGAAACATAATTAATGATGTGCGTAAAATATTTTGACGATAATACTCATGAAAATTAATTGAGTTTAACTATTTTAAATAATTGAGTTTCTTTAGAATGTGTTATATTAAATGAAATTTTAAGGATATTTTAGAAATAATTATAAATAATAGGTAGATCAAAATTCTTTAGAAAATTAATTAGTTGAGACATCCCAAAATAAAAAGTGGGAACATTAATTTATACCGGATGGAGGGAGTATATTAGGCAAAGATAATCCATAACTTTACTACTATATATAGAAAATATATACTCCATCCGTTTCAGGTAAGGAGTTGTGATAATTGTGATATCTCACATCGGGTAGATGTGGGACTTGTGTGTGCCTTATTAGATGTCACCCACTACCACTAGGCACCAACCTATCTATGGGCTTTTGGGTGGCTTGTGGTGGGCCAATTGACCTAGGTGCGTAGTGGGCCAGTGTGTGGGCTATGCGTGGCGGACCGGGCTTCGGGCTCGGGTCGTTACAATTCTAAAAATGTATTTCGTCTCTTATTTTAATCGGCGAATTTTCGTCAAATGTGCATCGAAATCAAGGAGTAATTAATAATATTTATTTTTATGTACAACAATTGGAATGGAAAACGGAACACTTTATTGAAATAAAAGATCTTATTTACGCGACGACCATCTAATGGTACATTAAAAGAAAAGTAATGTTAGAGACACAAAAAGTTACAAAATTTAAGTTAACGATTATTGAATGTTTGTATAGTCGGATATGATCCTCTATTCTAAAAATGTGTTCCATCTCTTATTCCAACCGTCGGATCTTCGCCACATGTAATACCAGGCCCAGCTTCTTTCTGGTTCACTCGTAGTCTTTCGATATTGACCTTAAAATCCTCGTGAGGAGTGTCATACTTGTTAAGTGTGACGTGTTTGGTTGAGAACCGTATTTGACACATAATTAAGCTACATTGTGTCATGCGTTGTTTCGTATCCGTTTGAGACTATTCTCGACCTTGATTAACATCCGTATACGTTGTTCATTTTCCCGTCCCATTGACCTAATCTTGGTTTAGACTCCTTTACGATTGATGATCATATCGATCTTGCCGTTAACCCACACGTCGAGTCATTTCAAGTCTTTGGATGCCCCGAATTGTACTCCAATCTTCATATGGGTAAATGCGTGGGCATTACGTTGAACTTCTAGCGTTGTTTCCGGGCTTTCCGAGAACCTTCCTCGAGTGTTCCGACCTTCCCATAGACTTAGAATCACTTTGGGATCATTTAGAATCATTTCGGGAGCGTTTTGGAGCATTTTTGGAGAGTTCGGAGAATCGGACACAAAGCGATCGCCTGGAAAGTTCAAAGCGATCGCCACACAACTAGAGGGCAAGCGATCGCCGGGGAGATCGAGCAATCGCCCGATTCCAGGAAGGCAAAACGATCGCCCTGGTTAGAGCAAAGCGATCGCCCGCCCGTACTTTGCTCGTCCGATTTTTGTTCTTTCTCGATTTTAAACATTTTTAAGTGGTTTAAAATGCTCAAATAAGCAGGATTGGACCAAACACTTACCCATGGTATTAATAAAAGATCACAACTCTATTTTTCTCCTCATTTTATCCTCAACCCGGATTTTGAGAGAGAATCTAGAGTGAAGAGAAAGAATTCACGATATCTTGAGCGTTTGAAGTTGGATTCGCACGTGCCATCTTCGCCGAAGCGTAGCTAGCGACGAAGGGAACATTTCTAACGAAGGGATCATCCGATCTGTTGAGGAATCACCACCTCACCTCATCTCCCACGTTTTAGAGAGAGAAAGTGAAGTTTTGAGAAAGAGGAAGCGTGATTTGGACTTGGATCGAGCTTGGGATCGACGTTTGGACTCGAAGCGGCGTAGAGGTCACGAAGGAGTACATTTCCACCGAAGGCCCTTGGATTTTGTGGAGAATTTGTGTTGTATTATAAGTTACTAATCTCTTTCTTAGATTTTGAGCATCGTAGTATAATATCACGATGATTACATGCTATACATGTTGTATATGAACTCCTAAATGCTATACTTGTTCAAAATGATCTACTAGCATGCTAATTGATGGGTATTGATTAATTGTTGTTAATTTTGTGGTCTCCGAATATTAGAGACTTGTGGAGTTCATTGTTGTACACGTTGTTGTTATTATTGTGATGATTGTTGTCTCAGAGTATTAGAGACTCCTTAAAATTGTGTTGTGAATATTGTTGTTGTTTCTGAGTTGTAGACTCGTGGGTTTGTTTTATAGTTGGGTTCGGCAAGTAAAGTCGTCGATGACTTGTATTAGTTATATCGAGTATTTATAACTCATTGAGATTTTAATCGTTAGTACACTCGCGAGATTGTTATGAGTAATAGACTTTTGGTATATTGAGTCTTGTGATCAAGATGAGTATGTAGGGATGATGCTACGGTTCGTCCCGATGTTTTAAATATTTATAAGACTCGAGCGCGATCGTTGGGATATTGTGAATTGTATATTACCCTGAATGGACTAGACTCTAGTTGTGACCGACTTGGTAGTCGAATAGGGCGTTAAGAATATACGTCGTGTAATGAGTTAACGAGTAGTATTTTAGTCTTCTACGATGTGGGATGACGCATTGATGAGATTTTGATAGAGTAACTTGAGCTAGGTCGACTTAGTCAACGTTGTTGATCACATGACTACTTGAATTGGGTTGGATGAGTATATATATATATATATATATATATATATATATATATACCCTACGTCTAAGCTTTAATTAATTATTAAAGGTAATCGTGACTTCATATAAGTTACTAATGAGTTGTGTACGATCATGTGTGACGTACGTTGGGAATGACTTAGTCACTACACATTGAGTGACGTGTTTATTATGAGTTAAAGTTTTGAGATACCCCAGTTATCATCCAAGAGGGTGCGGAACTAGTGTTGAGTTGCTACGCACATATTACGTAGTGAGTTTGGAATGTAGTGGATTATGAGGCATATTATTGGATATTGTGATCATAGGATGCCGTAGAGATCCTAAGTTGAGCGTGTTAGTAAGACATTGATTTATAATTGTAAGTACAAGTAGGCTTACACATGTTGTGATTATAAAGTCGAGCATTTGCGGACTTAAATGATTTGGTGTATGTGTGGTTGTTCTAGTAAGCAACAGGACAATCATCCTACTTTGATGATTGATTGTGTGTTTAGTAATTACAAGCACATCATGTTGATTTGGTATGTGATTCAATAGAACACATTATGGTTTGATTTCGATGAGTTGTGATTCAATAGAACACATCATGATTTGATTTATTAAATTGTGATTCAATAGAACACACTTTGATTAGTTTAGCATAAGTAAAGATCTACTTGTGCATTGCATCGAGTCCAGCTGGCATATGTGCATTGGAGGTGTATTGATGCTCGGTTATTGCGCGATGGGGCTTCATAATAGCCGAAGGCTAATACATCTGGCCTCTCCCTACCGTTGGCCACGGTATGGGTTTTCTCTAGTCCCACAATTGAACGGAATAAACGGCGTGTGTATTGTCGACATTATTTTGTATGCATTGGGATACGGATATCGGTCCCTTGTGATACCTATAAGTGACTAGAGCCGTCTTCTCTCGGGTCGTAGGGGATCGAGCAATACGTCGACGTGGATATAGAAAATGGTCCACGGTACTTGTAGATCGTGCTTGACGTGGTCGGGTACATTATTTGTTGGGTACTTGTAGATCGTGCTTGACGATCGGGTACACATATTTGTTTCGGGATACGAGCACCGATCCCTTTGAGATTTGTGTATGGCAGTAGCAGCACAATCATCTATTTCTGTTCGTTGATCGATATTGGGAAATGTGTCCAGGATTAGCGGCACAGTTGTTTATTTTGGTTCTCTGAAGCAGAAGTGCAGGAACCTATTATTATTATTATCTTGTTGGATAGTAGCAGAGGCATCCTTTATAGTTCTGTGGAGCGGCATTACGATCGTTTACTACGGCTTCATGGAGCGATAAGGTCAGAAGTGTTTCAAGGGATTTCAGAGGTGTACGAATCCACCGTATTCACCTTTATGTGTTTATTTTACGTTTTACGTGCTTCCTATACGAGCGAATGTTGGTCGTGGTCTCCAACCAGTGCATGACGGTTGGCGGCTCACCGAGCCTCTCGTGAATATAGGGTTGGTTGTCTTATGTGCTACAACCTTGTTTATTATCTGTTATATTGATGTGCATAATGCCATGCCATATTCTTTGCATTAGTAACTTACGGATTCTTCGACTCATTCCTTCCATTTGTTTTTCCTTAGTGGCGGGTTGAGTTCCAGTAGTGAAGCTTTAGTTCGAAGTTGTACTTAGATTATTAGTTTGTTTTTATCACTTGTATTTGTGAGATCGTCAGTTAAACTGAGTTATGTAAACTTAGTATGTCGGGTAGAGATTCTTATATTCTATAGACTTACATTTGGTGCCGACTTGTGGAGTCGTCGTAGGTTGTACTATTTTACATCTTTAGCTTTCTTGTTGATGTGGCCTTGTGCCCGTTGGTATTTTATTTATGGTTTTCCGAGCGTTTTGTCTCGTGGTGTTGTAGTTATTGTTGTTCTCCGGCACTTGTTTAGCCGTGGAGGTT
Organism: Platycodon grandiflorus; assembly: GCA_016624345.1. Classification (NCBI taxonomy): domain Eukaryota; kingdom Viridiplantae; phylum Streptophyta; class Magnoliopsida; order Asterales; family Campanulaceae; genus Platycodon; species Platycodon grandiflorus. The sequence continues at coordinate 29,298,883 of CM028368.1, forward strand.
TTTCATATTTGTGGTATTATATTTAATCAAGCTTTGAAGCTCATGTTCATTTTGTATTCCGTTGCTTGGTTTTTTAGGTTTTGAGCTTTTGTGGCTCGCTTTATTCGATTCTTTCAATGTTCTTCTTCGGTTTGGCGCTCGAGTTGGGGTTCAACATCGATCTCGAACTCGGATCGTCGCACCACATGTGCATCAAAAATCACGGGATAAATAATATTGTTTATTTCCATGTACATGTGACGAAGATCCGATGGTTGAAACATGAGATGAAACACCTTTTTAAAATAGAGGATCCTATCGGCTCCATAGTATGCACGTCATTCACTAATTAACTAATGAAAAAACCAATTAATAGTCACCGACAATAATCTTATAGCTAAAATTTTGTGATTTCTTGTAGTACTCAAACATTATTTTTAAGAGAAATTGCGCAAAAAATAATTGAAATGACTATGCAAAGCACGGGAGACAAGTGTTCATTATGCCCATCCGTTACACATGCCACATGTTCAATAAACATAAATTTGTGAATAAACTTGAAGCAATATCAATGCGTGTGTGCGCGCGCCGTGTCTATCTATGTCTAGCCATTTTGCTGCTTTCATCACGACACCCATCCCCATTGTAATCCATAATTAAATATTCAGCAAATAAAAAGGAGAAGATTAATTTCTTAACGATCATATAAGTTATAGAATATCAATTTGAAAATGATATTTTTTATTGTGAATTTGATCATTGTATTAAAATTAAACTAAAATCATTTTAAACATATTGATGTGGATTTTGTGGAACTATAATGTCACAATACGCAATATAGACTGTCATCATTGAATATTTAATGAAAGTTAATAATTTAGGTTATATTTTAAGCACGATTATAAACATGATAGTCATATTTGTAAATTAAGAAATACAGTAATGATCAATTTATTCTCTACGATGGTTACAAATTACTCCCTTATTCTTAAATTATTATCTTGTTTGATTTTTTTGAGTTAAATTGACTATTTTTTAAATAAAAAATTGATGTATATAATTTTATACATACTTTCGTACTACAAATTATATGTGTTATAATTTTTAAAATATATACTCTCCCGTCCTTAAATTATTGTCTTCTTTTCTTTTTCAAATTAAAAATAATTGTCTTGTTTGAAACTTTCATTTTTCGAACATCACTTTTACTATTTTACCCTTACTTTTTCTTCCTACTTTAATTATAAGCCACATACACATGGGCATTAAAGGAAATAATACACTTTTTCAATACTATTCTAATATTAATAATCAAGTCATTGAGTTTTTAATTTGTGTCTTGGATCAACAAACAATAATTTAAGGACGGAGAGAGTATATAAATTTCCATTTAAAAAATAACTAGGTAGACTGAAAAATACGATAACAATTTTACGGAAGTGTGACTAGTTTAAAAAAAGAAGCGGAAAGACAATGTTGGAAACGGGATTTTGATGATGTTGAAAAGAGACGAAAACCATTAGATCATACAGTACTTTTTAAAAACAGATATAAGAGCAATGAATGTTACCTTTAAATGCAGCCTGCAACATCAACTAACCACATACTACTTTACCTGCTTCTATTTACTTCCATCCTTCTTCCCTCACTCTTTACTCAAGTCTTTATATACTCATCTTCCCTTCTTCCAAACCCTCCCCACATCTCTCAGTCTTCTTTCTTTCTTTCCTTCTTTCCTTTGTTTGTTTCCTATTCTTGGTTATCAGTCCAGAAGATGGAGATAGCAAGAAGAAGCAAAGATGCTTCTTTACTGATTTGGGCTCTGCTTGCAGTGTTGCTTACTACTCAAAACTTGCTTCTTCCTGTCATGTCTACTGCCATTGTTGGTGATCAAAAGAACTACTTTCATTTCTCTCCTCCTACTGATCCGAATGCCGGATCTCCCCTACCGTTGTTGTCTCTCCTCCGGCAGCACACACACACACACACTCTTAGGTCTTATGCCATACAACAATGCACAACCTATTGTTGCATTTTGTTGCCAATGTTTTTATGTTACTATACAACTTTATATATATATATATATATATATACATATATATATATATATATATATTATATATATATATATCGATAAAATATAACAGGGTTCTGAATCACTGTGTGAGCAGAAGTATGAGACGGTGCTTAATTAGTATTTGTTCTTTTGTTAATTGCAGGAGGAGTTTCGTACGGTAGTCCTCCAACACACGTAACTCCACCATCACAAGGATCCGGCGGTAGCTACGGAGGCACACCACCCGCTCATGGAGGCGGAACCACACCGTCTCACGGCGGCGGTGGGACCACACCGTCACACGGCGGCAGCAGCGGTCACCATGGACATAGAAGAAGCACACCGCCTACGGTTAACTGTGGAAATCCACCTAGCGGACATCACAATCCCACCCCTGCACCTCCCACAAGTGGTAGCGGACATCCCAATCCCACCCCTGCACCTCCCACAAGTGGTGGTGGTGGTGGTGGATATCACTACCCACCTCCCACCACCGGCGGCACTCCTCCTACGGTCACTCCGACAACCCCTTCAACACCAACCACTCCTTCTATCACCCCGACAACCCCTTCTACACCAACCACTCCTTCTATCACCCCGACAACCCCTTCTACACCAACCACCCCAGGCACCCCATATTCTCCATATGACCCAAACTCACCACCTTCTGGTGGCACGTGCAGTAAGTACTCTATTCAAATATATTACTCCAGTGTCTCAAAATTAGTGTTTGTTTTAATAACGTGTAATTATCAAAAATAAACCGATAATTACACGCTATTACACTTTTTGTCCATGATCGTGAACAAAAGCAGACACTTATTTTTGAACGGATCTCAAGAATTTGAATTCCAACTGTTTTGCTGCTGCAGTTTCTGGAGGAATCACCCGACACTGATATGGGGACTGTTTGGCTGGTGGGGAACGACTTTAGGAGGAGCATTCGGCGTACCAAGCGTTCCTGGCTACGGATCCCACCTCAGTTTGCAGCAAGCGCTTTCAAACACCCGAACCGACGGCCTCGGAGCACTCTATCGGGAAGGCACTGCTTCTTTGCTCAACTCCATGGTGAACACTAAGTTCCCTTTCACAACCAACCAAGTCAAGAACAATTTCGTCGCTTCGCTTGGCTCGAACAAAGCAGCCGCAGCTCAGGCTAGGGTTTTCAAGCGAGCGAACGAGGCCGTATCCAAGTCCAGAGTCTAATTGTGTTTCTCCATCAACATAGGCGCGCAGTATTTTGATGTTGTTATTATGTGGCTTTTATTATTGTTTTAGATTTGGTATCTATTTACTATTTCTTATGAGCTATATCTGTGATGTTACACCATATTTATCATGGATAGTGACTTTATTTATTTAATCTATACTATCTATTAAGGAAATAGGCGACTTTATTTATTTAATCTATACTACTCTTATTTGTTCCATCCAAAAAATTTACGTTTGAAAAATTTAATTATTAAAGAATATATTAGTGTTATTAGAGTTAGTTATAATTACAAAAATATTTAACTACAATCAAGATGATAGTAAAGATGAAAAATTATAAAAATTATAAGTATAATTTAAAAGTGAATTCTTTAAATAAAATATTATAAAATAGTATAGTGACTCTTTGTTTGGAGCGTAGGGAGTATCAATTATGAAAATAGGCGACTTTATTTATATAATCTATACTATCTATTATTGAAATAGGCTAATTTATTTATTTAATCTATACTATCTATTATGAATATAGACAACTTTATTTATTTAATCTATATCTGTTTCATAATATTTGGCATTTGAGAAGCCAAATTTGTTTTCAATATATTTGACGTTTCACTATTATCTAGGGATTTTTAACATTTGTTACCAGATTTACTCTTATTTATAGCTACACATTATTCAATGTATGACCTCAACATTCCTTACGTCCCCTATGCTCAATGTACAACCTTTAACCCTAAAAACTTCTGTAAGTTTTTGTCCAAATACTAACCCAGCACAACAAATACAAAAATGCCATCGAACAATCCGTCAGATTGTCCCCAGGCAGCCCTTTATGACTCATCTTCTGCACCATTCGGAACGGAACGAAGGGCAATTTGGGGACAACCTTGCCCTCAATCAAGCTGTTCAAGAATCTGAAGATGACGAAGAGGACAATGGCGACGATGAAGAGGACAACGGCGCCGCCGCTGGATTTGAATTTGAAGATGGAGAGGTCGCGGTTGGATTCTTTCAAGTTAGATTCGACCCGAAATTTCTTGGTCTTGAATTTCTTGGATTCGACGGGAGTATGGTGATTAGTTTAAATTTCATGGATTTGAGTTTCTTGGAGGCTTTGTCAATGGTGGATTTGAGGGGTTTGTAGGAGGAGAGAGAGAGAGAGAGAGAGAGAGAGACTGTTAGGTTGAGAATGTGTAAAAATTAATTAGAGATAGTTAATGTGATTAGTTTAATTATGGGGAGAGAGAGACTGTTAGGTTGAGAATGTGTAAAAAATTAATTAGAGATAGTTAATGTGATTAGTTTAATTATGGGTAATATAGTTTTTTTCACATGTTTTAACTACACACCTTAATTTAATCAGTGTGAAACACCCTTAAAACGTCAAATATTATGAAATAGAGGGAGTACTATACATCAAGGAAATAGGCGACTTTATTTATTTAATGTATACTATCTATTAAGGAAATAAGCGGGAATATACAATTCATTAATATTCAAAAGTAATGTTTCATCTTCAAAATTCATTTAAAGATTTAATTTAGGTCACGTATTAATTAGTTGTGTACGTTTCAATTAGCAAGCGTGTTGTAAATAAATTTTGTAAATATAATATTTTCCATTATTTTACTACTATAATAAATATATAAAAATGCTAAACTTTGATACATCGTCATTATAAATATTATTTTACACAAGCCATACAAAACCTATATTGTTTGATTAGATTTTCTTTGAAAAAACTAATACTCCATCTGTCCCTAAATTATCGTCTGGGTTGACCCGGTACACGGATTAAGAAAACTCAATTGATTTGATTATATTAGTATAATGTGTAGTTTTCTTTAATGCACATGTGTATGTGGCCTATAATTAAAGTAGAAAGAAAAAGTAAGGGTAAAATTGTAAAAGTGGTATTCTAAAAAGGAAAGTTTTAAAACAAGATAATTATTTAGGAACGGATAAAAAATGAAAGGAAGACAATAATTTAGGGACGGAGGGAGTACGTTGTATCTTCATCACATATTAACTACACCCTAAAATTTGTAGACATAAATTTTGACTTTTGGTATTAACTTAAAAGAGTTACTTACTTTTTTTTTTTTTTTAAAGCATTTGATTGGTAGGTAAGAAAATAAAACTTACTATCTCCGTCTCGGATAAATATTCTTAGTAAATAAAATATAAAAATTAAAAAATATAATTAATAATTTGATATAAAATGTATTCTGACGATAATATACATAACATTAATTGAGTTTTACTATTCTAAACAAGTGAGTGTCTCTAGGATGTACTATATTTAATGAAGCTCTAAGGGTATATTAAAAATAATAATAGAAAATTGGTACATCAAAAGTGTTTAAAAACATTAATTGAGATATCTCAAAATAGAAACTATAGACATTTATCCATCGAATGGAGTATATGGCTTGTATACATGAAATCTATTGTAGAAAATCAATTTCTATAATAAAATATATCAATTGGATTTTCTAATTTTAAAAAATATAATTGAGTTTATTGAAGTACTCATACAAACTTTTCATTTATTTCTTCAATATATCAAAATTTAATTCTAAAACATTTCATGATTTGGTCTCATAGTCAAAAGCGAGACTACTAATCTTAATGAACACAAACGAATATTAAGTGACAAATGATAGAGAAAGGTGTGGGGTGTAGATCGGATCCTCTATTTTAAAATGGTGTTTTATCTTCTATTTCAATCGTTTGATGTGTACCATATGTGCATGTAAATAAACAACATTAATTATCCTGTAATTTTTATGCATATGTGGCACACATCCAACGATTAAAATAGAAAATAAAATATCATTTTGGAATAGAAAATCCAATTTGGGGTGGGGAGGGAGCGTTGGATACCATTAACAAGCAGTCCAACGAATCAATGCATCAAACTTTCGTCAGAGCATTAAAACGGTCATAAAACATAAGTAGTAGGGAGCCATAGCTAGCAGGGTTGGTGATGTTGTAATTAGGGTGCTGGAGGTACACCCGTGCTATTGAATTTTTCATAAAATTGCAGTCTAGTCGTCAAAATTTTAAGGCTATATTTTAGGTTAATATACTTAAGTTATGATACATTCGTATTCATTTTTTAAACGAACGTTAGTTTACCCGTTAAATTAACGTAAAATATTAATTTTGCTCCTATTTTCTTCATCTTCTTCAGAAAATTAAAATTCAATAGTATACCAAGTCAAGACATGAACCCGGCTCATTATCAATTGCCACGGGATATGGGTTTTTTTGCTGTTAGATTTCATGTTTGTTTCTGAAATTATTTAGAATCTCATTGATTTCTAGTGGAGATTTGGGGGTTCACAAGGGATATGGGTTTCTTTGCTGGATTTCATGTTTGTTTATGAAATTATTTAGAATCTCATTGATTTTTAGTGGGAGATTTGGGGGATTGTTAGAGTAGAATGCCCGAGTTCCAATTTGATTGAATTTTATTCTACGTGTAAAATAATTTTATTGGAATTTATTTTTATATATGAAGGCATTTCTTTATCCTATATTTTTATATTAAATGTTTATAAACATTTGATAAAGTCCTTAGACCATTTTTAGCTATGAGGCATGGTTACGCATTTGATGGTAATCATGAAAAATGCTTCTAAGGCTTTGGTCTTAAAATTAGTTCTAAGTCGATTGGCTTTCAAGACTAGGACATTGAATAGCCTTGTGAGACTTATGCGTATGATGCATGTTCGTATGACGAGGATGTTGTATTCCATTAACATCGGCGTTGTGACGCAAGTGCATATATGCAGTGCTTGTTAGAGAACAAGTTCCTTGAACATGACCCGTTGGAAATTCTTAAATGGAAATTTGATTTGTCAAATTAAGAATTTTCACGTTGTTATAGTACATGATTAGTCCTCGGACTTGAGGTACGATAGTAGCCTTGTGTACATCTGTAATACTTTGATTTACTTGCGATTGCTTGACAATCGCAAAGGGTATTTTGGGTATTGCGGTGTGCATGGAGGTTAATCAGTAGCCAACATAGAATTCGACACTTATCGGATGATAAGAGAATTTCTGTGTTTTTCATAGTTCATGATTCGAAGACCTTGGCCAAGGCATGATGAATTTGATTCATAAGCGAATCACGGTACTTGAAATGGAATCACGGTTATTAAATCAATTGGACTTTGACTTATAATCCATGTCCTAGATTTAATCGGGAAATTAGATGTCGAAAGGACTGTACATGTATGCACTCACAATGGAAATAGGTTTGTTCGCTATTTCACCTCGCTTTATAGGTATTCGTGCTACTTGCTAGGTGTTCCCACGATTTGTAGGTTCTTGAAATTAAAGAGTTAATTTCAAGTATATTATCTAATCGGATTATTTAATAGAATAAATCGTTATTCATAAGTTACAAAATTGTTGTAAGCCTACAGCGGCATTAGTTGTGAACCTAAAGGGTCACACACTAAGAATGGAATGATTCATTTGTTTAATAAACAATTGTGTCAAATTGTTGCACGCAATTGATTAGTAGAGATTAATTGATAGATGAAATTGATTCGATCAATTTAATTAAATTTGGACTCGGTCAATTAATTTAGATTAATTGATGGAATTTTGTTCTAAATCCAATATTTAATTAGGCACGTTGGAAGAGCCCATCTTGTTAATTTGAAAGAAATAAAAAGAAGGAGGGGTTATATTGATAATATTAAAATAAATGTTATTTTAATAAGGTAATATATGGTAATAATAATATTACCATATCTTCATGCTAATGAACCTAGACACTATTGTGTATACATTAGATGTAGTACACATTAGGGTTTTAAAAAAAAAAAAAGTTTTTATATAAAAGGTTATATGAAAACGTGAAGGTCATCTTTTTGAAGAGAGCTTACTGCCGCCGCCCCCTTCCTTGAAGACTTTTGATTTCTTTTGTTTTTATTCTTCTCAAGCAAGAAAACCAAAAACTTGCTTTTTGGTTTTATATCATTGAATAAAACGGATTAAAATTGCTAGCGAAATTTTGATTCGGTGATTCCGATCGTTTGTGTGGACTACCTTTAGAGGAGGGACGTGTGGACCTCTACGAGTTAAGGATTGGAGATTTTGCCGGCAATTGATTGCCTCCACATCTTCATTAAAAGGAAGCTTTAAGGAAGCGTTTTCGGTAGAGCCTAAAACTCTTCTTTATTACTTGCACAACATGCGCGATCGTTAAATCGTTACGTGAATCGGGGGCTAATGTTTTACGTATATTGTATACACGTTTTATAAAAATTTTAAATTCCTCTGCGATTAGCCCGCGATATAGCGAACCCAACAGGGTTCACATGGGATATGGGTTTCTTTACTGTTGGATTTCATGTTTATTTCTACAATCCACTGTTACAGTTTGACCCAGATTTGGTTCGTTTTGTTCTGTTTTACTTTGTTACATACACACACACACACACACACACACACACACACATATATATATATATATATATATATATATATATTGTTGGAAATATGTGCATAACATTTGTTATATAAGTTTGCATTTGAAATATATGTTTGCATATTTCAGACCGTGATTTGCTTGTTACCATTACAACGCATATTCACACGAGTGATTAAAAGGGCTGCGTACCAGTTAGTGTGGCAACTCGTTGAATATTGCATAGGTCATTAGACTTAGGAAGTTTTTGTACATGTTCGAGTCTTTGTCCTACCATCATATGATGAACACTCAAAAGGATTAGCTCTTCAAGTGCCAACATCGGCGGACGTCTCAAAAACTTCTCGCCAAGCAATTACTCGATCGAACCTTCAAATTAGCGGACCTTGAGGTCCGAAAGCTTCGTGTGTCAAGGAGGATGATGGCATGAAATTGGAAAGTCCAGCTCATATCTAAGTTACGTTATCAACTAGATATTATGTCAAATATATCTAGTTGATCAATTTCAAAATTGACTTCCCAAACACATTTCTCAAAGGATCACATGGGCGAATTAATTCGATTTCCCCATTTATGTATCTGAAGAAAAAGTGTCGATCGCAAAAGTGCCTTTACGTTCAAAGAGGAAAACTAGTCGTTTCTTCAAAGCGCCACGATTACGGGGATTACGAAAAGCATTTTGCGAGATCAACTTTTCAGCATAAAGATTCGCCTAAAATATCCAAGCCTCACTCTTATCCGTTGGATATTTCCTCTTCCATGCTTGATCCTAGTCTTCAAGAAAAATCAAATGGACAAGCTACGGTGCGCGACAAACAATAGGCCACAATGTCAAGCCCTATCCAACCAAAGCTGTTTTTCGAACAAACTTCAAGACAAGATCCTCAAGAAGATTTCTTTAACCAACAGTTCTCAAGATGTACTCGATGTACTAGAAGACAAACATTTCAACGGTTAAAAATCTACTCAAATCACAAACATCCTTTACCTCTTCGCCTATAAAAGGAATCTCTCATTCCTCTTTAAAACAGCGTGCGTGTGAACATACGGAGCTAAAAGAAAAAACACAAGTGTAAGAACACACACTTTGTGTGAGAGAGATCGTTTAGAAATTCATAAGGCAAGAAACTTTGCTTAGTCAAGAACCCAGTTCTTGATTTGAGTTCTTTCATCCTTCGGAAGACTCAGTCTCTTCTGCTTCTAAGATTCTGAATCTGCTATAAGAGATTAAGCATCCAGCCCTCTATTGAAGATAGAACTTGCTTTAAGATGTCCAAAGAAGATGAAGAGCTATCAATCCTAATTGCATTCATACCGGTAGACTTACATTCCATTGTAAGAGTTTTCGGTTGTGCAATAATGTGTCATCATAGTTGGTTGAGTTCTTTGCACTCAGTTGTTCAAATACTTGCTATTTAAACAACCCATAATATTGTCTTCTCACATCAAATTTATCGAGTTGAAACTACAGGAAGACAACTAGACTTTGACTGGCTGTCTCTCCCAAAGTATCCTTGATAAATTTGTTTTCCTAGGTTTTTCCCTTCCCTTGTCTTTTCTGGAAGGTTGCTAGAATATAGAGTATAGGTTGATGTACTATCTACAAGAAAATTGAGATATTGCGACTCCTCGTTTGGGGCTTTTTCTAAAGTGCCTCGTAAAGTGGTCTATTAAGGCTTTTGTAGGTGCTATTTTATGTTTTATAATTTTTTTTTGGAAAAGGCTCCTAAAATAGTCTATTAGGACTCTTGTAAGAGTCATTTCATAAAAAAGCAGTCCACTAAAAAAAAAAAAAAATGAAGAAGAAGAAGAAGAAGCCCTATTTGGAGAAAACTCGCGCTCCCTCAAAATTTTACTTTCGCGCACAAAACATTTCCCCTTTCCCGCACTCGCTAGTTTCCCCAATTCCCAGCCACATTATTCTCCCTCTTCTTTTCATAGTCCCTCATGCTAAATTCACATCAATCCTTCCAAGAAAGAATTAGCCCTTGGAAATCGACTGAAGAACTGGCAATGTTGGTCGTGCTCGCAACTGATTCATATTGTTTCGACTGGTGTACGACCATTACCTTGAGAAATTGACAATCCTGGGTCAGACTCACTCTCATTGCGGTAGGCACTAACTGCAAACTCATCGAAAGAAGAAAAATAACCGACTCTGAGTATGAGAATTGCACACTCTTTCAACCAATTTCAAGGTGTAAGACAAGTAATCTTTGATTCATCTTTGTTTTCTAATAAGGGTTTATTTGAATCAATCTTATGCTCAATACATTTGGTTTTTCTCGCATCCTTCCAACTTTGGACTTCCATTTCTTGTTGCATACCAATACCCATTTAGTCAATCTGGATAGACAAAATGTGGTTGTTATAACCACATTCACGATTTTATGTTTAGGTGTTTGCGAGAGTGTGTGTGCGTTAGAGTGTTTGGGGTGTGTGTTTTGATGTCTGTGTGCGGGTGGGTGTGTTTGAGTGTTTGGGGGCAAGTGCGTATGTTTAGGTGTATGCTTGTGTTTTGAGTGTTTGGGGTGTGCGTTTGTGTATGTGTGCTTGTTTATGTTTTTAAGTGTTTTCTCGTGTGTGTTGACATTCTTGTACATGTGCTTCACTAACTTTTCATGAGAAATTAAACTCACTATACCTAATTGATGAAGGCTTCTCCTATTTTCATCAAATCGAAAAATGCAATGCTCTTCAGTTGCTATATTGTTGATATTAAAAAGGACCCATATTTTTATTTTAATTTTCTTGACATTATTATTTTAGTTAATCTCCTTATCATCCGGTGCTTCTATCCATGTCCGCCTCATCTTTAGAACGAGTTCATTCTTTACGAAAAAGAAAAAAAAAGAAATTAGGATTATTCTATCAAATTTAGATGCGGGATCTGTTAAAGCGTTTATTATGCTCTTTGCGGTAGTTTCCTAATTAATCTAGTTCACTACCTAATACTAATACATAATAGTAATATCTATCAGATTAGTACCTAATAGTAATTCATAATAGTAATCTACTATTATAAAAGTCTTTATATACTAATTACTTATGTTCACTACCTAATAGTAATACCTAATAATAATCTACTATTACATAATACCTTTTGTTATAATTATAGTTAATATATATCGTTAATAGCTAATAAGTCAAACCGTTATCGAAGAGGAAGACGAAAGGGTGATCCTACTGGCGGCTTCATGATCCATCTTTAGCAAAAGTGGGGTGATGTGTCAACTATATAGGCAACTTTACCAACTTTAAATATATATATATATATATATATATATAAATATATATATATATATATATAATATATATATATATATATATATATTTCATTAGTGAGAGAGAGAAAAATATCTCATAATTTTCACAAATTTTCAGACCCGTTAATGTGAATACCAATGCAAAAACCTTTAGAAAGTATATACTTTCAACGTGCCCCCAGGCACATATTAATCAATATGTATAATTGTCTATAAAGATAAATAAAGTTATTTGTCCATAATTGTCATGTAAACTTCATTAATGGTTAACTATTTTTAGGCCTCGATTGATACGGAAATGAAATTAATTCGTGGAATCGATTACTAGTAATGAGATTTCACAGAAATAGATGAGAAAATAATTCCTAAAATGTGTTTGATTGCATAAAGAATGTAATTACTAATGTAGTACAATTTTCTATTATATTGTTTGGTAAAAAAAAAAAAAACTTGAAATGCAAAGATAAAATTAAAGTAATTGATAACATTACCCCAATATATATAAGTATTTGTTAATGACTTTCATGATAAAAATTAGACATTAACGTTATTACCGCTCCATAAAATAACAAACTCTTTAATCTTTTTCAATTTCGGTGAAAAATTTAAATTATCCAACATCAATAAAGCAAGAAAAATTTACTTCCTCCATCCCGAATAAATGTTCCTACTTTTTATTTTGGGATGTCCCAACTAAAGTTCCTAAAGACTTTTAATCTACTTATTATCTATCATTCTTCCTAATATACCCTTAAACCTTCATTTAATATAACACATCCCAAAGAAACCAAATTATTTAAAATAGTTAAACTCAATTAATGGTCATGGGTATTATTGTCAGAACACATTTTATAGCACATCATTAATTATGTTTCTTAATTCTTGTGTTTTATCCACTAGGAACATTTATCCGGGACGGAGGGAGTATTAAATAAAAAAAACTATTATTGTAATTAAACTTGTTCAAATAAAAATAGTTTAAATATTTGAAAAAATTAGAGAAAAGGACGTGTAATTAGTTATTTAAAATAATTGCTATTTTATTATCCTATATAGTTCCAAGCAATCACCGTTATCATTATATTTTGCATAATTGTCATGCAAAGCATGTGAATTCCTTAAAAAAATTCTTATGGTGTATTTAATCTAAATCTTGTAAGATAAATCAATTCTAAAGCATGCTAATTCAAACGTAAAAATTAACACTACAATCATAAATTATAAACTATTATTAACAAATTAAATCTGATGGGAAGAGTAAGAAAACCCTTATGAAGAGCTTAAGAACAACGACGACGACGAAGTGTAAAAATAAATAACCGTAAAATAGTTGAAACCAAATGAAATTATAACTATAAAACAAATACTTGACTTAATAGAAGGATGTTATCGTCCTTTTACATGGATTCCAACTATTAGGAATACAAATTCCATCTCCTTCATTACGATTGTGATTCCTTAAATTTTAGTAATCAATTCCAACTATAATTTTTGTACCACCACACGTTATTAATCAATTCTATAAAATCAATTTTGCGGAATTGATTTTATTTCCATGTATCAATTGAGGCATTAAGGATCTCGTAACATATTTGCGAAATCTTAGGGAAGTAAATATTCCTAATGAATAAAATACGGGAATTAAGAAACATAATTAATGATGTGCTATAAAATGTATTCGATCATAATACTCATATTAATTGAGTTCAACTATTTTAAATAATTGAGTTCTTTTGGGATGTGTTATATTAAATGAAGTTTTAAGGAAATATTAGGAAGAATGATAGAGAATATGTAAATTAAAAGTTTTTAGAAATATTAGTTGGAACATCTTAAAATAAAAAGTAAAAATATTTATTTGGGACGAAGGGAAGAGAGTAGCTAACATTGATTTATACGTAGGTCGGCTACAATTTCGGTTACCAATTTTCTCTATGTACATCACTGCCAGAAAATGAACTGTAAATTGTGATTAATCACAGTGGAAATGATGGCCATAATTGCGTGGCAATGAGGCAGCCATTAGTGATGCCAGCCAGTTTAAGTCAAAAAAAATTGTTGCATCGCGATTGCAAAAGTGGTGCATCGCGATTTGCAAAAGTGGTGCATCGCGATTGCAAAAGTGGTGCATCGCGATGCACCAATTGTTGCATCGCGATTGCAAAAGTGGTGCATCGCGATTGCAAAAGTGATGCATCGCGATTTGCAAAAGTGGTGAATCGTGATGCAATAATTGTTGCATCGCGATTGCAAAAGTGGTGCATCGCGATGCCAAAGTGGTGTATCGCGATGCTTTGGTTCCCTAAAGCGCGCTGCGATGATCGCGATGCACCAATTGTTGCATCGCGATGCCCCAATTTGTTGCATCGCGATTCAAAAAGTGGTGCATCGCGATGCCAAAGTGGTACATCGCGTTGCCAAAGTAGTGCATCGCGATGCCTTGAGTCTTGAAACGCACATGTTTTTCTTTCATTAATGTCATAATCGTCATTTCGCCCCAAAAATACCTTTTTCCGGTTTTTAAAAAAGATGAGTGGACTGGAACGATTACAAATGTTTGAAAATGGACCGGCCTGTAATTCACCCTTAATTATTTCCTCCGTTACTAAATCAGCGTTTATTTATTGATTTTTGGAATCAGATGGACTATTTTTTTAAATACAAATTTGATCTATATTTTTTAAAATCATAAAATATTTTATTCGTGGTAATTTTCTTCCAACACGAATTATGTGTTTATAATTTTAAAAAAAATAAAAATATATGTCAAATTTACAATTAAAAAATAATACTCCCTCCGTTATTGTCTTACTTTTCTTTTTATACTTTTTAAAAAATTGTCTTGTTTGAAGCTTTTCTTTTTAAGATAATGTTTTTACCATTTACCCTTTTAAATTTTATCTCAACTTATGCGACCCACCACATAGGACAATTTTCAATCAATCAAGTACTCCATCATTACTCTTGACAATTTGAATTATTTAAAAAAAAATAGTGGAAATATATTACAATTCAAAATTTAAAAATTTCAAAATTTCAAAAATAAAAAATGTATGGCTAATGTTGTCTTCTTACTCATCTCCACAAGGGTAAAAGTGAAAATTACAAAAATACAAATACTAATAATAAAGTCAATTATATTTTTAATTCATATATCGAGTCAAACAAGAAAATAATTTAGAAACAGAGAGTAGATTTGACTAAAAAAAAAAGTCAAATAGGACAATATATTAAAAACGGAGGGAGTATATGATAGTTCGAAATTAATAAAAAGCCTTTATTTTGATAAAGTGACATTTTTTGAGTTTAAAATCTGATATTTTGAGTAGCATCAGGAGACTGAGTCAACTAATTTTCAAAAAGGTTCATTCAAATGAAACTTTTTATTGATTCTAACTAGATATTCACATTCGGTTCTAAAAATTGGAATTGAACCGAAATCAAACTAATTTTGAAACCACCCAAACAGTGAACAGTCATGAACCAAAATTGGATTGAGACGGTTTGATTGCGATTTGCATTTATAAGGAACCATGAATCGCTTGTTCCAAACCTATTCCAAACCGCCAAAAAATTATTCAAAAAATGTCAAATTTAAATTTTAAACGTTTGAAACTTTGAATTTTGAAATCATCTACTCCTACATGTTGCCTTTGCACCTAATCTGTCAGTCCTAATCGACCTCATTGGACATTAGATTTGATGAAAGACTGGAAAAGACTTGATGAAAGGCTACGGTAAACTTGATGAAAGGTGGAGGAGTCTAGCATATTAAATTTTAAATGTCAAAATTAGTCTATTATATCATGATGCCTAACACACCCTAAATATTTTTTTAAGTTTGTATTTTGATAATTAATAACATATTATAAACACTTTTTTTACACTATATAACAGATTTTAAACATTAAAAACAAAAATAAATGTTAAAAAATTCAAAAAACTAATCGAACCGTGGCTATTTGTTGAACCGTCGATCTCGAAGGTTAGTTTTTGTTTAATCGATTTACTTTGTCACAATTTGTGGAACCGTCGATTGCGAACCGGAACTGATTTGGGGACGTCTAATTTTGACTTACCATGTGGATTGATGACCTGTTTGTCTAAGAATCACTCAATATTTTCTTATTAATTATCACGCTCCCCCCTGAGATTTGACCAAATATAGTAAGCAATAGGTGTGTGCACGGGCCTTAAGCCCGCGGGCATTGACAACGCCCAGCATAGGTGTAATAACCTAGCATATCATTAGCATGTTAATCATATAATTATGTGTATGTGTTAGGTCCAAGGTTGCTCACTATAGGCTAGAAGGGGGGTTGAATAGCCTATGTCCAATTTTTGGTATTGATCCAAAAATCTACTTCACTTGAGTTAAAAAGTTTTGCGGGCGGAAGTCTTGTGAAGTGTAGGACAAGTTGGGAATGGCGATCTTCACGGGACAAGATCATTCTCAATAGTTTGGAAATGGAAATTTTAAAGCAACACAATCAATTCACAATCACACACAAGTAGACAGTATTTAATATGGTTCACACTTATAAATAAGTGCTACGTCCACAACCAAAGTGGTCAACTTTGAATTTGAAAATCGTGTACTATGTTTTTCCACTAGATATTTTACAAACTAAATCTCTAATGGATTGTGTACAAAAATTTTGTTGACCAAGTGTTTGTGTGGGAGAATTGATATCTATATGATACAATTCTCGTGAGCTATGAAAAGCTAAGAGTTGCAATCAATGAAGAGCCTTTTAATGGACTAGACTTCTAGGTGTGAAGCTCTTCAATGAATAATGTACGAATAGGACGTTTAAGCTTTTAAGAACTAGAAGAAGATGAAGATGATAGTTGAGGTTGTTGAAGTGTATTGAATGCAGCAATGGAGTCTCCTTTTATATACAAGATGAAGCTTGGAGCCGTTGGTGATCTTCTAATTTGAATTTAAGAGCATTTAATGCTCTAATCTGGTTGTTGATCCCTGATAGGCTGTCCTGCAGAGCTCAGTCTGTCTCCTGACACTTTGCCAAAAATAGGTGGACTGCGTTTGCAGGAGGAATGTCCTTTTCTGAGTGTATGCCAAGAATGGAAACCTTCATTAAATGATATTTGCAGGTTAACGTTGTATCGTAGTTAATGAAGTCTACAAATTAGGATATGTCTTCGGCAGATGACTATCGGACGTTCTTGAGGTCTTCAACATTGCTGATGAAGCTTGGCTGATACGAGTTTGTCCAATGTCTTAAGGAGGATTGCTGATACATTCTTTGCCTATTGAGCAGAGGACGTCCGATGTCCTATAGGCTATCTTCTTCAAGACATACTACAAAAAGCAACCCTAAGCTATTCAAGCTATGCCTAAGTACAAGTTGCCACACTAACAGACACGCAGGCCCATTAGTCACCTTGACTTAGACTTAGGTTATGGATTCAAGCAAATCTAGACTAAATACAACAATCTCCTCCTATTTGCTTGAGTCCATGACCTTACGAATACAATATCAGCTGACCATGTTCACGTCTAGTAATAGCATGCTTGTAAGACTGATATATTAAATAAGCATGCCCTAGATGAACTTACAAAGAGGTCATTGTATTCAAGAATTACAAAGTGTTTACAAATTGGAAGTTTAAGCTTAGGACACTTGTAATAAAACTGAATTTAAAGACATGCAGAATAGGCAATATAGGACGTATCTTTAAACCAATGGTTTAAATTTCATGCATTCACATAATAAGCAGTTCATAATAAAGCATGAAAATTTTAAAACAGACATTGTTAATTAAACAAGGAGTTTAATTACAAAGTTTTGCAAAAGATTATACAAAGGTTTATCGGCCAGTACGAGAGGATGACCTAGATGAAGCATGACCTTTGCCTTTGCCTGTTGAAGATTTCCCATAGCCTCTTGATGCCTATTTAGAGTCAACAGCAGCCTTAAGTCTTGCAATCTCTTCTTTGGCTTCTGCTAACTCCTCTTTAGTGTCTTCCAATTCAGAGGAGAGTCTCTTGTTCTTCTGTTTCAGCAGAGCATTTCTCTCAATGAGCTCAGTCCGCTGATCATTGTTGAGTCTAGCTATCTCCTCCTTCATGGGCAAGCGAGGTATCAATGAAGGCTAGGCGTAGCTCGGTAGTTTTGTGCTCCTTGCGATAGAAAGCCAAGTGCTTAGAGGTGAGGCTGCGCGTCGCCGCGAGGAGTGAACAGATCGATTGGCACGTCGTTGAGATTGAAGCACAAGCTTGTAGCCGTTGTCAATCATGTCAATAATCTGCAACATTCCTTTGGATATATTCACCCAATTCTCGGTGAAAATGGCAGTGTGTGCTGAGGAAGTTGCGGAGATATGGCTGGCTAAAGCATTTTGGGAGGCAGAGATGGACTGTTGGCAGGCTTCAAAGGCGGCCTTGGCACCCTTGGAAATGTTCATGACTTGGGTCATGCAGTCAGCCTGGACATGGGTGATGTGGGACGATCTGACAGCGGGTGCGGGGCCTTGGTAAGGTCGGCGAGATGACCTCAAAATTCTTCAAAAATCTTCTACCGCGAGCGGGGTAGTGCTCGGGAGGGCGGGGTGGCTGGTTGGAGAGGAGGGTTGGCCGGCGGAGGTGTGAGGATGGTGAAGGATTGAGGTTGGATTGGGATGGGCTGAGGTGGGCTGGTGGAGGATTGGGATTGGCTGGAGGATGTAGGGGATTGGCTGGAGGAGGATAGGGGAATACGGCTGGTAGAAGGTGGAGGTCGGCTGGAGAGAGTTTGGGATTGAGTGGTGGAGGCTTGAGATTGGCTGGGGTAGGTCAGGCGAAGGGAAGGATAGCGAGGGAGGACGAGAGGAACAGGGAATAGCGGCCTCAGACGGGTAATGAGAAAGGGAGGAGTGATATAGGTGAAGGAGGGAGGTGAACGGAAGAGAACGTGAATGAGAGGGTTAAAGCCTAGATAGTTGGTGACGACATCAATAAAGTTGTAGACCATAGGCTGAAAAAGGACAGAAGGATAGCGGATAAGGGAGAAGACTTGAGGTTTAGGCAGAGAGAGGAAAGGGGAGATGTCTGATTTGGTGGGGATAGGAAGACCTAGGTCCTTATGAATGGCAACCCATTGGCTGAAGATCAGGAGATCTTGAACCGCTGAGTTGTGGGAAAAGAAAAGTTGGGACCAGGCAGGAGGAAGGGGTTCATAGAAGGCACCCCATGTCAAGATAATATCTCCTGCAGACATCGGCTGCCAGGGAATTTTCATGGGGTAGTCAAGGGTTGAGAGAAAGGGGTCGGAATCAGCAGGGTTGGGTTTAGGTCTGTTGTCTCTGAAGGACAGCAGATCCTGCACCTCAGGGTATAAGTGGCTGTATGGGTTGGTTTTGATTCTTTTGGGGGTAGGAGGAGTGGAGTAAGAAGGGAGAGATCGTTTGGAAGATGGTTTTAGAGAGGTGGTTTCAAGTGTGGGAGATGGTTCTTGGGTAGGAGGTGGTTGAATGGGAGTTGATTTAGGAGAGGAGGATGTTGATGTAGAGGTAGTGGTTGTAGGTAGAGTTGGTGAAGATGGTGGAGAAGTTGTAGTATCAGCAGTTCCCTCGAAGTGCACCTTCTTCTTTGCACTCTTTTTAAAGCGCTTGCCATGCTTAGATTTAGCAGGAGTGGAAGAGGGAAGTTGGTGGTTGAGATTCTGCTGTAGTGGGAACTGCTGATGATGGATTAGCCGGTGTGGAATCGGTTGGGGTTGAAGCTATTGTTGTGAAGGAGGCAGCAGGTGTGGAGGTAGTGGTAGAGGGTATGCCAAATGATTCATCGTTGGCCGGAGGGTTTGTTTGGTTTTGGGTTTGGATGAATGAGAGGTAGTTGTAGGTGGGAGAGAAGTAGGTTTAGAGGGTTTGAGGATGTGGTGGTTGGTTTAGAGGAGGTCAGTGGTTCGAAGGTGGATGTATCCTTCTCAACAGCTGCCTTTGAGCGGGCAGTTTCCTGGTTGTTTTGAGCTTAGGAATAGGAAGGGGAGAGTGTTTGGACTTCTTGGATGGCGACTCAGCGGGCTCATAGGGGTCATGATCGAGCCTGCTGAGGTCAAAATTCTCAGGCAGCTCAGCCCCAATAGGTTTGGGCTCCTCCTCAGCAGGTAGCCCGACTGCAGTGTAGGAGACCTTCCTCTTACCCTTGTTGGACTGGGTAGATGGGCCAGCAGCTTCAGCAGCAGCTTCAGCTGCGCTGGTTGTCCTTTTGGCCATGTCATCACGGTATCTGGTGATGTTGTTCACCGTGAAGACATAGGTGTTGGACACCTTGATGAGGTCCTCTTCAGAGACCTTCCTATCAATCTCATCATATCTCCTGAGGAGAACATTAATCACCCTTACGAAGGGCCTCTTCATTGTTGGATGGGCTTTGACTTCAGCTACGCTATGGAATAGCATTGAGAAGATGACCTTTGAAGGATCACAGCTTTGGTCCACATCAACTGCTGGGAAGTGAAGATGTCCCTTGAGCCATTTTTGAATAATATGCTCTTGTCGAGCAGATGGCTGATATGATAGGGGTTCTCTGGGAAGAGGTTCCTTGACATCTCAGAAAACCTCTCAGGTTGGGCAGACCCCCTCATCATCTCCCAAGCAACAGCAGATTCCTCGTCAGTCAATTCCAGCTTGCCTTCAGTAGGCAATCCAAGAATGTCTCCTATCTCCCTATAGGTCAATTTAATAAAATATCCGCCGATGTAGCCCTTCATATAGCTCATGTTGACCATGTCATTTGTAGAGGCAGGAGCAGGAGGAAGCACCATTCTTGTGTAGAACTCCTCTGCCAGGAGATTGCTGTAGTGGGTGTCGTTGAGCTGGAATAGAGGAAGAAGCCCACATTCTGCCAAATCCTTAAGCAGAGCATCTCCAGCAGATGTACTTATAATAGAGTCACGGTCGATTGTCATCCCAGGGTGATAACTGGACCTAGGAAGTGTTTTGATTGGAAGCTTTGTTGCCTCAGCAGCCCTTGATGGCCTGGCATCACCAGAAGATGAGGTACCAGCAGACTCAGAGTTAAGAATGGCATATAGAAATTGGCAGATATGCAGCAAACAGTGGATAAATATGCAATTAGCAGATATTTATCACAAACAGGTACTGTTCAGATCAAGAGTCAAAATATAGCCAATTTATCTCATAAGATAAGAACAGTTCATCATCTGGGTTTCAAAATACCTACTGATTTTGTCCATTTTAAGCCAATAAAATGATATATATTGAAAGCATTTTAGGCATGGATGATTTTAAAACACAAACAAACACAGATAAGCAGATTCAGGCACCAATCGCAAGAACTTGAAGTTCATCAATGGCGGACAGTTCAAAATAGCGTAAACTAGATCAAAATAAACCGTGGAACTGGATTTACGAGAATTGAAAAGATGTAGAAACCCTTACCATTGATGATTTTAAGCTTGAAGACTTGAGAAATTTGTAGATTTAAGAGGATTTGAGTAAGATTGTAGATTCGAAGGTAGAGAGGTTTTTGAAAGTTTTGAAAATGGCGGTTATGGAGCAAGTAAAGAGTTACTGTGCGATTTGCCTTTTTGTACTTCTGACAGGTCAATAAATAACATTTGATAATTTTTGAAGTCCGCATTTATGACCTGATGAGTGACTGTTCACATAGCGCTCTTAGGTCTGCCTATTTTATCGAAGACTGCCGATATGAAGATAGGTACTTATTCAAGATTGTCTAGAGTCTCGGCAGAATAGCAATTGACTGATCTTATAGGCAATTCTATATAGACAGTTTATAAAATGACTTAAGGAATTTGTAAGAAGGGTTAAGGATTGAGGTCAACCATACCAAGCTCTCCTCTTAAATAAGCAAACCTGGTTGAATCAAGTGGTTTTGTGAAGATGTCTGCTACCTGATTCTCCGTTGGCACATATTGCATGTTGATGTTACCTTTTTCAACATGGTCTTTAAGAAAGTGATATCTCACATCAATGTGCTTTGTCTTGGAGTGCATGACAGGATTTTGAGAAACTGGGATTGCTGATGTATTGTCACACATTATAGGACAATCAGCAGTCTTGATCTCATAGTCAACAATTGCTGTTTGATCCACAGCAATTGTAAGCAGCAGCTACCAGCAGCTATGTATTCTGCTTCAGTTGTTGAAGTTGAAACAGAGGTTTGCTTCTTATTGGCCCATGAGACAAGTCTATTTTCTAAGAATTGACATGTCCCACTTGTGCTTTTCTTGTCAACCTTACATGCAGCAAAATCAGCATCAGAATAGCCTATAAGATTAAAAGATGAATCTCTAGGGTACCAGATTCCCAGATTGGAAGTATCTATCAAATATCTGATGATTCTCTTGACTGCTTGTAGGTGAGACTCCTTTGGATCAGCTTGGAATCTAGCACAAACACAAACAGCAAACATGATAACAGGCCTACTAGCAGTTAAGTATAAAAGTGAACCAATCATGCCTCTATAGAGAGTCATGTCCACTTTCTTGCCCTTTTCATCTTTATCAAGATGGCAGTTAGTGGCCATAGGTGTGCTGAAGCTGTTTGCATTTTCAAGACCAAATTTCTTGATAACATCCTTTGCATATTTGGCTTGACTGATGAAGATACCATTTGAACTTTGTTGAATTTGAAGACCAAGGAAGAAATTGAGCTCTCCCATCATGCTCATCTCAAATTTACTCTGCATAAGCTTTTTAAACCTTTTGCAAAGATTTTCATTTGTAGAACCAAAGATAATATCATCTACATAAATTTGAACAAGTAAGGAATGACCTTTATGTTTCATAATGAAAAGAGTAGTGTCAATTTGACCTCTTACAAAGCCTTGAGATGTCAAGAACTTTGAAAGGGTCTCATACCAGGCTCTTGGAGCTTGTTTGAGTCCATAAAGTGCTTTCCTCAGCTTGTAGACATCTTCTCTTCTTGACATCAATGAATCCGGTGGTTGCTCTACATAGACCTCTTCTTGAAGTTCACCATTCAGAAATGCACTCTTCACATCCATTTGATAAACTTTGAAGTCCTTGTAAGAGGCATAGGCCAAGAATAATCTGATAGCCTCTAATCTTGCAACAGGAGCAAATGTCTCATCATAATCAATGCCCTCCTCCTGTCTATATCCTTGGGCTACCAGTCTTGCCTTATTTCTGGTGATGTTGCCATTTTCATTCATCTTGTTTCTGAAAACCCACTTTGTACCAATAACAGCTTGTCCTTTAGGTCTAGGGACAAGTGACCAGACTTGGCATCTGTCAAATTGGTTTAGCTCTTCTTGCATAGCTTTCACCCAGCTTGGATCTTCCAGAGCTTCATCAATCTTCTTGGGTTCAATATGAGATACAAATGCAGTAGAATACATGGATTCATTCCTTGAAGCTTGTCTAGTTTGAACACCAGTATTAAGATCACCAATGATTTGAGTGATAGGATGATCTTTAACTTCTCTAACTTCTGCAGGTTGAACTTGTCCTGTTGTTTCATTGGCAGAGTTTGGTTCTTGAGAAGTAGAATTGTCTGAAGCTTGGTTTTCTGAAGGATAGGTTAATTCCAAGGTAGGTTGTAGGACATCTGGTGTGGAAGGCGAAGTGGTTTCAGGGTTTTCAGAGTTTTCAGTTGTAGGCTCATTTGAGGATTCTAACAAGTTGACTCTTGGAGGAATTTGTGAAGAAGGAGGATCGCAGATCGGGACTTCATTACTACTGTCTCATACTCATCAGAATTATTAGTAACCTTAGGAGCCAAATGTGGCCCAATAAAGTCAAATTCATCAAAAGAAACATGTACAGATTCAACAACTCTAAGTGAAGTTTTGTTATAAACTCTATATGCTTTTGAAAACTTGGCATATCCCAGAAAAATTCCTTCATCACTTTTGGATTCAAATTTACCACTATGTTCTCTACCATTGTAAAGAACATAGCATTTACAACCAAATATTTTGAAGAATCCAATGTTGGGAGCTCTGCCTCTCCATATTTCATATGGAGTTTTGTTATGAAATTTGTTTATGATGGACTGTTTTGTGTGAAGCGGCGGTGTTCACGGCTTACGCCGAAGTACATAGGCGGTTTGGCTTCGGCAATCATTGTCTTTCCTGCTTCAATGAGAGTTCTGTTTTTCCTTTCAGCAACTCCATTTTGTTGAGGTGTGCCAACTGCAGAGAAGTTGTGACCAATTCCATGGTCATCACAATAGTTGGCAACCCCATTATTCTTGAACTCTGTTCCATTATCTGATCTGACATCAGAGATATCATCCAGCTTCTGAGTCTGTAGTCTTCTGAAGAGTTCAGTAATGATGTCATATGCTTCATCTTTCGAGGACATCATCTCCACCCAAGTAAATCTTGAGTAATCGTCAACTACCACAAGTGTATACTTGCTGCCACCAAGACTTGTAGTAGTTACAGGTCCAAACAAATCCATGTACAAGAGCTGTAGAGGTCTGGTTGTTGATAGGCAAGGCTTGCTTTTGAATGAAGATTTGTGCAGTTTGCCTAGTTGACATGCTTTGCAGAGACTGTGTGGTTCAGTCGATATTTTAGGTAAACCCACAACTAGATTGTCCTTTGATAGCTTCTCCAAATATTTGAAGTTGAGATGGCTAAGCCTTTTGTGCCATAGCCAGCTGTTGTCATTTGAAGATCCTGCAACTAAGCAGAGATTTGACTTTCTTCCAACAGCATTAAGATCAACAGCATAGACATTCCCTTTTCTGAATCCTGTCAGGATAGTTGAACATGTCTCGTTGTCCTTTATGAGACAGTGACTTGAGGAGAACTGACAGATTAGTCCTTTATCACAAAACTGTGATATGCTTAGCAGATTGTGCTTTAAACCTTCAACCAGAGAGACTTTGCTGATGGAGAGGTTTCCTCTCATTATGCTTCCATATCTAATGGTCTTCCCTTTTGAGTTGTCTCCAAAAATAACTGAGGGCCCCTTTGCTTCAATAATATTTAAGAGAAAATTTGGATCACCATTCATGTGCTTTGAGCAGCCACTGTCTAGATACCATAAATCTTTCTCTTCTTCATTGACAGCCATGAAGCATTCCTGAAATATAGACATTTAAGAATATGGTCCCCTTTTATTTTGGGTCCTCAAGGTTAGCAACCTTTGGGACCCACACTGTTTAACCTTTGGAGGAGTAAATCCTCTAGATTTAGGTGTGAATCTCAGAAGGCATTCATGAATCTCATGACCATGGCCTTTGCAGAAAAAGCATTTGTGAAATCCTTCAACATGAGTAATGATTTCTTTTTGAGGCTTCTTATTATCAGCAGTCTTTGAAATGACCTTTGTGCTGATAATTGGCCTATAGGACTTAGGCTGATAATGTCTTTTCTTATTGATGTTAGGTTTACCATAGGTAGACCTTTTATCAAAAGATTTTGCATTTACAGGCAGATGTCCTTTAAGCTTTTTATCGGCAGAGTTCACTCCTTTCACCTTTTTATAGGCAGAGTTGGGATCAGCAGTCTTGCCTTTGACAAATTTAATAGGTTTGAGTTGAGTAATTTTTGACTTACCATCAATCATCCTTGTTTTCTTAGGGTGACTAACAGCAGGTCTCTGTTGCTCAGACTCCCTATTAGCAGAGTCATTTTTGGCAGGTTGCTTACCCTTGGACTGGTCTTTTGCTTTCTTGGAGTAAACAAAAGGAACTTTGTTAAAGCCAAGTCCTTGCCTTTTTGGAGACTGCTGGTCATAAGAAACTTCTACAGCCAATTCTTCAGCAATCACTTCAGATGTCTCATCTTTTTGAGAACCAGAAGAACTTCCTACATTGAACTCACTTTGGAATCCAATACCAGTTTTGTCATCAAGAGATTTTTGGTTTGAAAGAATGGTATCAAAGTTTCCTATAGAGTTATTCCAAGTGTTGACAACCTTTTGAAGGTTATCTTTCTCAGAATTTATCTTCTTGATATGTTCAAGTAGGAAATCTACTTTTTCAGTCAAGGCTTTGTTCTCTTTTTGCAATTTGATACTTTCAGCTTGTTGTCTATCAAGATCTTTGATCTTAGACATCAAGGTTGATTTCTCAGAGACAGCTAGTTCATGCTTCTTGGCTAGTTTTACATAGGCAGTTTTGAATTTTGAAAACTCTTCCAGCATGTCTTTGTTTGCCTTGATGAGCTCTCCCTTTGAAGGTTCATTGAGCTCATCATCATCATCACTATCTTCCTGTTGAAATGGTAGTGACCTCACTGAATCATGTGGTCACTCCCTGGCCATAAGGCATATGTTTGCTTCTTCAGCAAAGTCACAGGAGTCATCCTCATCAGTGTCAGTGTCACACCATGTAGGCAGATTGCTTTCATCAATGTCCTCAGCCACCATCCCTTTTTGTTTTTGAAATTTTGACTCGGGACGTTTATTGTAGAATTCATATTTTGGCTTGGGACATTGAGAAGCAAAGTGACCTGGTTTCCTACAATTAAAACAGACAAGCTCGTTGTCTTTTTGATAGTCTGCTGATTTATAAGGAGCAGAACTTTTAGGTTGAGCTGCTGTTCTTTGAGGAGCGGAGGTCTTGTGAGAAGACTGCCTATGTGATGATGACTTGTTAAACCTTTTGAAACGTTGATACTTCTTTACAAACATAGCAAATGCCTCGTCAGAAAGAAGATCATCACCATCACTGGATGATGTAGATGGGGTTTCATCAGGCGTTGAGCAAGAGGGTTCAGTAGACATGGCAGGTAAAGATAAGTTTTTAAAACTCTTTTCCATCTCTTGAGCTTGTTGAATCTCAAGCTCATAGACTGAAAGACTAGCATAAAGGTTTCTAAGAGTCAATTTGTTTAAATCTTTTGACTCTTTCATGGCAGTGATTTTAACATGCCATAAACTGCCTAGTGCATTTAGAAATCTCATGTTTATTTCTTTCTTTTCATACTTCTTTCTTAAGGAGTAGCAAGAGTTGACTACCTCATAAAATCTGTCATAGGCGCTTCTCAGAGACTCAGTGGGATCTTTCTTGAAGGAGTCAAACTTCTGGATGCAAGTGTATAATTTGTTGTTCTTTGTCTCACCATCACCTTCAAGATATTCAAGGATGGCTTCCCATATCTCCTTTGCTGTGTCCAGATTGATAATCTGCTGATAAGTGCTTATATCAACACAGCTGGTAATGATGTTGATGGCTCTTCCATCCAGTGCATCATTCTTTCTGTCTTCATCATCCCACTCTTCTTCTGGCTTTGGTACTTCAGGTTCAGCAGTTGGATCTACCGCGGCCAGTGTATTAGGTTTCATTGGAATTTTGGGTCCATCTGTGACACATTTCCACAAACGTTTATCAATTGAGTTCATATGTCTTTTGACTTTATCTTTCCAGATGTCAAAGTGAACTTCATCCAAGACAGGACAATGGTTCACGTTTGAAGTTTCCAACATTTAGTGAGCAGCCATGATCTTTAATCTCTCAAGAGGTTAATCTCGGAAAAACTAGTTTTCAAAGAGTTAAGCTCTGATACCAATTGTTAGGTCCAAGGTTGCTCACTATAGGCTAGAAGGGGGTTGAATAGCCTATGTCCAATTTTTGGTATTGATCCAAAAATCTACTTCACTTGAGTTAAAAAGTTTTGCAGGTGGAAGTCTTGTGAAGTGTAGGACAAGTTGGGAATGGCTGATCTTCACAGGACAAGATCAGTTGTTCTCAATAGTTTGGAAATCTGGAAATTTTAAAGCAACACAATCAATTCACAATCACACATAAGTAGACAGAGTATTTAATATGGTTCACACTTATAAATAAGTGCTACGTCCACAACCAAAGTGGTCAACTTTGGATTTGAAAATCGTGTACTATGTTTTTCCACTAGATATTTTACAAACTAAATCTCTAATGGATTGTGTACAAAAATTTTGTTGACCAAGTGTTTGTGTGGGAGAATTGATATCTATATGATACAATTCTCGTGAGCTATGAAAAGCTAAGAGTTGCAATCAATGAAGAGCTTTTTAATGGACTAGACTTCTAGGTGTGAAGCTCTTCAATGAATAATGTACAGATAGGACGTTTAAGCTTTTAAGAACTAGAAGAAGATGAAGATGCAGTAGTTGAGGTTGTTGAAGTGTATTGAATGCAGCAATGGAGTCTCCTTTTATATGCAAGATGAAGCTTGGAGCCGTTGGTGATCTTCTAATTTGAATTTAAGACATTTAATGCTCTAATCTGGTTGTTGATCCCTGATAGGCTGTCCTGCAGAGCTCAGTCTGTCTCCTGACACTTTGCCAAAAATAGGTGGACTGCGTTTGCAGGAGGAATGTCCTTTTCTGAGTGTATGCCAAGAATGGAAACCTTCATTAAATGATATTTTCAGGTTAACGTTGTATCGTAGTTAATGAAGTCTACAAATTAGGATATGTCTTCGGCAGATGACTATCGGACGTTCTTGAGGTCTTCAACATTGCTGATGAAGCTTGGCTGATACGAGTTTGTCCGATGTCTTAAGGAGGACTGCTGATACATTCTTTGCCTATTGAGCAGAGGACGTCCGATGTCCTATAGGCTATCTTCTTCAAGACATACTACAAAAAGCAACCCTAAGCTATTCAAGCTATGCCTAAGTACAAGTTGCCACACTAACAGACACGCAGGCCCATTAGTCACCTTGACTTAGACTTAGGTTATGGATTCAAGCAAATCTAGACTAAATACAACAGTATGCATTGTTAATGTAATTATCGTGGTTCATGGTATTGATTTGATCAGTCGTAAACTCATGATTTTATGTTTTGGTAGTTTACTTTCTTACATTGTTTCATAGCGTAATTTGAACCGAAATGAAAGAAATGAACCATGATAGTTTGAACCTAGATATACATGATGTTATAGAGGTTTCATGTTGTTAAATCGTGCTTTGAAAAATTAGTATACGTTGTGTTAATTTGAAGTTACAAAACGAAAAAGTTGTCGACATTGTTTTCGGTTTCGTGAACTTTCTCGTAATTTTAAATCAATCTTCGAATTATATCGAATTATATCGAACCCTTAGGGACATCCTTTGATGTGTTGTAAGTGTTGTACAATTATACCTAGGGGTGTACGAGCGATCGAATCGAGAAAACGGAGCGAAACGAAAAAATTACACGAGCTGTAAACAGTGCACGCGCCTTAGCGCGCCACTGGTACGGACAGAATGTCCAGTTTTTGTGGTTTTGGCTTTTTTGTTGATTTACACCTCATGCTTAGCCTTCCTTATCTGGTCTAGAACGTGGGTAAGGCTTGGAAGAACATATCCTAGCCTTCTAAATTCGGAAAACTCTCAAAAATCTCTCTCAAATCCTCCAAAATTCTTCCAAAATTTCACTTTTTAACCTAGGGTTTCTTGCATGAGCTTTTGTTCTTCCACCAAGGCAGCAACAAGGATCTTGTTTAAGGGAGTTTGTGGCTGGTTTAATCACTGAAATACAAGGGTGAAACAAGGGTTTAGCTCTTTGATTTGGTAAGGGACCATTAACTTGTTCACGTTTGTGTTTAATCGGTTTATTTCGGCTATTATCAATTGCTAAGTTGTTATTATGGAAAATTTGTGATTTTTAGGCATGCTATGATGTTTATTAGGCTAATATGATTATGGGTATGTGTTCATAAGATGTGTTAGTTGATATTTGAACCTTAGAAGTGTTGTCAATCACGTGTAAACTTCGAATTGTAAAACCGGCAAGAATTTGACTTGAACAAAGCATGTGACATGGCTGAGATTTAGGGTTTGTGACTTGATATTGAATGATTTGAGATGGTTAAAGTGTTCATTATGTTGATTTATGAATCTAGAACTCGAATTGATCCTTAGAGGATAACTGAAATGCCGAATTTGTAACCGAATATGGAATAAAGTGTGAAGGTGAACTTGACTAACTGGATGTGCACATTCGATACTAACTTTAAGGGGTTTTGGTTGACTACCGATTGTCATGGGGCGAAGTGTGATCGGGTTGTGGCGACCTTAATCCGGCATGTCTCCCTATTTCTAGCCAAAGTAGGGTTTACACCACGTAGATTGTTGGACAAGAGTGGTGTTGTCACATGGATGCCAAGGCTGTAGGGACTTGGGGTATATTGACTTGTTCCACAAAATATCTGATATATGAATTACATGGTTACAATGATTTGATATGAACTTCAAAGCTGAATGGTGTATAAGGGGAGCCGGTGAGTCGGAGGTGTACCTCGACTCTTATATCCTGATATATGTGATCTTTACGTGTATAATGTGTGATATGAACTGTTGTTAGCTCAATACTTTGTAGGTTGGTCATTATTTCCAACGGTATGGGACAGCTTGGTAGTCGTGATCCTTCTTACGCGGTAATGGGACTTAGTTGGTTATTGATTATACTAGTTATTTATATCTTAATCTATTATTACTTATCTTGAGTATATCTTTGGTTATGTTAGCATTCTATTATCGCATACATGCATAACATGCATAAGTTTAGTGGAATCTTACTGGGTCATAGGTGACTCACCCTTTCATTATTGTTTTTCCTTAGATCGAAGCGAGCCGAAGGGTTCACGTGCGTGAGGCTATACAGCTCGTCGCGAGATTAGAAGGTGGTTATTCTTTTGGGGTGGGTAGACCTTATTATGTATATGTAGAGAGTGGTTGTTATGCTTTCTAGGTCTCAAACACTGTTTCTATTGTATTATATGTGAAGGCTGGATGCCTTCTATTTTGGTCTGTATATCGGTTGGTTGAGTTGTGAAGACTCAGTAATTGTATATTTTCAGTTTATGAGGTTGCATGGCTTATCGCCATACTTTTATTTCCGCTGTTATATTTTTTATCAGGTGGTTATTTTGATTATGTTAAGCCGGGTCATGCCCGAATTTAGGCTACGTGTAGTGGCTTGAATTGGGGTGTGACAGAGTTGGTATCAGAGCTTTCGTTAAGCTAGAAGCCGGGAGAGGATCTTTGGCCTAGAGGTTTTGTATATATGTCTAATACTGGGTGGTTGTGTGTAGGTGAGCGATGGTGGGATCGAGAGGAAAGGGTCGTGGTTCACATAGAACTGGCATGAGTGCGTCTGGGCTCCAGGAAGGAGCTGAAAGTCACGCTAATGTTCCCCCTGTTCATCCAGCAAGTGGAGCACAAATTGAAGGGCTTGGTGGTGTATATCAAGCTATCGAGAGATTGACTGATGTGATAGCCCAGCAGAATACTAATAACCGGCAAGATTGAGAGGTTGATCGCATTGTTAGCAAGCAGGTGCGGCTAATCAACAGATGGTGAATCGAATGCGAGTAACTGAATCCTCATCTAGTTCCTGTTGGGATTATACAGGGTACTACGCCACTTGAGAGATTTCTGAAACTGAATCCCAAGAGCTATGATGGTGAACCTGATGCATTGAAAGCTGAAAGATGGCTTGAGGGAATGGAAAAAGTCTTTAAGACACTGGGGTGTTCTGAGGAAGAAAAGGTGATCTTTGTAACTTTTAAAATGGAGGGCATAGCAGATAAGCGGTGGATGTTAATTAAAGATAAATGGGAGACGATGGGACTCCTCGGACATGGACTAACTTTGTACCGAATTCAAGAGGAACTGTTAGGAATATGCCGTAAAACAGTGATATATATGTATGCATATTCCAATACTGATTTGCTTGTTTCCATTACAACGCATGTTTCGAAGTGGCTAAAAGGGCTGCATACCGGTTAGTGTGGCAGCTTGTTGAAACAATGCATAGGTCATTAGACTATGAAGTCTTTGTACATATCCGAGTCTTTGTCCTACCAAGGTGATGACAACTTTAAATTGGATTAGCTCTCTTCATGCGCCAAAGACATGCTCATCGGCAATGTCTCACCAGCAGACATTCCTTCCAGCAATGTCCCATCGAAACTTCACTTCAGCAGTTATTACATCAGCAGATCTCCATATTGGCCAAGATCCTTATATGAACGAACCGCAGAAAAGCTGATTATTCAAGAGGAACATCGGTCGTTGATCAGAAACGCTACATGTCAAAATAGATCCGTTACAAGATCTTTATGACAAGCCAAAGATACGCATCGATGACTGCGCCCTCACTATTATCCAGCAGACATTTCCTCTTCAGTGTTTAAAGTCCAGACTTCAAGACAAGATTCTTTAAAAGGACGAACACAGTGCGCTATGTCCCAGGCTAAACAATGTCAAGACAAATCTGTCAGCCTAAATCACGGACCTAATTCAAAGCAAAAAGCTTAACGGACGGTCTTTGCCCAACAGTTTGAAAGACGCACTCCTGTGCAATTAATGCCTCAGATTTCCAACGGGCAAACCCATTTAATGCTTCAACAAATTCTTCATGTTCTTCAACCTATATAAGAAGACTCTCATTCTCACAAATCACACAGAGGAGAGACACAGTTGCATGTATGCAAACATCTGTGAGAGGTTGTGATATTGAAATCCTTCCTCATTCTTTCAATCTGAAATCCACACCTCAAAAGAGTGAGAAACTCAAGTGTAAGAACAAACACTTGAAAAGAGAGAAAAACAGAAATTCAAAAGGCTGAGAAGTATCGCTTGATCAAAAACCTAGTTTTTGATTTGAGTTATTTCTTCCTTCGAAAGACTCAGTCTCTTCAGTGCTGTAATTCAAACCTTCAGCAAGAGACCAAGCCTTCCTGCAATTTGTTGAAAACTGATCCAGCTTGAAGATGTCCGATGAAGAGCCAGAGCCTAAAAATCTACATTGCATTCATATCGGCAGACTTATACTACATTATAAGCTGTGCCGATTGTGCAATAAACTGTCATCACTTTTGGCCGAGTGCTTAGCACTCAGTTGTTCAAATACTTGCTATTTGAACAACGCCTAATATTCTCTTCTCACACCACTCTAACACTAGCACTTCTCTTGCCCAACCTCCAAGGGTATTAGGAACTGCTAAGGTTAGCGTTCTAATAATAAGTCTTCCAGGCATCCCAATTGACTTTCCTTCTACCCCCGGGGAGATTGCTAGGTTAGAGAGTCTAGGTTGATGTACTAAGCATGTTTGTCTTAGAGCAAACCTCTGCTGAATTTTAATATGATATATATTTTGATACATTCAGCCTTTATTTCTCTTTCCTGTATAATTTCTTTTATCTTATGCAATCTGGTTGTAAAAAGCAATTGATGCATCTAATACAAGATTTTAGTTAACTGTTATGCTTAGATTGTACACAAACATTTACAGTTACTTCAATCTTGTCTGTTATACTTAAAGCTGTCTATTCTTTCGCTGCTTAGACTCTAATTCATCAGCCAAGTATAACAACATCTTCCTTCTGCATGTTCTGCCGATCCAAGTTGTCTGACATAACAAATATCGGCTAAGCTGTTAGAACTAGGAAGATGACCTATTTATATTAATTATTTCATCTATATCTTCAACTTAAAAATTAAAATAAGATGAAAATTTTAATATACTAAGTATAGGCTATTCACCCCCCATCTAGCCTATACATTGAGCATACTACCGTGGACCTAACAGGAACTTCATTCCGACTGTAGTTCAAGAGCAGAGAGAAATGGAGTTCATGACACTTGAGCAGGGAAATTTAACTGTGGCACAGTATGAGGCAAAATTTACTCAGTTGGCCAGGTATAACACTCATTTGCTTTCTACTGAGGACAGAAAAGTAAGAAAGTTTGTGAAAGGCCTTCGGGCAGAACTTCGCAACAAATTGTTTCCACTTGAGCTAACTTCTTACTCAGTGGCTGTGGATCGATCTTTATTAGTTGAGAATGATTTGGGCCTTCATCTTTCTAGGGAGGAAGAGTATTGGCGACAAAAATCAAAAATTAAATGGCTTAAGGAGGGTCAGGGAAACTCTAAATTGTTTCATGCTTCAGTTAAACAAGCTCAACATCGTCTCCATATTCACTCTATTACGGATGTTGATGGTACTCTTCTGGACTCGGAGACTGATATTAAGCAGGCTGCGGTGTGATATTTCATTGCTCAACTCCAAGTTGAAGGGGAGATTTCAGTTTCTAGTTTGGATATGATCCCCAATCTTATTACTGATGAATGGAATTCCGCCCTCATTGCTCCTCCGGATGTTGATGAGATTAAGCCTGCTGTTAAGTCTATGAATAGGGATAGTTCTGCTAGCCCGGATGGCTTTACTAGCAAGTTTTATTCTGTTTGTTGGGATATTATTGGAGCTGATTTCTGCAGGGCTATTTTGGAGTTCTTCTCGGGATTCCCACTTCCTCAAGCATGGACTAGCAATCTTCTTGCTACCATTCCTAAGGTTGACTGACCAACTACCTTTAAAGATCTTAGACCTATAAGTTTGTGCAATTTCTGGTCTAAAGTTATTTCCAAGATTCTTTCATCTCGGCTTGCTTCTATATTACTATATATTATTTCTGAAAATCAAAGTGCCTTCACCAAAGGGCGGCTCATTCAAGATATCATTCTTTTGGCTCAAGAAATGATGAAGCACCTAGGGAAGAAAGTTACAGGCTCCAATGTTGCTCTTAAGCTTGATATGGCGAAGGCTTTTGACCGTATTTCTTGGGTTTTCCTCACTCGGGTGCTACAAAAATTTTGCTTTCACGAAGTCTTCATTGATCTCATTTGGCACTTGCTTTTTGATAATTGGTCCTCTGTCCTGATTAATAGGGAACCAGTTGCTTTCTTCCCTTCTACCTGTGGTCTTTGCCAGGGTGACCCTTTATCCCCCAGTCTCTTCATCATCTCAACTGAAGTTCTGAGCTAAAGTATAGACAACCTTCATCGTCAATTTCATAGTGTGACCTACTCCATAATTAGTGGGTTCCCTATTGTCTCTCATCTTGCTTTAGTAGATGATATTGTCAATTTTTGCAATGGTAGCAAGAATTCCCTTCTTAAACACAAGGTCATTATCGCAGATTACGAGAATTCTTCGGGCCAGCTCATCAACACGACTAAAAGCTCTTTTTTTGTTGCCCCGAATACAACTGCTGGCAGATTGTCTACTATTGCTTCAACTTTGGGTTTTCAAGCAGGTCTTCTTCCAATTACTTATCTTAGATGTCCTGTATTATGGCAGAAAAAAGAAGCAATATTTTGATCCGCTTATTCTGAAGCTGCAAAATAAGATTGGTTCCTGGATGGGTTCTTTTCTCAAATTTTTTGGTCGAATTACTCTCATTAACCTTGTGCTCTATTCTATCACCTCTTATCAAATTGCTTCGATCGATCCTCCTATCTCGGTGGTCACTGTGGTTGAGCGAATGCTTTCTAATTTCTTTTGGGGTCATATTGATGGTAAAAACAAAATCCATTGGATCTCTTGGCATGTATGTTGTTAACCTTCTTCTGAAGGTGGTGCTAGAATTAATTCTCTACCAGACCTCATCAAAGCTTATGGTCTCAAACTTTGGTGGCATTTCCATACTTCCTCTAATCTTTGGTCCAATTTTATGAAAGCCAAGTACTGTTCTGCTTCCCATCCCAACATGGTTGTTACAAAGGGTTCCCATGCTTGGAAAAGATTGCTTCATGTCAGGTGCATCGCTGAGCCCCATATTTTCTGGATTGTTGGCCAGGGTAATTGCTCTCTTTGGTTTGATAATTGGCTTCGGGGTCTTCGCCTTGACAGGCCCATGGATTATGCCATCAGTGAGGTTAAGGATATCTTTCAGGACTCCTCTTCTATCAACCAAGTGGGGTTCGCTAATATTCCTTTTCATGCTTTGCAGTCTATTAAGGAGCAGTTTATTTTTCTGGATGATGTTGAGGATCACCCTTACTGGACTGTAAATCCAAAGGGATAGTTTACTCTCTCTTTCGCCTGCTCCATTGTCAAAGATTCTCATCCTTCCCGCATTTCTTCAAAATTCATTTCGCATAAGCTCCTACCTAGGCATATTACTATCTTCCACTGGCGTCTTTTCCTTAAAAAACTGCCTTTGGACAAGGGTTTGTGGAGTAAAGGTTTCCTCATGGCTTCCAATTGTTCTTGTTGTGAATCGGGCAACATTGAAACCTTCGACCATGTTTTTCTCTCCAGCATTACGACATCCAACGTTTGGCTTCACTTCCATGCTTAATTTGATGTCCTGCATCTCTCTTCTTCGATTCGGCAACGTTGTTTTACGTGGTGGCTTCACAACAAATCTGCTGTATTTGTTATTCTTCCTTCGTTGATCCTTTGGCATCTTTGGAAGTTTCGTAAAATGGCAGTCTTTGAGAATTCCAAAATCCCTACTCCTAAGGTGATTTCTAGCATTAATTCTGATCTTTCGGCTATTTTACAGGCGGCTAATTTTTATATCTATGATTTATCGGGTCTTCCTCGGGTTTATCATGGGCGTCAAAAACAAATTACTATCCAGTCGGTTGTTTGGGAAAAGCCTAAGTTTGGTTGTGTAAAGCTTAACTTTAACGGTGCTTGTTGCGGCAATCCAGAGGATAGTTACTCGCCGCAGCAATTGTCAACAAAATATTGAAAGGATATTGACTGAGATTAATACGAAAGGATAGACTAAATTATCTCTACATGGTAATGAAGTCAGGGAAGCCAAGCTTGGAGGACCTACAGTGATTCAATAGCCGGCTGACAAAAGTTTAAAGTCTACTTGGGAATGATTACTAAACAACTCTAAATCGGTGGAAAACAGTTACATTGTTGTGATGGATATTCTTGAGAAAGTTGTCTTATCGAAGTGTATCCATAGAATTGTTTGATGAGATTCTTGTAAGAGACCTCATGCAACCGAGGACGTAATTTGGAAAACATAGTATGTTTATAAGGGAAATATCCTTAGCTCGTCAATGGTTCCAGATTGAATTTAGGGACTAAATTCTTTTTAGGGGGAGATGATGTAATACCTTGGTTCCTCTTATGTTTGACTTGTTTAGCATATTGTATTGTTGTCATGTTAAACTTATTTGTTAAGTTCATTTGAATATCATGTTGAGTGGTTTACACCTTGATTTCATATGTTTAGTATGCTTGGTTTGTGATTGGATTCTTGTAATCATTCATACTTGTAGTGCATTACATTTTAAAGCCATGTTATATGTTGATTTGGATGAGTTTCAAGTGTGTTTTAAACTTGGTTGGAGGTTGGAATCATGTTAGGATCCTTTGGGAACACTTAGGAAACATTTTAGAACACTTTTGGAGTCCCAGGTCGCGCCCTAGCGTGCATAGTTACGCCCCAGTGCATATCAACCAGCAGTTTTAAGAAAAATCAAACAAAAGTTCAGCATGGCTGCGCCTTAGTGCATTCCTGCGCCCCCTAGTGCGCCAGGCCCTTCAGGATTTCGTGAATTTTGGTTGTTTTGTTGACTTTTTGAATCCCAAAAGCCTAGACTAAACTAAGAACGACTCAAGACCTTTTGACCAGCCTTGTTGACCCCCTTAAGACCTTAGAGAGACCCTCAAACTCTCTCCATTCATTTCTCTTCCTCCATGAAAGCTTGAGAAAGTGTGTATGGAGAAAAGGTGAGATTGGTGTGTATAGTTTATTTTCTCTCAATCCAACCAACCAATCTTTTATCCAAGACCATGCATGTGTTGGGGTTGACTATGGGAGCATCTTTGAAGGCTTTGATTGTGGTTTTAATGGTTTGATTTCCCATTTCAAGTAAGTTACTAAACCCCGTTTATATGCTCTAAGAATTGTTGCATGCTAGTTTACAAATACACATGTTAGACTTGTCAAAGATGATATCCTCATGTCTAATTGCTATGTTGGTATGTGAAAACTATAAGTGTGATATTTTCTTGGTATGAATTGGGTTGCATGTATTATTGTTGAAGTATCAACCTTGGAATTGAATTAAAGAAGACAATTTTGAGACTTTAAATGGATGATTTTATATATAACAATTATGCCCGATTTTTATGGAATTGTAGTATTAAGACTCATCGGAGTCAAATTAGGGACCAATAATATACTCCGAGTAACGTGTTCAAATCCTACGACGTTTAGAACTCATTTGGTTTCGTTTATGAAATCCCAAGTAATTTTGATAAATATACACTTGTGATACTTAGTCTTTAGAGACTTCGATTGTATTCGTAATATGGCATCTAACAAATTTAGCAAGCCATATGACTGTGCCTTACGTAGTTCGGGAATGTACTTGATAAATTATCAACTCACGAGAGTTGTTTATGCGCATGTACGTTAAAACACTTGAGTGTTAGAGACTAGTACGATAGTCTCAATGTGATAAATGATTATTTTGGTAATCTTGGGTTGGACTACCAATCCATATAACTTAGGATAAGTGTACTTGAGGGCACTTGAGATTATAAGAATGGTTTTGTTACACTTCAAGCGTCATTGGGACTGTTGTGCTAGCACTCGATGTTCATAGACTAAATTAGTAGTCTTAAGATGTGTTTGTTTAGGAATCAAATGTGTATCTCAATGTGTAGATGTTTATAGACTAAATATGTGGTCTAATTGTTCTTGAGAAGTACTTGTAAATATGTACTTGTATGACTATGTGATTCAAGACTAAATATATGGTTTTGAGGTGTTGATTGGTTTACTTAACAAAATGTGTTGGTAATGTATAGGATCATTGATCTCCTTGGTTGGAATAAGTTTCCCTAATTTTGAACCTTATCGTTGTTGATATGTTACGAGTAAATATCTACTTGTGCATCGTTTGGAAGTCCAGCTGGTATACTTGATTTGAGTCGGCAATGTGACGACACATAGCCTTCCTGGTAAGTGATCGCTATGGGTCGCCCCATTGGTACCCTTCCTCCCCACTTCTGGCCCTAGTGGGATGTGGTCCCATTGTTATAGCAATACGCGTAACTATGGCAACCAATAGTTCTTTCCTCACTAAGTAAACTGGTGAGAAATAACGACAGTATCTTTCCTTACTATGTAATCAAGTGAGAAGTAATGATGGTATCTTTCCTCGCTAAGTAGAATAGTGATTGTAATGCCAGTATGTACAGTTTGTTCAGTATGTTTCGAGCACGAGATCTGGTTCAGCGAAAGTTCAAAATGTATAAAGTGACAACAGCACAGTCAGACAGACAACAACCATATCCTTTTTAAGTGGTTATTTACGTGCACTTATGTGATCATCACCATGCTATGTGGTATTTGTGATTCATGTGCCTATGATTGTGGTACATGTGTTCAGTGTTGGAATACTTATAAATGATATCATGCTATAGTTTTATAATTGAGCATTATTCCATGTCATATAGTTGCATTTAGTAACTTACTGTGTCATTATGACTCACCCCGTTTGTTGTTATTTGTTTTTCTATAGATCCGAGCCAGCCAGGAAGTAACTGGCGAGGTCGGCGAGATCGCAGTTAGTTAGCAGGTTGTCTTGTTGGTTTAGTAGCTCGTGGAGCTTAATATAGCTATAGTCATTTTATTTTGGTAAGGATGAATGGTTATGTAAAGTTATGTAAACTTTACTTTGGGTATTGTTATCCTATATTGTAACTCATTATTCTTTTGGAAGCCGACATGTGTATGTCGTTCTCGTGTTTATAGTTTCAATAGTAGTTTAGTTTCTTTCCCGAGCATGTTTTAGCTCATGATTTATATTTGTTCTCTGGCATGTTATGGCCATGGAGGTTGTTGTTGTTTATTTTTCCTGAGTTTTAGACTCGTGGTTGTGTTAGTTGGGTTCCGGCAGTAGTATCGCCGATGATTTGTTTTAATTTTTTCAGGTTTAACCATTATGTTTTCTAGTAAGTACGGTTGGTTACAACACATGCTTTTCGTTTTTGTTAGTGTTTGTCCGTTTGGCGCACTGACCTTGGCGTTTCATGTTGGAATTTGGGTCGGGGCATTACAAAAAGAATGGTCATACTAAGAAAGTACGCCATTTGGTGATCACACCTTCTAAAAGGCTGCCTACGTATCTCTGTAAAGAGAATCAAATCACAACGTAGTTCGTGTCTCTTCAGGGAAGAAACACGATTAAGATATGTTATATCCCATGACAACAAAAATGTCAAAGGGCGACCGGATCTCCTAAGAGATTGCCTACTTATCTCTGTTAAGAGAATCTATCTCTGTTAAGAGAATCAGGTCGAAACGTAGTTCGTGTCTCTTCAAGGAAGAAACACGATTCAGATATGTTGTCTGTGGGGATGGTTCATTTCCGGACCCTGGGTTCGCACCCATTGGGAAATGACCAAAAGAAAGCTATACCAACGCAAAATGAAACAAATTACAATTTAGGATAAGCTGAAAATTGACATAAAATAAAGATACTATTTTTTTAGCAACGTCTGGGGGACGAATTTTGAGCTGTGTTGGATGGTGGGGCCATTGAGCGGTTGACTTCCAGAGACCTCAGGTTTTAACCTGTGGGGAAATGACTAAATAATTGGGTGTGCAAACATGTGTGAATGCACTACAATCTGTGTAGTGTCCAGGGGGACAAACTTTGTTAGGGATGGTGCGCATGACTATTGGCAATGATTCTGTTGAGATAAAATATGTAGAGTCCCATTGGGAATTTGCTGGAGATGTTGAATTGGATGGCGGGGCAGTTGGGAGTAACTCCGCTAGGATTTCCCTTGAAAATATGTTGATGGTGGACTTCCGTTAGGGGGTCTATTTAACGACCGTTAGTTGGACGTTAAGTTGCCGTTAGAAGGACTTGGGGGTTTAAATTGCAAAATGCTAAAACTTAGAGGGTGTAGACATCCAGAATTCATACACCTACATTATACGAATTGTCCAATAAATAACTATTTATTTACAAATGGACTAACACATGTTTCTATGATTATTTCAGGAAACAACATACACAACGGACTGCCAAAGTCCAACAAATACAACGAACTTCGGTTAGATCAACATCAAGGGTCAAACTCGAAGATACAACAGGACTAACGATGTCCAACACACAAACAAACCTTCCATTAGATTAACATCAAGGGTCTAAACTGAAGATACATAGCTTAGAAGGGCCAAAGTGCAAAATACAAAGCCTGGAAAAGCCAAAAACAAGGTTTGGTGCGCTGAAGACATTTCTGGTGCGCCAATACCACAAAACAGGGTTTGGTGCACGGGCACCATGCCAGGTGCCCGCGCACCAAACCAAGCTTTTGTCCTCAAAGCTTAGCCGTCGGCTGCTGAAGACTTTGAAGGCAGAGGAAGCTTCCTCCTTTCTTGCCCCTAAGAGTTACTCTCTCCCAGGCCTCCTATAAATAGAGCTCTCAACTCTCTCTTTCAAAAAAGGAAAAAAAGGAACAAAACACAACACACTCCTCATCCAAGGAGAACACACACACACACACACACACAATCTCCCTCTCTCTATCAAGCCTCATTTTGAGGAAGAAAAGAGACAAAAAAAGAGAAAAGAATATTGACTCTATCTCAACACACACACAAAACGTAACTCTTCCTTTCCTCGATTGGTAGCAGTGGGAGCACAACGGTCAGGCTACGAGCTAGCTTGATCCGGTATAATACAACGGCCTAGAAAGTGGCCCGATTTCTGTAAAATGACAGAAGGTAACCCCTTCTGTTCGTTAGTTTATATATGTAAATAGATGTAATAAATGTATGTAATTATTTCAAATACATTGTAAATACATGCAATATATATTCTGTAAATAAACAAACTTGCAATAATTAAATACGAGCATGCAAATGTGTAGAGACCGAAAGGGCGAATTGGGTGCGTAAAACCTTCCCAAATCGTAACTTGGCCCTCGAACCCATAATCTAAAAAGTTTTTCTCCCATTTACTTTATAAACGAGAGTGGCGACTCTGTTTTCAAAGATAAACATGTTTTTCATGTTTATCAAACCATAAAATCAAATAGAGGAAAACCACAAGACAAGAGCGAAAAAGGCCCGAAAGGACCGGCCTTCTCGGAAGGGCAGATCCGGGGCACTCACAGTGGCGACTCTGCTGGGGACGTTTATTTTTAAATAAATAAAAAAGAGAGCCAGACTTAATTTTATATACAATTGTATGCTCACATATTTAAATATCGCAAATTTGTTTGCTTTGTATATAATATGACTAAGTGTTATTTTGTGTAGTATATACTACTCTATTCATACTCACCCCTGTAGGTACAAATTCATTTATTCTTTATTCTTTATTTGTACATTTATTCGGGCCAATGCCCATTATTCGGTTGTATATTTATTTATGTCTTTTTTTTTTATTTTGAGAAATAGGACACAAATGTAATGTATAGAAATAGGATAGAATTTCCATTTTTTTTCATTTTCTTTTCCTGCTCTTTCCTCGGGGCTTTAAACCCTTGACCTGTGGATGTGTTTCCCTTCCTATAGTTTTCAACTGTTAACGAAACACAACCCACATCACATGAATCAGAAAAAATGGACATATTTCCCTCTTATTCTATATATATCTGTCTCACCTTCATTTTCATATAATTGTAAAAAGAGTCTCTTAGGTATTGGGCACACACGCGCACTCATCTATTCCGAGCTGTTACCAAGCTTCAAACCCTGGTATAGCCACGTTGAAGTGAAACAGGGTAAGTCATGCGCCCAGTATTCCTTCAGCCGACACTATCCCTATCCACGTGATTACTAATTGTCCACCGGGAAGTAAGTCATCCTAACCCTGCATAGCCACGCGTAATTCATATAGATTTCTAGGACACTTCAAAGACCGGTTAGTTCTTGTTGTCACAAACATGCTTTGTCAATCCT
This sequence comes from Platycodon grandiflorus, assembly GCA_016624345.1. Classification (NCBI taxonomy): domain Eukaryota; kingdom Viridiplantae; phylum Streptophyta; class Magnoliopsida; order Asterales; family Campanulaceae; genus Platycodon; species Platycodon grandiflorus. The sequence goes on from CM028368.1 coordinate 29,341,480, forward strand.
GTGCGTAAAGACAAAAAGAAATCAAATCAGAAAAAAGTGTCGTCGACCGACAAAAGAGTCTGTTTGATCACAGTAAAAAGAAAAAAAAGAGATATTGAGAAATAAACACCAAAGAAATCAAATAAAAAAAGAGTCATACTTTCCCAAAAGAGAATCATGGTGATCAAAAGGTCGACAAACAAAGTCCTCATGCACAGGATTAACAAAAGAGTTGATGATATATGCCTAGACAATTCGGATGGTGGATCCTGAAGAGGATATAGGCCCTTTGCCTGAGATCTGTCCAATCTTAGGGAGTCGAAATACAGGTGGAAAACGAAGGTCCTATATTCTGGCGAGAGAATCCACTGTTCCAAGAATGGTTCATAAGTCAAAACAAAGCATTGTCGCTTGTCCAACCATCTTAGGGTGAGTCGTGTCTCAAAAAAAAAGAGGAACAATGAAATTGTGCTGTACCCAGAAACACTTCCAGAACCTAACTCCTACCCATATCCCAACCTTTCAGAAACCTGGCCTTGAATTGGAGGAGGACTAGCACTGGGAGATTGACAAGAGTTTCAAGCCAAGATTCAGAATCAAGCACAGAAAGTCTGCATTGGAATCAGATGACCGATCAGGAAGATAGCACTTCTGCAGGACATGACACAGGGGCTCCAGGATACACTCTAACCCCAGAAATGCAACAATGGATGGATCAAAATATGGAAGCCATGAATATGATCAATAGGTTTTCAACCCTTATCCAAAGTCAAGGGGCTAATAACAGGACTTTGCCCATTTCTACAGGAACTGTTGACCCATCACCCTCAAGCGTGAATGCGAGTCTGCCCAATCCAAACACCTATCCTATATACCCGCATACCGATTCTCCATATTCATATCTCCCATATCCGAGCACTTACCCATCCTACCCTAATACATTTCCTCCTTAGCCAAATGTCAATCCAAACATCTATCACCAGTCTCAGACTACCACAATTCTAATTCCAAACACTACTACACCTCCTACAACTCGCATCACATCTCCATCTACCAACATTCCTTTCCCTAACCCAAATGCATTCCCATTCTACATGACCAATCCGATCCAGGATAGTCCACATCTAAATCCAAACAGTTACAACCTTCAGCCTTCAGCCAAACCAATATATCCATTTGTCAGCTACGTACCACCTTATCCAATTCCTCCAGTAGGACAGTTCCCGGGCACAGCTATAGTTGACACCAATGATGCTGAACTAGCAAACAAAGGAGAAATCAGAAAGTTGAAAGACATGGTTCTGAAAGTTTTAAACAAAGGTGAATTCACAGCCCGAGCAATGACGCTTCAGCCTGCTGCCATTTTACCACCAAAGTTCAAGATGCCTGATATCGAGAAATTCAATGGGACAGAATGCCTTATTGTCCATCTTAGGTCTTATGCCCACACTATGCAGCAAATATGGGCAAGTTACGAAGCAATGGCCTCTAATTTTCACTTAACTCTAATTGGGACTGCCAAGCAATGGTTGATGTCTGTGGACAGCACTGTGGTTGCTACCTGGGATAAACTCGCAGATGAGTTTCAGAAGAGATACAAAGATAATAGTAATTGGGAAAAGCATAGAAGAGATCTTGATTCGTGCACACAGAGAGAAAAGGAGACATTTTCAGAATATACCGAAAGGTGGAGAAAGAAGATTGCTCAAACCCTAGACAGGCCTGACCCGAATGAACAAGTCAGGATCTTTTTTAGAAACCTTCAGCCAATTTATCTGGATCGTATGCGTTACCTTCCATATGTTGATTTCTTTGCCATCTTAGATATCAGATTTTGCATCGACACGGAGATCCGTACCGGATAGATCAAGATCGATCCCCCTCCAAGCTCATTTCGATACTCCAAAGGAAAGGCAGCAACAACATCTGCACCTGTTGTAAATATGTTAGGAAATGTACCGACTATAGCCTTGCCAGTTGTACCATCTGCTCAGAATTATGGAAATATACCTTTCAATTATTCACCTGATGGGTTTGTAAATGCATTGGGAAAGAATAACAACAGAGGGGTGAGAAATAATTTCCGCAGAAATGATAGACAGTTTGATGAACTGCACGCTCCTATATCATTGATTTTTCGGGGGCTGAAAGTACAAGGAGTCCTCAAACCTATCGAAGGTTACAGACCTCCCAACCCATTGCTTGCCACATGGGACCATGCAAAATATTGTGAATACCATCAGTCTAGTGGACATCTCACTGATAAATGCTTTGTGCTCCAGCGAGTAATCCAAAACCTGATCGATGACAAAATCATTGAAAAGCCACACCCCATGCCTAATGTGGTGAACAATCCTCTGCTAGCTAACCATGTCAACACCATCTAATTTGAAACAAAAGATGTGAGCTCCTCCGCCAGATTTGAAATCAGTAGTGCTTCATTTTCATACCTCTTAATCCATTTGCCTTCAAAAGAAGAGAATTTCGAATGCAACATGCTCTCTTGGAGCGACATTTTGTCTAGTGCCCATGATACTTCTCAAGCAGAAGTCAACAACATCAAAAAATCCTCATGGATAGGAGGTGATGTCTCTCATCTCACTTGATCTGGTAAAGCATACCAAGCAGCTCAAGATATGGGTGATCCGTCTGGGAAAGATAAAGAAGTTGATACCAGTACCAAGGATACTGGGGCTAAAGACATCGAAGATGCTCTCCTCACTCAGATGAAGAAGAACCAAGCTAATGTTTCAATTTGGGGCCTTCTATGTTCCTCCAAGATCCACCGTGACAGTCTTGCCAAGTCATTAAGTCAAGCAATCATTCCAATCGGGACCTCGCCCAACGGGTTGACTCAGATGATTGGAAACATCCACTTTGGGAATGTCCTCATGTTCATTGACCTTGATTACTGAAAGGAGGTGTCGACCATGTTGACGCATTGCATATTACTGTCAGTATCCAAGAAAAGAGGGTACCGAAGGTTCTGGTAGACAACGGTTCATCTTTAAATGTCTGTCCAACAACAACGTTAGCCAAGCTGGGAACGAAGATTTCAGACCTGGCCCCATCATCGCAATCAGTGCAAGCATATGATAACACCAGCCGATGTGTGCTCGGGGTGGTAACGCTTATGCTAACCATTGGCCCATTGGAAATGCCCGTCGATTTCTAAGTATTGGATATCCCTTTTATTTTTAGTTTACTGTTGGGCAATCCGTGGATTCATGGCATGAAAGGGGTAGCTTTATCACTTCATCAATGTGTAAAATTTATCCACGAGGATCACATAGTCATCATTTTGGCAGACAAACTTATAGAATCAAGAGAGAAAGGGGATGTTCCTATTCTCGAGATTGATCATGATAACACTGGCATCTATTTGAGCAGATTTGAAGTAATCCCTCAGGCGAGGGTGAATGCGATTAAGCATACAGGAGAAACCAACATCAATGACAAGAAAGCTATGGAACCTAAAGAGATAGTCCCTTATAGCATGATCTGCAACATAAGCTACATGCCAGGACTGGGGCTGGGCAAAAATCAGCAAGGCAGGATCAACCTGATACAAGATGACATCAAAGGATGCATACCACCTTTTGGGCTGTGATACAAGCCAACACTTGCAGAAGTAGCGGTAGTAATGGAAGAGAAGCGCAAGAGAAACAGAGCAGTTCAGAGAAACTAGCCGTACACGGCACCTCCCATAAACCCCTACAGGAAGACCCTAAAAGGATACTTTGTCAAGCATAGAGAAACCATTACTTACCTCATGTTCCCTGAGCCATGGATGGACAACGGCAGGAAGATACACCCCAGATGGGAGATCTTCAACGACATCAGCCTCATAGTAGAAGAAATGGAAAAAGTGATCATCGGCCCTCGTGACACCTCTTACAAGGTAGTGACGATCGAGAATACATGGACTATTGATTAGGAAGATTATGCCCTGGCCCTGTTCAGAAAAGACTTCATGGGAGACAGTTTTTTGGGACTGATCGACGAAGCAGCAGACATCACAGAGGACTCAGTAGCAGATTTTAGACAGTAGCATACAATCCGCTTCAAAACTGGTACACTACTACAGGACCATTGCTGGAGACCGAGGACCTAGTGGAGCACTTCGGATACACCTTACCCCCTTCTTCCCCTTTTGTTAAGAACTGGTCATCAATCGATTCTATTCTCGACGCCAAAATCAAGGATCTCACCTATGAGGACCTCGATGAGGTGGTCGACCTTGTAGCCCTTCCTTTCATTAATGATAATGCTAGTGTTTCTGTGTACTCCTTAGTTGCCAATGTGTTAAAAGATGAATTAATTGAAAACATGATAAATCATCCTGTTAATAATGAATCGATTAATAATTGGGATCCAAAAGATAAAGACTTTTTAATTGAATTAGCTAAGATGATCAAACAACGAGGGGAGCGCCGATTGGAAGCTCTGCAAGAAGACTTGTCCACCATCAATCTGAGGCTGAATGATGAAGTTAGAAAGGTCAAGATTGGAAGCTACATGCAAGATGAAGAAAGAGCAGCATTGATCAGCCTATTGACAGAATTTCAGGATGTGTTTTCCTGGTCTTACGAAGATATGCCTGGGTTGGATCCAGCAATCGTTAAACATCAGATTCCACTATACCCCGACGCTAAGTCGGTGAAGCAGAAGCTCCACAGAATCAAGCCTGAATGGTCCCTGCAAGTCAAGGAAGAAATCATCAAGAAGTTTAAAGTCAAGTTCATCAAAGTAGTAGAATACCTAATATGGTTATCCAACATTTTGACAGTGCCGAAGCTGAACGGCAAGGTTCGGATCTATGTGGATTTTTGGGATCTCAACAAAGCATCTCTGAAAGATGACTTTCCCCTACCCAACATTGACATTTTGGTAGATGCAGTAACTTCACATAAGATACCGTCTTTTGTGGATGGAATGCTCAGTTACAATCAGATCAAGATGGCGGAAGAAGATAAGGAAAAGACTTCCTTCATCACCCCTTGGGGAACTTACTATTATACAGTCATGCCTTTCGGGTTAAAAACGCCGGGCTACATACCAAAGAGCCGCTACCACACTCTTTCATGACATGATTCACAAAGAAGTAGAGGTATACGTAGATGATATGATTATTCATTCAGTAGACACAGACGGTGCTCATTTGAGAGATCTTTGCAAGTTCTTTGAGAGATTGCGCAAATACCGGATGAAACTCAACCCCACCAAGTGTACATTTGGAGTCACCCGAGGAAAAGTCTTGGGATTCATAGTAACTGACAATGGAATTGAGGTGGATCCTGTAAAAGTCAAAGCCATCAGCGATACGCCGTAGCTGACAACTCCGAGTGAAGTCAAAGGCTTTTTGGGCCGATTACAGTAGATCAGTCGTTTTATTCAACAGCTGACATCCATGTGTGAACCTCTGTTCAAGCTTCTCAAGAAGGATACGGATAGAGAATGGGACAAAGAGTGCCAACAAGCATTTGAAAAGGTTAAGGAATACCTAGCTAGTTCGCCAGTTCTAGCTCCTCCTCACAAACGGAAGCGCTTATTGTTATACCTAACCTTCATGGATACCGCGATTGGAGCCATGTTGGCACAAGAAAAGGAAGACTCTCACACTGAGAACGCCATCTACTTTGTCAGTAGAAAGCAGCAGGGCAGCGAATTGAACTACTCGGCACTTGAGAAGAGTTGCATAGGTCTGGTATGGGCGACGCAGAGACTCAAGATTTATTTGCAAACATTTCCTGTAAAGGTAATTTCCAAGATGGACCCGATCAAGTACATACTCGAAAATCCATCACTTTCGAGTAGGCTCGCCAAATGGTCTTTCTTGCTGAATGAGTTCGATATAACTTATGTAAGGGGAAAGTCAATCAAAGGAAGTATAATAGCTGATCAGTTGGCAGACCTGCCAATAGGAGCAGAGGAGTTTGAAGAACCAGATTTTCCTGATGAAGGGGTTCTTGAGATTAATGACAGCACGTGCAAATGGTAACTCTTCTGTGATGGAGCCGCCAACGAGAGAGGTTACGGTATAGGAATACTGTTGATCGATCCCATAGATACACATACGCATTTGGCTGTATGATTAGAATTTAAATAATCCAACAACACCACCGAGTATGAAGCTTGTATAGCTGGCTTGGAGGATACCTTAAATATGGGCGCCGAAGAATTGGAAGTGTACAGTGATTCAGCTTTGATCATAAATCAGGTTGAAAAGAAATGGAAGACGCAGGTTGCTAGACTGCAGTTGTATCATGCTCGCTTAACAACATTAGCAGAGAAATTTAAGTTCATATCATTTCACTATCTCCCTCGAGATAGAAATTGCTTCGCGGACGCTTTGGCAACTTTGGCATCGCTAGTTGTGATCCCCCGCTGAGTTCAATGTCCAACCCTTCGTCATTGGGACGAAACATACACTAGCATTTTGTTTTGCCATTGAAAAGGACCAAGAAAGAGCCGATGGGCCTTGGTATCTAGATATTTAAAATTTTCTAAGGAAAGCTGAGTATCCACTCAGCACTGAGAGAAAAGGCAGGATTGCCTTATGAAGATGGGCTTCCCAATTTGTGATCAGTGGTGACAATCTATACAAAAGGCACTATCAAGGACTTAATCTCCTTTGCATCGATCAAGCGAAAGCTGAGCAAGTCATGGATCAACTGCATGGCGGCACTTGTGGTCCGCACATGAATGGGTCCGTCGTTGCGACAAGTGTCAGAGGTTTGCCAATTTGCAACATCTACCTCCTCACATGTTATACAATTCTACAGCACCGTGGCCTTTCTCGACATGGGGAATTGACGTCATAGGACAAGTACACCCGAAAGGATTGAACAACCATGAGTATGTTCTGGTTGCCGTTGACTACTTCACAAAGTGGGTTGAAGCCGCTTCATACAAAGTTCTGAATGCTAAGAAAGTTACAGAATTTATCAGGACAAACATCATTTACCGATTTGGGGTACCTTTTGAAATGATCTCCGATAATGGTACACACTTCGAGGGAGAAGTCAACCGAGTATTGGATGAGTTTAAAGTACAACGGCACAAGTCTTCACCTTACAGGCCGCAGGCCAATGGCGCAGTGGAAGCAGTTAACAAGACATTGGAAAACATCATTCGAAAAATGGTAGATACCGGGAAGGATTGGCCCGACAAATTGCCGTTAGCACTCTGGGGCTATCGTACTTCTGTTCGTACGCCTACTGGGACTACCCCATTTTCTCTTGCCTGTGGCATGGAGGTAGTATTGCCTGTTGAAGTTGAAATCCCTTCCTTAAGGGTAGTGATAGAAGCCGAGGTGGCTGAAGCTGATTGGCTTAAGCATCGGTATGATGAACTGACACTCCTGGATGAAAGGAGATTGATGGCTTTAGAGCACACATGGGCATATCAGAGGAGGATTGCTAGATCTTTCAATAAACAGGTCAAGGCCCGAGACATCAAAGTAGGCGACTTGGTTCTCCGAGAAAAGACGCCTAGCTACATTGACAGTTTTGGAAAGTGGAAATCACCATGGATGGGACCGTACGTAGTCAGGCTCATACAGTCAGGCGGCGCAGTCTTCCTGACCAATGAAAATGTAGAAGATCTCATTCAGCCCTTCAACATGGACAATCTCAAGAAGTATTACGCGTAGTTGCTCGCTCAACTATAGTGTATTTAGTTCTACTTGTGTTTGTAAATACTTTTCTCCCCCTTCCAAAAATAACATGGTAGGTCAAAAACCCGAAAGGGTGGCCTAGGCAAAAATTAGAGTTCAAAAAAGAAATGAGAGAGACAAAACATTGGAGAAAAAGGAATAAAAATCTCCGTCTCTCGCAAATCTGGGTTGAACTACGATCCGACCTGATTCTTTCCATGAGATACGTAGGTAGCCTTCGGGTTCGGTCGTTTATTTACACATTTTAATAATATTTGTTTTGTTCCCCCTGTCATGTTGTTATGATCACAAGGGAAAAACCACTACTCAAAATATAATAATAAACACACTTTTAATTTATAACAAAGTCCTCAGTTTGGCAACCAAGGAATACATAGATAAGACTTACATGCATTCATATTCCATCTTAATCTATTTTACATACAAATACATACACCATCATTATAATCTATCTCCTACGGTGTCCGCCACGTCTCCTCTCGCGCTCATTACCACCACTGGTCTCAACTCCGTCAAATCTTCGTGAGTCGTGAGATATGATCCCCCGACTGCACTGAAGTCGCCAAGGATCCCTTGCATAAATCTCTAGACCAGGGTCTTCCACAGATTCGTCAATCTCCAGCAAGCGAGCCTCTGCTCCATTGGACATAATTTTGCCAAGCAAACACTCCAGGGTGAGTCTTATGTTGAATGAATGCTCCATCAACTGCGGCACTAGCCATGTCAGATACTCGATGGAAAGACAGATATTCTCAAAGGGGATGTGATCCAAAGAAATCAAAGTGCGTGGTCCTATTTCTGACCCCACCACCCTCGAAGGTCTCTACAAATGTCACCATTGAGCTCACTTGTCCCAAACTCAGGAAGGTCAGTGTCAGGTAGCCTTTGCTCTAACCCAAATTGGCACATCACCCAGGAAGCATAATAAAAGGTCACAGCACGAAGTCCTGTAATTATGACTTGTACGAATCGATGGGTCCCCGGTATAAATTGCCCGATCTTCTAATGGGACATAACCCATACAATATCAAATGAAGGGACACATAAAAAATGTTCCACCCAATCCTGTTAAGTCACTAAATGATCATGTTGGTAACCCCTCTGGGCGTAATTAATTAGGTGATACCTCGTACCAGGTACTGGAGGGATAACCCTCATGAAGCGTTCCTCTAGCCACATATGCAACAAAATGGGGCTGCCAGAAGGGAATTGTTCTTCTCCATTAGCATAACTATCCAGGCCGAGAAGAGTCTCCGCCAGAATGAGGGGAATCATGATGCTCACTCGTCCCCTGGCATACAATACAACATCCAAGACCCGTATATCAACATAACCGTCAAGGTTAATTAGGAAGAATTTTCCTAACATGCATAAGAAAAGAACCGTTTGCTTATGCTCTAAATAAGCATCGTCGGGTTGATAATTGGCAAAGATCCTCGGAAGCTGGGTCAGGTCGAAAAGTCGACCGTGCAACATGTTACGGGCCTCTCGGATAGTGAAGCTGAACAATTCTTGAATGAGCACCAAGGGAGGTTTCCTCAACAAAGGCACTGCAACGGGACTATTAATGGACATGCCCGTTAGAGCACAAAAATCTTCGAATGTGGGACACATCTCGTTCAAAGAAAAGTTGAAAAGGTAGTCTTTTGAGGACCAAAAGTGGGAGGCACCCTATATCATATGCCAGTGAATTCGAATACGTCTTCATCCAAACATACATTGAAAACCATAGATGTCTGTGAGATACCCTTTTTCGGTGGAAGTAAGACTAAGGCACCAGTCGTTCAAGTGAGCCTCGTAATCTGCAATAGTCTCGAAGGGATGGTTCATTTTGAATAAAGGAAGAATGTCTTGCCTAAGGACGAGAGATTTTTCTCGGGATACAAAGGGGAAGACAGAAGGAAAGAGCTTTGCATTAATTGGTTCAGGCCAAATAGGCAGAAGAAGCCTCAAAAAGAAAGAATTCTCTCAGCAATCTACAACAGCCTACACCTTAGGCGAAGAAATTCTTCCCGACATATCACAGCACATCAAATTTAGCAATAGGAAAGAAAAGACAGCTCTGGTGCGCGAGCACCAAGTCTGGTGCGCCGCGCACCACACCATGCATTTGAACTTTTTTGTGGTCCAGCTCTCCAGTTCACATCATGGCTTAAAAGGCATGCACGTATTCTCCAGGGCCTCCTCCCCTTCGCACCATTTGAAGCCACGAAATTCTCTTCGTTTCACAATCTCACCACAGTCCCCTCTAGAATAGGCATCAAACCTATTTCTCAAATCAGCAGCCCCTAAAGAGGTGGAATCATTTCCCGAAGGATTCGTTTGTCGGAGGAGCATCATTTATGCATCAAACATTAGCCGCCTCGGTCAAATACCCATTTTTGCTCCCGCAGCACAATTTGTGTAATTAAAAGCAATTAGAATTGAGACCCTAGGTTTTCTTTTCTTTTTTTTGCATTTCTCATTAATAATAAATAATATACAGAATAAAATTTATTTACAAATACATTCTTTTAAAAGCAAAATAGCAGGAAAGGAAATCATTGTCTTCCTTTCTTCGACCTGCTAGTGCTAGCACCTCTGGAGCCTCTACTCTCGCCACCTCTGCGACGCGGCCCAGTCGCGTCTGCACCACCTCGGCAAGTAAAATCACTGGCCCCGGCCTTCAGCTTCCGATATAGATCAGATAACTTGTACAATCTGCTCAACAGCTTCTGATAGGAGCTAGCCGGTACCTGTTCATACATCATTTTATTTATCAATATGCAAATCCATGTAGATAAAATAGACAGATAGCATATGCGCAGTCCAATTAGAAGCATACCAGATCTCTCCCTCGCGGAAGATAGTCGTGTTGTGAAATCTCACCACTGCTCAGGTCCTCCTCCCTGTAGTTCTCCCCCTCTTCATAGCCAATCGTCTGTGGGACTTTCGGATAGTGTATTCGACCCGCAAATGACCCAATCTCTCTCACAAAAATGGAAAATAGACCCTCCGCTTCCTGAGCAGGAGGAGGAGGAGGATACAGCACGGTCTGCACGAACACCCCGTAATCCATCTCCACATATCTTTGTGGATCGATAGCCTTCCTCGCGAGATACCACTCACGTCTCGGCATCACGTCCGATGTCATCATCCCAAAAGGTGGTGAAGGCGGTGTTAGAGGTTGGCCCATGTTGGGCCCATATTGGCGACTGACCTGATCGCCCAGCTACATGAGTCACACATGATGGAATCCATTAAAATGCGTAACTGTTGGCCGCTTGGGCCGGACCATAGGAAGCATGCAGCTAACCCCATGGGAAAAAGCTAACAGATTCAGGACTAGAGTTGATAATCGTAGTCCGAACCACTATGGTGTCAGGCCGAGCAGGGGTCCTCCGAGCGTATTTCCGGTTTGAAGTCCGGAAGTTCACCACAAATAACGGGGTCATCACCCTGGTGAGGAGAGTGAAAGGGTGAAAGCTGAACACAACGTAAACCCAAGCCTGTCACATCAAAAACAATGAGTCAGTATTTATTTTAAAATGACAAAAGAAGTTTTGAAATAAAGATTTTTGTTCCGAGTATTACCTCCCTTGCCATATTATAGCCAGTCACACTACTATAGCACTCCGCCAAGCCAGCCTATCCCCAGTCAAAGTCGTCCAGATGGCGCAATCTCTTTAGACATCCGAGTAGAGATACTTGCAGGGTTGAGGAAGCATTGGCAAAGAGGGTAATCCCCAATGCCAAGAACAAGAAAACCCGAACGAATCGGGTCACAGCAGACCGATCGGCTGTATTGACGAGATCCACGTTGTGGAGCAGCCACTCCCTAATATAGTTGATGAAAATCTCGTCAAAGCTCTTGTACACCAGTGTGAACCCCAACAGCTGAGCAACGGCATGAGGACGATGTCGCAGCTGGAAGTCTGGCTCAATAGCCCAACCCTTACCAGTCAGTAGCCAGTGATCACCGAAAAATCCGCAGGCATCATAGTTACCTCGCCCTACAGGAGGTGGAAAGTGCGGGAAGTGTCCCACCAGAAGCACCGCAACACGTCATGGATGTTGTTGTAGCCGATGAAGCCCCCCAAGTTCTGGATGAACGTACCAAGATAGGTACCATTCACCCTCTCCTGAATCAGTTAAGGGAGTCAATTATAGATCTCCCTCACCATGTCCCCATTTGCCCGGATGCGAGTAATCCTCCTCTGTGACTGCAAAACAAAAATTTCAGCATGTCAGCACAAAGCACACGCGCACATTTTTTTATGTCATTTACATAAATGCACATCAAGTCATTTCATTCATATTTTCCATGCTAAAAAAAAATTTGAAAGTTTTTATTTTTTTCATATATACTCCAAATCCCATCCCCAGGATCCCGGGATCAAAATAAAATATTTTTCAAGTGTTTAGTGAGGGTTTTTCTTCACTTTTCTTCATTGAAGCTTTTTTTCAAACAGTTGGTGTGCGACTTTCGCGCAACTTCGGGCAAGAAAAATTCACACATTTTGAGCCACCCCAACAAAATCAACTTAGGGGTTTCCATCTTTGTTCATCCCTCTACACATACATGCTCTCGATTTCGAGAAATTTGTATCCTAACATGTTCAAATTTGCAATTAAAGTAGGCACTTTAAACATGCAAAATTCACAAAACATACACACTTTTTTATATATAAAAAAAATAATAATAAATAATTTGTTCTGCTTATGGTATTTCCCGTGAGGCTGGCCCTTCCCTCCTATCTTCAAAATTTGTTTGGCATCGCTGCATTCCAAGGAGCATAAGTATATTCATGTGGCGTTTCCTTCTTTCTCGCCTGCCCATCGATGAAGCAGTCATCAAGCGAGGCGTGAATATGGCATCTAAGTGCAGCTGTTGTCCTTCCAATCCAGTTGAAGAATTATTCTCCCATGTCTTCTTGACAAGTGATCTCGCTTCTTCCATCTGGCAGTATTTCCATGTATATTTTGGTTTGGGCACCTCTTCTATCTCGGTCCAGCATCATTGCATGAAATGGTGGTCTCAGGCTGGCTCATTGCTTTACACAATTATCCCTTCAGTGGCTCTTTGGCATCTGTGGAAAGCTCGCAACAGGGCTATCTTTGAGGGTGTACAGTCATCCTCTCGTGGTATTATTCTTGCTATCCAAAATGAGGTTAATCTTATTCTTAAAGCTGGAAATTTTTTGGTGATAGATTGGTCAAGCCTCTGTCTCAAGATCTGTCGGCCTAAAAAGGTTACTATTCAAGCTGTATCTTGGTAAAAACCTCCGTTGGGCATTGTTAAACTTAATACTAATGGTGGTAGTAGGGACAACCCTGGAATTAGTGGAGGAGGGGGTGTTATCCGAGACTCAAAGGGTCATTTCATTTATGGCTTCTCTTCTTATTATGGAGTTTGCTCGATGTTAGGTCCAAGGTAGCTCACGATAGGCTAGAAGGGGGGGGGGGTTGAATAGCCTATCTCCTATTTTTGAAATTAAAAAAAATCTTACTTCACTTATGTTTTTAAAAGGATTTTGCAAGCGGAAGACTTGTGAAGTATAGGACAAGCTGAGAATGGCTGATCTTCACAGGACAAGATCAGCAGTTTTCAACAGTTTGGAAATCTGGAAATTTAAAGCAACACAAATAATTCACAATCACACACAAGTGAACAGAGTATTTAATATGGTTCACACTTATAAATAAGTGCTACGTCCACAACCAAAGTGGTCAACTTTAGATTTGAAAATCGTGTACTAAGTTTTTCCACTAGATATTTTACAAACTAAATCTCTAATGGATTTTGTACAAAAATTTTGTTGACCAAGTGTTTGTGTGGGAGAATTGATATCAATAAGATACAATTCTCGTGAGCTATGAAAGCTAGGTGTTGCTATCAATGAAGAGCTTTTAATGGACTGGTCGTCTAAGTATGAAGCTCTTCAATGACTAAGTGCAGATAGGACGTTTACGCTTTTAAGAACTTGAAGACACTGGAGATTCAGTAGTTGGAGTGGTTGAAGAGTTGTTAAATGCAGCAATGAAGTCTCCTTTTATATGCAGGAGGAAGCTTGGAGCCGTTGGTGATCTTCTAATTTGAATTTAGGAGCAATTAATGCTCTAATCTGGTTGTTGACACCTGATAGGCTGTCCTGCATCTTGCAGTCTGTCTCCTGACTTTTTGCCAAAAATAGGCGGCCTGCGTCTGCAGGAGGAATGTCCTTTTCTGAGTGCATGCCAGAAATGGAAACCTTCATTAAGTAAGAGTTGCAGGATAACGTTGTATCGCATTTAATGAGGTCTTCAAGCTAGGACATGTCTTTGGCAGATGTCTATCGGACGTTCTTGGGATCTTCAACATTGCTGATGAAACTTTGCCGTAATGAGCTTGTCCGATATTCAAAGGAAGAACTGCTGATTCAAAATTTTTCCTATTGTGTAGAGGACGTCCGATGTTCTATAGGCTATACTTCTTCAAGACTTATACACAAAGCAACCCTAAGCTATTCAAGCTATGCCTAAGTACAAGTTGCCACACTAACAGACACGCAGGCCCATTAGTCACCTTGTCTTAAACTTAGGTTATGGATTCAAGCAAATCTAGACTAAATACAACAATCTCCTCCTATTTGCTTGAGTCCATGACCCTATGAATACAATATCAGCTGACCATGTTCAATTCTAGTAATAACATGCTTGTAAAATTGACATATTAAATAAGCATGCCCTAGATGAACTTACACAGAAAGGTCATTGTATTCAAACATTACAAAGTGTTTACATTTAAGAAATTAAGTATAGGACACTTGTAATAAAACTGAATTTAAAGACATGCAAATAGGCAGATTAGGCAATAGAGATCATGTCTTTAAACCAGTGGTTTAAATTTCATGCATTCATATAGTAAGCAGTTCATAATAAAGCATGTAAATTTTAAAACGAACATTGTTAGTTAAACAAGTTGTTTAATTTAAAATATAAAGTTCATCGGCCAGTACGAGAGGATGACCTAGATGGTGCACGGCCTTTGCCAGATGAAGATTGCCCATAGTTTCTTGATGCCCATCTAGAGTCAACAGCAGCCTTAAGTCTTGCAATTTCTTCTTTGGCTTCTGCTAATTCTTCTTTTGTGTCTGCCAATTCAGAGGAGAGATTGCTGTTCTTCTATTTGAGCAGAGCATTATGCTCAATGAGTCTAGTCCGCTGATCATTGTTGAGTCTAGCTATCTCCTCCTTCATGGACGCAAGTGAGGAATCAATGAAGGACAGGCGCTGGGTAGTAGTGTGGTGTTCCTGGCGATAGAAAGCTAAGTGCTTTGAGGTGAGGTTGCGCGTCGCCCGTACCGAGGAGTGAACAGAGCGATTTGCACGTTGTTGGGATTGAAGCACGTGCTTGTAGCCAAGATCAACCATATCTACGATCTTTAGTATCCCTTTTGACAAGTTGTCCCAATTTTCTTTGAATAGGGCAGCGTTGGCGGAGGAAGTTTCGGAGATACGGCTGGTTAAAGCATTCTGGCAGACAGAGATGGACTGCCGGCAGGCATCAAAGGCAGCCTTGGCATCCTTTGAAATGTCCATGACCTGGTTCAGGCAGTCAGTCTGGACAGTGGTGACTTTGAATTGTTCCGCGGACAGCTGATTTAGAGCCGAGGTCAGGTCCGCCGAGACTTGATCAAAATTCTTGACAAAGTCATCCACTCCTGAGGCGCGGTAAAAGATCTGAGGACTGGCTGGGGAAGAGGATGGGTCAGCTGAGGTAGAGGGATGCGTGGAGATGAGAGGAGGAGTGCTGGTGGCTTGGTCAATGAATGGGTCAGGAAGATCGGAGGATTGAGAATGGCCGGAGGATGCAGGAGAAACACTGGTGGAGGAAATGCTAAGATGGCTAGGAGTAGGAGCATGAGCAGGAACAGGAATAGGAACAGGAGCAGGAAGAGGAATAAGCGGTGGCTGTTGGACGGGAAAGATGCGGGGGACAGGAAAGAGTCTCTCTATGTAGATGACATAGGAGGAGGAATGCATGAAATAGGGAGGAGGAGAAAAGTAGATAGAGACGGAAGGAATACGGAAGAGAAGGGGAAGGAGAGGGTTATAGCCTAGATAGGAGGTGACTACATCAATAAAGTTGTAGACCACAGGCTGAAGAAGGACAGAAGGGTGGCAGATGAGGGTGAATACTGGGGGTTTAGGTAGAGAAAGGAAGGGAGAAATGTCTGATTTGGTAGGGAGAGGAAGGCCAAGGTCCCTGTGAATGGCAACCCATTGGTGGAAGATCATGAGATCTTGAACCGCTGAGTTGTGGGAGAAGAATAGCTGGGACCAAGCAGGAGGAAGAGGATCATAATAGGCACCCCATTGGAGAAGGATGTCACCTGCAGACATGGACTGGCAGGGAATCCTCTTAGGGTAGTCTAAGGTGGAGAGGAAGGGGTCGGTATCAGCAGGATTGGGTCTAGGTCTGCTGTCTCGGAAGGACAGCAGATCCTGAACTTCAGGATGGAGTTGGCTGTAGGGATTGGGTTTGATGCGTTTGGTAGTAGGCTGGTCAGAAGAAGGAGAGAGAGAGCGTTTGGAAGACGGTGGATGAGAGTTGGATGGCTCTTGGATAGTGATAGTTTGGAGGTATCCAAAGTGAGGAGGGGAAGGAGGAGGGGAAGTGGAGGTAGTTGTAGGCAGAGTTGGTGAAAGTGGGGGAGAATGAGTAGGTGAGGATTGAGGAGAAGAAGGATCAACAGTTTCAGCAAAGTGCACTTTCTTTTTGGCGCTCTTTTTAATGCGTCGGCTTTGTTTAGAAAGTGTATGAGCAGAAGAGGCAGAAGTTGGTGAGGGTAAAGTTGTGGTGGAAACTGTTGGTAGAGGAACAGCGGATGAAGGGTCGGCTGGGTTTGAAACTGTTGGTGTGGAGGGAGCGACAGATGTAACTTTGGGTAGACCAAAGGATTCATCGGTAGGCTGGAGATTCTGATTGTATTTGGGTTTGGATAGGTCTGCGGGTTTGAATGTGGAGGTGTCCTTTTCAACTTCAGCTTTTGTTCGAGACTTGCGATGTTGTTTGAGTCTTGGAGTGAGAGTGGAAGAATGTTTGGACTTTTTGGAAGGGGACTCAGCTGGCTCATAGGGATCATGATCGAGCTTGCTGAGATCAAAATCATCAGGCAGGTCAGCCCCTATTGGTTTAGGCTCCTCCTCTGTAGGTAGCCCGGTTTCAGTATATGTAATCTTTCTCTTACCCTTGCTGGCTTGGGTAGAGGGGCCACCAGTAGAAGAAGCAGCAACAGCAGCAACGATGGTTGTCCTTTTGGCCATATCATCCCGGTAGCGGGTGATGTTGTTGGCCGTGAATACGTAGGTGTTAGACACCTTGATGAGGTCATCATTGATGACCTTTTCATCAATCTCCTCATATCTGCGAAGAATGACATTAATGACCCATACGAAGGGTCGTCGCATAGTGGGGTGAGCTTGAACATCCGCAACACTCTGGGATAACATAGAGAAAATAATTTTGGCCCAGTTAAGTTACTTTCGGAGGATTACGGCTTTAGTCCATAGAAGCTGCTGAGAGGTAAAGATGTCCCTTGCGCCATTTTTGAACAGAATTCTCTTATCGAGCAGATGGCTGATATGATAGGCATTTTCTGGGAAAAGGTTCCTGGACATCTCAGAAAACCTTTCAGGTTGGGCTGAACCCCTCATCATTTCCTAGGCGATAGCCGATTCTGCATCGGTCAAGTCGAGCTTGCCTTCAATAGGTAGGTCAAGAATTTCTCCTATATCCTTATAAGTCAATTTGATGTAGTGGCCTCTGATGAAGCCCTTGATGTAGCTTAGGTTGACCAACTCATTTGCATTTGCTGGAGGAGGAGGTAGGATCATTCGAGTGTAGAATTCTTCGGCCAAAGCATTGCTGTAGTGGGTGTCATTAAGTTGGAACAGAGGAAGAAGCCCACATTCAGTTAAGTCCCTAAGCAGAGCATCACCAGCAGTTGAACTGATGATAGAGTCTCGGTCGATTGTCATTCCAGGGTGATAACTTGACCTGGGAAGAATTCTTAGTGGAAGCTCTGCAGCCTTTTCAGCCCTGGTTGGCTTAGCAGAGGCGGAGGATGAAGTAGCAGTAGTAGACTTGGAAGATTTAGATTTTGCCTAAACAATCGGTAGATGTGATAATAGCATATATATAAATCGGAAGATATGCATAAAACATGTAATCAGCAGATATTAACACAAACAGGTACTGTTCAGATTGAAATCCAAAATGTAACCATATTATAAAAAGCGGCAAGAGCAATTTATAAACTGGGTTTAGCAATGGCTACATATTTTGTCACTTTTAAGTAAACAGAATGGCATAAGCTGAAGGCATAATATCACAGAAACCTTAAAATCGCAATTTTATACTACATGAACAAGATTCAAACACCAATTTCAAGATTTCGCAGTTCATCAATGGCGTACAGTTCAAAACGACACAAAATTAGGTTAATACAAACCATAAAACTTGATTTAAATGAATTAAAAAGGTGTAGAAATCCTTACCATTGATGATTTTAGCTTGAAAACAGGAGAAATTTGAGGATTTGAGAGGATTTGGGAAGATTGCAGATTGGAAGTTGAGAGGTTTTTGAAAGTTAGCAAATGGCGGTTTTTGAAAATTGTGAGGAGTCACTGTGCACGGCTGCTTTTTGTCCTACTGTCAGAACATTAAATGGCATTTGATAATTTTTGAAGTCCGCATTTATGACCTACACAGTGACTGTTCATATTACGCACTTAAGTCTGCCTATTTTATAGAAAACTGCCGATATGAAGAATAGCATAGCGACTGACTGTTTTCATAGACAATTCTATATAGACAGTTTATAAAATAATGAAACGAATTTACAGGAGAGGTTTAAGGATTTAGATCAAGCATACCAACCTCTCCTCTTAAATAAGCAAACCTGGTTGAATCAAGTGGTTTTGTGAAAATGTCTGCTACCTGATTCTCTGTAGGCACATATTCCATGCTAATGTTACCTTTTTCAACATGGTCTTTTAGAAAGTGATATCTCACATCAATGTGCTTTGTCTTGAAGTGCATGACAGGATTTTGGGAAACTGAGATTGCTGATGTGTTGTCACACATTATAGGACAGTTAGCAGTCTTGATCTCATAGTCAACCAGTTGCTGTTTGATCCATAGCAACTGTGAGCAGCAGCTACCAGTAGCTATGTATTCTGCTTCAGTTGTTGAAGTTGAAACAGAGGTTTGCTTCTTACTGGCCCATGAGACAAGTCTATTTCCTAAGAATTGACATGTCCCACTTGTGCTTTTCCTGTCAACCTTACATGCAGCAAAGTCAGCATCAGAATAGCCTATAAGATTAAACGATGAATCTCTAGGATACCAGATTCCCAAATTTGGAGTATCTATTAAATATCTGATGATTCTCTTGACTGCTTGTAGGTGAGACTCCTTTGGATCGGCTTGAAATCTAGCACAGACACAAACAGCGAACATAATATCAGGCCTACTAGCGGTTAAGTATAAAAGTGAACCAATCATGCCTCTGTAAAGAGTCATGTCCACTTTCTTGCCCTTTTCATCTTTATCAAGATGGCTAGTGGCCATAGGAGTGCCAAGCCGTTTGCATTCTCAAGACCAAACTTCTTGATAACATCTTTTGCATATTTGCCTTGACTGATGAAGATACCAGTTGAACTTTGTTGAATTTGAAGACCAAGGAAAAAGTTGAGCTCTCCCATCATGCTCATTTCGAATTTACTCTGCATAAGCTTTTCAAACCTTTTGCAAAGATTTTCATTAGTAGAACCAAAGATGATATCATCAACATAAATTTGAACAAGTAAGGAATGACCTTTATGTTTCATAATGAAAAGAGTAGTGTCAATTTGACCTCTTACAAAGCCTTGAGATGTCAAGAATTTTGAAAGGGTCTCATACCAGGCTCTTGGAGCTTGTTTGAGTCCATAAAGTGCTTTCCTCAGCTTGTAGACATCTTCTCTTCTTGAGCAGTCAATGAATCCAGGTGGTTGCTCTACATAGACTTCTTCTTGAAGTTCTCCCTTCAGAAATGCGCTCTTTACATCCATTTGATAAACTTTGAAGTCCTTATAAGAGGCATAGGCCAAGAATAGTCTGATAGCCTCTAATCTTGCAACAGGAGCAAATGTCTCATCATAGTCAATGCCCTCCTCTTGTCTATATCCTTGGGCTACCAGTCTTGCCTTATTTATAGTGATGTTCCCATTTTCATCCATCTTGTTTCTGAAAACCCACTTTGTACCAATAACAGCTTGTCCTTTTGGTTTAGGGACAAGTGTCCAGACTTGGCATCTGTCAAATTGGTTTAGCTCTTCTTGCATAGCTTCCACCCATCTTGGATCTTCCAATGCTTCATCAATCTTCTTGGGTTCAATATTGGATACAAATGCAGTAGAATACATGCATTCATTCCTTGAAGCTTGTCTTGTTTGAACACCAGCATTAAGATCTCCAATGATTTGAGTGATAGGATGATATTTAACTGCTCTAACTACTGCAGGTTGAACTTGTCCTATTGTTGCATCAGCAGAGTTTGGTTCTTGAGAAGAAGAAGTATTTGAAGCTTGGTTTTCTAATGGATAGGTTAATTCCAAAGAAGGTTGTATGACTTCTGGTGTGGCAGGCAAAGTGGATTCTGGGTTTTCAGAGTTTTCATTTGATGGCTCATTTGAGGATTCTATCAAGTTGACTCTTGGAAGAACTTGTGAAGAAGGAGGATCAGCAGATCTGGGACTTGGCTGTTCTGTACCTGTCTCATACTCATCAGAATCATTAGTAACCTTAGGAGCCAAATGTGGCCCAATAAAATCAAATTCATCAAAAGAAACATGTACAGATTCAACAACTCTAAGTGAAGTTTTGTTATAAACTCTATATGCTTTTGAAAACTTGGCATATCCCAGAAAAATTCCTTCATCACTTTTGGATTCAAATTTACCTCTATGTTCTCTACCATTGTAAAGAACATAGCATTTACAACAAAATATTTTAAAGAATCCAATGTTGGGAGCTCTGCCTCTCCATATTTCATATGGAGTTTTGTTATGAAACTTGTTTATAATAGACCTGTTTTGTGTGAAGCAGGCTGTGTTCACAGCTTCTGCCCAGAAGTACATAGGCAGCTTGGCTTCAGTAATCATTGTCTTCCCTGCTTCAATAAGAGTTCTGTTTTTCCTTTCAGCAACTCCATTTTGTTGAGGTGTGCGTACTGCAGAAAAATTGTGACCAATTCCATGATCATCACAGTACTTGGCAACACCGTTGTTCTTGAACTCTGTTCCATTGTCTGATCTTATATCAGCAATGTCATCTAGCTTTTGAGTCTGCAGTCTTCTAAAGAGTTCAGTGATGATGTCATATGCTTCATCTTTGGATGACATCATCTCCACCCAAGTAAATCTTGAGTAATCATCAACTACCACAAGTGTATACTTGCTGCCACCAAGACTTGTAGTAGTTACAGGTCCAAACAAATCCATGTGCAAGAGCTGTAGAGGTCTGGTTGTTGATAGGCAAGGCTTGCTTTTGAATGAAGATTTGTGTAGTTTGCCTAGTTGACATGCTTTGCAGAGACTGTGTGGTTCAGCTGATATTTTAGGCAAACCAACAACTAGATTGTCCTTTGATAGCTTCTCCAAGTATTTGAAATTGAGATGGCTAAGCCTTTTATGCCACAACCAGCTGTTGTCAGTTGATGACCTTACAACCAAGCATAGATTTGACTTTCTTCCAATACCATTAAGATCAACAGCATAGACATTCCCTTTTCTGAATCCTGTCAGGATAGTTGAACATGTCTCATTGTCCTTTATAAGACAGTGACTTGAGGAGAACTGACAGATTAGTCCTTTATCACAAAATTGTGATATGCTTAGCAGATTGTGCTTTAATCCTTCAACAAGAGAGACTTTGCTGATGGAGAGGTTGCCTCTGATTATGCTTCCATATCCAATGGTCTTTCCTTTTGAGTTATCTCCAAAAATAACTGAGGGACCCTTTGCTTCAACAATGTTTGAGAGAAGATTAGGATCACCAGTCATGTGCTTAGAGCACCCACTGTCTAGATACCATAGATCTTTTTCTTCTTCATTGATAGCCATGAAGCATTCCTGAAATATAGACATTTAAGAATATGGTCCCCTTTTATTTTTGGGTCCTCAAGGTTAGCAACCTTTTGGGACCCACACCTGTTTAACCTTTGGAGGAGTAAATCCTCTAGATTTAGGTGTGAATCTCAGAAGGCATTCATGAATTTCATGACCATGGCCTTTGCAGAAAGAGCATTTGTGAAGACCTTCAACATGAGTAACGATTTCTTTTTGAGGCTTCTTATTTTCAGCAGTCTTTGGAATGATCTTTGAGCTGATAACTGGCCTATAGGACTTAGGCTGATAATGCCTTTTCTTATTGATGTAAGGTTTACCATAGGTAGACCTCTTATCAAGAGATTTTGCATTTATAGGCACATGTCCTTTAAGCTTTTTATCGGCAGAGTTCACTCCTCTGGTCTTTTTATTGGCAGTATTAGGATCAGCAGTCTTGCCTTTGACAAATTTAATAGGTTTGAGCTGAGTATTCTTTGACTTGCCATTAGTTATCCCTGTTTTCTTGGGATGACTAACAACAGGTCTCTGTTGCTCAGACTCCATATTAGCCGAGTTATTTTTGGCAGATTGCTTACCCTTGGACTTGTCTTTTGCCTTTTTGGAATAATCAAAAGGAACTTTGTTAAATCCAAGTCCTTGCCTTTTTGGCGACTGTTGGTCATAAGAAACTTCGACAGCCAATTCTTCAGCAATCACCTCAGATGTCTCAACTTTTTGAGAACAAGAAGAACTTTCTACATTGAACTCACTTTGGAAACCAATACCAGTTTTATCGTCAAGATATTTTTGGTTTGAAAGAATGATATCAAAGTTTCCTTTGGAGTTATTCCAAGTATTGACAACCTTTTGAAGATCATCTTTCTCAGAATTTATTTTCTTGATATGTTCAAGTAGAAAGTCTACTTTTTCAGTCAAGGTTTTGTTCTCTTTTTGCAGTTTGATACTTTCAGCTTGCTGTCTATCAAGATCTTTGATCTTAGACATCAAGGTAGATTTCTCAGAGACAACTAGCTCATGCTTCTTGGCTAGTTTCACATAGGCAGCTTTGAATTTTAAAAATTCTTCCAGCATATCCTTGTTTGCTTTAATAAGCTCTCCCTTTGATGGGTCATTGAGCTCATCATCATCATCACTATCATCTTGTTGAAATGGTAGTGACCTTACTGAATCATGTAGTGACTCCCTGGCCATAAGGCATATGTTTGCTTCTTCAGCAAAGTCACAGGAGTCCTCTTCATCAGTGTCAGTGTCACACCATGTAGGCAGATTGCTCTCATCAATGTCCTCTGCTACCATCCCTTTTTGTTTTTGAAATTTGGATTCGGGACGTTTCTTATAAAATTCATATTTTGGCTTTGGACATTGTGAGGCAAAATGGCCTGGTTTCCTGCAGTTAAAACAAACTAGCTCATTATCCTTTTGATGGTCTGCTGATTTATAAGGAGCAGAGCTTTTAGATTGAGCAGCTGTTCTATGAGGAACGGCAGTTTTGTGAGAAGACTGCCTGTGTGAGGATGATTTGTTGAACCTTTTGAAACGTTGATATTTCTTTACAAACATAGCAAATGCTTCGTCAGAAAGAATATCATCACCATCACAGGATGTAGATGGGGTTTCATCAGGTGTTGAGCATGAAGGTTCAGTAGATATAGCTGGTAATGACAAGTTTTTAAAATTCTTTTCCATCTCTTGAGCTTGTTGAATTTCAAGCTCATAGACTGATAAACTAGCATAAAGGTTTCTAAGAGTCAATTTGTTTAAATCTATTGACTCTTTCAAGGCAGTAATTTTTACATGCCATAAACTGCCTAGTGCATTTAGAAATCTCATGTTTATTTCTTTCTTTTCATACTTCTTTCCTAAGGAGTAGCAAGAGTTGACTACCTCATAGAATCTGTCATAGGCACTTCGCAGAGACTCTTTGGGATCCTTTTTGAAGGAGTCAAACTTCTGGATGCAGGTGTATAGTTTGTTGTTCTTTGTCTCACCATCACCTTCTAGATATTCAAGGATGGCTTCCCACATTTCCTTGGCTGTGTCCAGGTTGATGATTTGCTGATAAGTGCTTATGTCCACACAGCTAGTAATAATGTTGATCGCCCTTCCATCCAGAGCGTCATTCTTCCTGTCTTCATCATCCCACTCTTCTTCTGGCTTTGGTACTTCAGGTTCAGCAGTTGGATCTACCGCGGCCAGTGTATTAGGCTTCATTGGAATTCTGGGTCCATCTGTGACACATTTCCACAAACGTTTGTCAATTGAGTTCATATGTCTTTTGACTTTATCTTTCCAGATGTCAAAGTGAACTTCGTCCAAGACAGGACAATGGTTCACGTTTGATGTTTCCAACATTTGGTGAGCAGCCATGATCTTTAATCTCTCAAGAGGTTAGTCTCGGAAAAACAAGTTTTCAAAGAGTTAAGCTCTGATACCAATTGTTAGGTCCAAGGTAGCTCACGATAGGCTAGAAGGGGGTTGAATAGCCTATCTCCTATTTTTGAAATTAAAAAAATCTTACTTCACTTAAGTTTTTAAAAGATTTTGCAAGCGGAAGACTTGTGAAGTATAGGACAAGCTGAGAATGGCTGATCTTCACAGGACAAGATCAGCAATTTTCAACAGTTTGGAAATCTGGAAATTTAAAGCAACACAAATAATTCACAATCACACACAAGTGAACAGAGTATTTAATATGGTTCACACTTATAAATAAGTGCTACGTCCACAACCAAAGTGGTCAACTTTGGATTTGAAAATCGTGTACTAAGTTTTTCCACTAGATATTTTACAAACTAAATCTCTAATGGATTTTGTACAAAAATTTTGTTGACCAAGTGTTTGTGTGGGAGAATTGATATCAATAAGATACAATTCTCGTGAGCTATAAAAGCTAGGTGTTGCTATCAATGAAGAGCTTTTAATGGACTGGTCGTCTAAGTATGAAGCTCTTCAATGACTAAGTGCAGATAGGACGTTTAAGCTTTTAAGAACTTGAAGACACTGGAGATTCAGTAGTTGGAGTGGTTGAAGAGTTGTTAAATGCAGCAATGAAGTCTCCTTTTATATGCAGGAGGAAGCTTGGAGCCGTTGGTGATCTTCTAATTTGAATTTAGGAGCAATTAATGCTCTAATCTGGTTGTTGACACCTGATAGGCTATCCTGCATCTTGCAGTCTGTCTCCTGACTTTTTGCCAAAAATAGGCGGTCTGCGTCTGCAGGAGGAATGTCCTTTTCTGAGTGCATGCCAGAAATGGAAACCTTCATTAAGTAAGAGTTGCAGGTTAACGTTGTATCGCATTTAATGAGGTCTTCAAGCTAGGACATGTCTTTGGCAGATGTCTATCGGACGTTCTTGGGATCTTCAACATTGCGAAACTTTGCCGTAATGAGCTTGTCCGATATTCAAAGGAAGAACTGCTGATTCAAAATTTTTCCTATTGTGCAGAGGACGTCCGATGTTCTATAGGCTATACTTCTTCAAGACTTATACACAAAGCAACCCTAAGCTATTCAAGCTATGCCTAAGTACAAGTTGCCACACTAACAGACACGCAGGCCCATTAGTCACCTTGTCTTAGACTTAGGTTATGGATTCAAGCAAAACTAGACTAAATACAACACTCGAATTCCGTTGCTGAAGTTAGAGCCCTTTTCCAAGGGGTTCGTTGGCTTTTCTCTCAAGGCTTCCAAAATTCTATCGTGGAGATTGACTCGGAGTTCCTTCTTGGTTGCATCTCTAAAGGTCATTCCCCTCCTTGGCTTGCCTTTTATTATATAAGTGCTATTATTTCTATGCAAAAGTTGGGGAACTATCTTTTTCGTCATTGCTTTCGGGAAGCAAATTCAGTGGCTGATGGCTTAGCCAACATTGCCATGGACTCTAAATTGGATACTATCTATTCCTCGCTTAACCATCTCCCAAATTCTATTAGAGGTGCTCTCCGGATGGATGCCCGAGGAATTGCTCGCGTTCGTATTTCCTAGTTAGGGATTTTCTTTTTTTGGATTGTATTTCTCTTTTCGAGGTCAGGCTCCTTTGTCCTCCCAGTTATAAGGGCCATGTTGGTTGCCCCCCTCATGTTTGTATTCCTTTCTTTATTTTAATAAAATCTAGCAGGGTGTCATCCTTGTTTCTCTAAAAAAAAAATACACACTTTTTTATACCCATATTGCATAAATTCACATTTTTTGCTTAGATTCAACATGCAACAATATATATTTGCTACTTGTATACTAACAATTGCAGGATTAACATCAAGAATCCGGCAAATCATACAAAAATTTCAGATTTAGGATACTTTGCTGAACAAATGGGTTTTCCGAAAACTCACCGTGGGTGGATCCAAAGAAGAGATGTGACTGCTCTGGTCACGATGAATATCGTTCGGATTACTATCCTAGAATGGATAGCGGACCCAATTCTTCGCCATCACCTCGTCGGCTTGTTCACCACCGGCACCCACATCACCAAAAATCTCATTTTCGGAGTCCGAATTGTTGGCCATTATCGCTACAAACAATTTTGGGGTTAAAAACATCAAAAAATTTGAGCGATTTCGAAAGAAATTTGGAAGAAATCGGAGAAGAGATGAAGAATTGAGAGAGAGAACACGGTAGTAGCTATGTTACTGCTGTTGGCCGTGTTATTCCTTTAAGGAAGAAAGAAAAGTAATTTTTTTCCCTCCAAGTTTCAGCATTTTTGCAATTTGCACCCCCAAGTCCTTCTAACGGCAACTTAACGTCCAACTAACGGTCGTTAACCGGACGCCCTAACAGAAGTCCACCATCAACATATTTTCGAGAGCAATCCCCAGCGGAGCTACTCCCAATGGCCCTGCCGTCCAATCCATCATCTCCAGCAGAATCCCCATGGGACTCTACACAGTATATCTCAACATATGCATTGCCAATGGTCGTGCACATCATCCAACAAAGTGTCCCCTGGACACCGCTTCGCAGTGCATTCACACACGTTTGCACACCCAGTTACCCGATCATTTCCCCCACAGGTTCGAGCCTGAGGCATATGAAAATCAACCGCTCAACAGCCCTTCCGTCCAACACAGTTCAGAATCCATCCCCCGGACACCACACAAAACCAATATCTTTATTTTATGTCAATTTACAGCTTATCCTAAACTGTAATTTGCCTCATTTTGCATTAGGTACAGCTTTCTTTTGGTCATTTCCCAATGGGTATAGACCCAGGGTCCGGAAGGAAACCATTCACACACTGCATCTTTCCATTTCAAATTTCTTCCCTGAAGAGATTTAAACTACATTTTGACCTGATTCTCTTTATAGAGATACGTAGCCAGTATCCCCTGAAGATCCAGTCACCACAGAGCAGACCCCGTCGCTCATCCCCAGCAGTTCATTTCAAATCTCTTCCCTGAAGAGATTTGAACTATGTTTTGACCTGATTCTCTTTATAGAGATACGTAGGCAGTCTCATCTGGAGATACGGTTGCTTTTTGACACATGTTGTCACCCGCACACATATACAGATGATCGCACAAACTCTGATGTAGAGTTTGACCATCCAATTGCCAGTACGAAGCTGGATGTCTATATTTTTTTCGACGACGCTTTCTTACTTCTAAGCAAACGTAGTCGAGGGCCTCTGTAGACATCCAGAATTTGTACACCTACATTATATGAATTGTCCAATAAACAACTGTTTATTTACAAATGGACTAACACATGTTTCTATGATTATTTCAGGTAACAACATACACAACGAACTGCCAACGTCTAACAAATACAACGAACTTCGGTTAGATCAACATCAAGGGTCAAACTCGAAGATACAACAGGACTAACGACGTCCAACACACAAACAAACCTTCCGTTAGATCAACATCAAGGGTCTAAACTAAAGATACACAGCTTAGAAGGGCCAAAGTGCAAAACACAAAGTCTGGAAAAGCCAAAAACAGGGTTTGGTGCACTGAAGACATTTCTGGTGCGCCAATACCACAAAACAGGATTTGGTGCGCGGACACCATGCCAGGTGCGCCGCGCACCAAACCAAGCTTTTGTCCTCAAAGCTTAGTCGTCGGCTGTTGAAGACTTTGAAGGCAAAAGAAGCTTCCTGATTTCTTGCCCCTGAGAGTTACTCTCTCCCAAGCCTCCTATAAATAGAGCTCTCGGCTCTCTCTTTTAAAAGAGGGAAAAAAGGAACAACACACAACACACTCCCTCATCCAAGGAGAACACACACACACACACACACACACACATAATCTCTCTCTCTCTATCAAGCCTCTTTTTGAGGAAGAAAAGAGAGAAAGAAAAGAGAAAAGAGTATTGACTCTATCTCAACACATACACAAAGCGTAAGCCTTCCTTTTCTCGATTGGTAGAAGTGGGAGCACAACGGTCAGGCTACGAGCTAGCTTGATCCGGTATAATACAACGGCCTAGAACGTGGCCCGATTTCTGTAAAACGACAGAAGGTAACCCCTTCCGTTCGTTGGTTTAGATATATAAATAGATGGAATATATGTATGTAATTATTTCAAATACATTGTAAATACATGCAATATATATTCTGTAAATAAACAAACTTGCAATAATTAAATACGAGCATGCAAATGTGTAGAGACCGAAAGGGAGAATTGGGTGCGTAAAACCTTCCCAAATCGTAACTTGGCCCCCAAACCCATAATCTAAAAAGTTTTTCTCCCGTTTACTTTATAAACAAGAGTGGCGACTCTGTTTTCAAAGATAAACATGTTTTTCATGTTTATCAAACCATAAAATCAAATAGAGAAAAAATACAAGACAAGAGCGAAAAAGGCCCGAAAGGTCCGGCCTTCTCCGAAGGGCGGATCCAGGGCGCTCACAGAGGGAAATAGGGAAAATTCCCTTTCTTCTTAAAGAAGACCAAGGCAGTAGTAGCTTGTTTGTTGCTGCCATTTTTCTCTTCTTCCTCTCTTCAAATCTCTTCCAAATTCTTTCGAAATCACTCAAATTTCTCAAGTTTTATTGCCCCAAAATTGTTTGTAGCGATAATGGCAAACAATTCAGACTCAGGAAATGAGATTCAAGTGATGGCGAGGAATCGGGTTCGCTACTTGTTCTCGGATAGCAATCCGAATAATATTCATCTTGATCGGAGTAGTCACATTTCTTCTCTAGATCCACCCGCGGTGAGTTTTCAAAAAACCCATTTGTTGCACAAAGTATTCTAAATTTGAAATTTTTATATGATTTGTTGGATTCTTGATGTTAATCCTGCAATTGTTACTATCCAAGTAGCAAATATATGTTGTTGCATGTTGAATTTAGGCAAAAAAATGGGTATAAACAAGTATGTATGTGATGAATATTTGCATGTTTAAAGTGTCTACTTTAATTGTAATTTTGGAAATGTTAGTGTAAAAATTTCTCGAAACCGAGAGTATATATGTGTAGTGGGATGAACGGAGATGGAAACCCTCAAGTTGATTTTGTTGGGGTGGCTCAAAATGTGTGAATTTTTCTTGCCCGAAGTTGTGCACCAACTGCTTGAAAAAATGTTTCAATGAAGAAAACTGAAGAAAAACTCTCACTTAACACTTGAAAACATTTTATTTTGATACTGGATAGTGTTGCAATTGCAGCCACAATGTGGACATGGATCTTTGACTTTTACCCAGAACTGAACTCCCTGCATTACTTAAATAATGTTTCTTACCTTAAGAAGTGATTAATTAAGAAGTGATTCACGTGTGCTTCCAAAATCTGGGTCTCCTTCTTTTAAAGAACTCGACAAGAGAACTTCTAGTATGATCTGTAAATTGAAGATTGCAATTTACAGCAACATAAATGATGAAAATGACATCAAAATTCAGCCAAAATCATATCGAAATCAATACTACTATTTGTTCAGCCTCAGTAAGAACTTACCCCTTTAGCTTTGTCCCCTTCAGATTTAAGTCTACATAAAGCTTGGCAAGCCTCGACCTCAAGATCCCCACACTAATCTCTACATGCACACTTACAGAAAATCATTATGAAATAAAAGGAAAGATGAGAAAAGAAGACAGAATGTTGAGGAGCATGCATGCATCTACACCTACTTCAGTACTACTCCTTCCGTCCATATATATATATATATATATATATATATATATATATATATATGTATTCATACTTTCCAGTTTAGTTTGTCCCAAAACTAGCCCAGTTCTATAATTTAAGCTATATATTTCCATTCTTTTTTTCAATTTTTGTACTTTCCTTTTGAAAATATGGTAAAAAAAATAACATTTCCTTATGACATACTCCCTCCGTTCCACCCGAATAGTACATATTTAAAAAGTTTAATACTCCCTCCGTTCCTAATCTTTTGTCATGTTTGAATTTTTTGAGTAGACTGACTGTTTTTCAAATGAAAATTTGATATTTATTTTTTTATTAATTTTCAAAATCATAAAACGCGTAATTTGTAATACTTTTTTGTTACTACGAATTAAGTGTCTTATGATTTTGACTTGTCAAAAAAAAAAAGTGTTTTATGATTTATAAAAACATAAACGTCAATTTATTATTGAAAAAATAGTCTGTTTGATTCAAAAAAGTGAAACAGAACAATAATTTAGGAGCAAAGGGAGTAATTAAGAGATATAAAAGTAGTATTGAAGTTGGTCATAATTAAAAAAATGTTTGACCATAACCAAGATGTTCATAGCACATGTGGGGAGTAAAGTTGAAAGTTTATGAAAATTGTAGACATAATTTTTAAAAGTGATTTTTTTTTTTTTGATAAGTAAGATTTATATACCAAAAAGCGTCAAAACAGGTGACGCGCCCTATGTACACTAGAAGTATACAATCAGACTAATTTAGGTTAAGGCTATTGACATAATCAACAAAAGAATCATAGATAGAACCGGGAACATCCATAGGCTCAAAACACCAGGAAGATAGTGTACTAATGAGGCTGGTTTTCAATGTAGGAACATTAAACCCTTAGTCGACTCACAACTAGATTAAGAATGAGAAGAAGATGAAGACGGAAGCGTGTACCTGAAGAATCCATGATAGTGTTATTGATCTTGCTCTTGAATAAATGAGAGAGTAGGGAGATAGTACTTCTAAATGATTGTGCCCACTCTAGTTCTTCTTTGATAAATGAAGAATGATTTATGACTGAATTTGTAATGAAATCTAAGAGTCTCAAATGGGCTGAGGGATAGCCTATATATAAATTGAGAAGGGGCACTTCATTTAGGGACTACACCATTTCACAAAGTTGGTGGTGAGAAGTTACCATTATGCCCATCATTTAATGGTACTTTCACCTAATGGAATTCTACATATTTTGTCTATACTTTAACATTATTAAATGATTATAACATGTGAAATTCAATAACACATATTATTTAATCCATGTTCTAACAATCTCCCACTTGGATTAACATTAATATGTATCTTTTACTAAACAAATTCCTTAAATCATTTATAATATGAATAACAGCCCTTATGTGCACTTTTATTGCCATCCAATACAATCTCGTCCATTAGTCTTATAAGTATAGGGACTAAAGGGGCAGTCGTTGTAATTGATTCGCAACTAAACCCACATTAATCACATATATATATTCAACTAAATGACATAGATTAAGTATAGATATGTAGCATGGAATATTAATGAATATATAGAATGTATGTATATTCTCCAACTAGTCCTATTTAACTTAAATGAGATCAATGTAAATAAAACCAACATAAGAAAATAGAAAACAACACAAACTCCCACTGATTTAAGCATTATCAAAAGTAATTACACCCATATGAGCAACATGCTCGTGAAATACTAAAGGAGATAACGCCTTAGTAAATGGATCCGCAAGCATAGAGTTTGTACCAATAAGTTCTATTTCTATTTGTTCATTTTGTACTCTCTCTCTTACAACAAGAAACTTAATATCTATATGCTTAGATTTAGATGAACTCTTGTTGTTGTTGGAGTAAAATACTGCGGCTCTATTGTCACAATATAACTTAAGCGGTCTTTCAACACCTTTGACAATTCGCAGTCCTTCAATGAATTTTCGCAGCCATATAGCTTGATTGGATGCCTCGTAGCAAGCAAAAAATTCGGCTTCCATGGTGGAAGTAGTTACTAATGTTTGCTTGGCACTTCTCCAAGAAATTGCTCCACCGACCAAAGTGAAGACATAACCCGATGTCGATTTCCGACTATCTTGGCATCCAGCAAAGTCGAAATCGGAATAACCAATGATCTCAAGGTGATCCGACTTTGTGTATGTAAGCATGTAGTTCTTTGTGTTTTGTAAGTATCTCATCACCCTTTTGGCTGCAACCCAATGTTCTTTTCCCGGATTGCTTTGGTATCGACCAAGCATGCCAACAATAAAAGCAAGATCCGGACGAGTACAGACGTGTGCATACATTAAGCTTCTTACTGCCGATGCATATGGGATTTCTTCCATAAACTTGGATTCAATATTATTCTTAGGACATTGCTTTAGACTGAATTTATCTCCCTTAGAGACAGGGGTGTCATGTGGTTTACAATTTTGCATGCTAAACCTTTGTAATACCTTCTCTATATAGCTCTTTTGTGATAATCCTAAAATACCTCGTGAACGATCACGATGTATTTGGATTCCTAATACAAAAGAAGCTTCACCAAGATCTTTCATCTCAAATTTGTTTGAGAGAAATTTCTTAGTTTTCTTAGGAAGTTCTTTATCATTACTAGCAAGTAAAATGTCATCCACATATAAGACCAAAAATATAAATCTATTCCCACTGAACTTATGGTACACACACTCTTCACCAAGATTCATTTCAAAACCAAATGAAAAAATAACTTGGTTAAATTTTAAGTACCATTGACGAGATGCTTGCTTAAGCCCATAAATGGATTTCTTAAGTTTACAAACTAGTTGACTAGTTTGATCCGAATCAGTCACCATTTCTGGTTTCTTCATATAGATAGTTTCCTCAATGTCGCCATTGAGAAAAGCTGTCTTTACATCCATTTGATGAAGCTCAAGATCAAAATGTGCTACTAATGCCATAATGATCCTAAAAGCATTTTTAGAAGATACCGGTGAAAATGTTTCTTTGTAATCAATGCCTTCTTTTTGAGTAAATCCTTTAGCGACAAGACGAGCCTTATGTCTTTCCACATTACCTTGTGAATCCCTTTTGGTCTTAAAGACCCATTTACACCCAATGGGTTTCACATTCTTAGGTAATTGGACAAGATCTCAAACGTCATTATCTGTCATGGATTTTAACTCTTCATTTATGACATTAATCCACTTATGAGAATTTGGACCACTAATGGCTTCATGGAAGGTGATAGGTTCATCTCCCACTAAACCTAACGGTTCCTCATTCTCGGCAAGATAAACATCATAATAATCCGGAATTGCACTGCTTCTTGCTCTATTAGATCTTCTTAAGGGCACCGGTTCTTCTTGATGTTGAGGGTGTTGAATTTCCTCATCAACATTTTCATGTTGTTCATTAATAGGAGAATTAACGTTATTTTGAATATTATGTTCTTGTCGAATTTCAGGCACAAATGCTTGATTTTCGATAGGAACTATAGGAAGAGGTATAGAAACAAATTCCTCTTCTAACTCTTCTAATTCAAAATTACTATTTAAACTTTCCCCTCTAAATTCAACATCCTCAAAGAACCTAGCATTTCTCGTCTCGAAAAAGGTTCTAGTTTTTGGGTCATAGAATTTATATCCCTTAGATCTTTGAGAATATCCTATAAAATAACTACTAACGGTCTTAGAGTCCAACTTTCCTTCGTTAGGTTTATAAGGCCTAGCTTCGGCTGGATAACCCCAAACATGAAGATGATTTAGGGACGGTTTCTTGCCTGTCCATAATTCATAAGGGGTTTTGTCAGTAGCTTTTGAAGGAGCTCGATTAAGTAGGTAGGTTGCAGTTTTCAAGGCATCGCCCCATAATGAGTGAGGTAAAGAAGTACAAGAAACCATACTTCTTACCATATCCTTAAGGGTTCTATTACGTCTCTCGGCTACACCATTCATGCTAGGTGTCCCCGGCATGGTGTAGTGAGGGACAATCCCACACTCTTCCAAATAGCGAGCAAAAGGACCTGGACGTTGTTCTCCTGAACCGTCATTCCGACCGTAGTATTCACCACCACGATCGGATCTAACGTTCTTAATAGTCTTTTCAAGCTGATTTTCAACTTCGGCTTTAAAAGACTTGAAAACCTCCAATGATTGAGACTTTTCATGAAGCAAATAAATGTATCCATAACGAGAGAAGTCATCTATGAACGTAATGAAATATGTTTGTCCGTTCCATGAAGGGGTAGAGAACGGACCACATATATCCGTATGAATCAGTTCTAAGACTTTTGTAGCTCTCAAGGATTCTTTATTTTTGTTGCTGTTTGTAAATTTTCCCTTAAGGCATTCAATACAAAAGTTATTTTCCGGAGTATCAAGCTTTTGTAATATTCCCTCGGACACAAGCTTGTCAATTCTTCTTTTAGAGATATGACCCAAACGCCTATGCCACAAGGTATAAGAATTTTTACTTGAAAACTTTCGTTTTATGCCTCTAGAGTTAGTTTCATTATTATGGGACTCATTTGATGAATTGACTATGTCAAGTAAATATAGATTATCAATATAAGATAAAGAACTAGTACCAAAGAGTTTGGAATTAAAAAACAAATTGCATTTATTATTACCAAAGATACAGGAATAACCTTCCCTATCTAAGGTAGTGATGGAAATCAAATTCCGTCTAAAAGACGGTATAATAAATACATTATTCAAAACCAAAAAATATCCGGTACTGAGAGATAATCTAAAAGTCCCTATGCCCTCTACTTCTACCGGCTTTCCAGCCCCCATGTAGATATATCTTTCATCTTCATTGGGCGTTCGGTAGTTCAGGCAACCCTGCATACATGAACTTATGTGAGTAGTTGCACCAGAATCTAACCACCATGTATACGAAGGAATTGAAACTAAATTTACCTCTGTACAAACAAAGCTAAATGACATACCTTTCTTAATTCGCCATTGGCGATACTTAGGGCAGTCGTTCTTCATGTGAGTAAGGTCCTTGCAAAAGAAGCATTTCTTAACCTTTTGATCATTTGATGATCCCTTAGGCTTCTTTGTTGCAACCGCAATCTCCTTACCTTTTCTCTTTGTCCCACGAGAAGAGGTAGATGCATAATGAGCACTTTCGGGTTTAGTTTGTTTCAATCTATCCTCTTCCTCTGTCACATGTGAAATCAATTCATTGATGTTCCACTTGTCCTTTTGACAGTTATAGGTCGTTTCAAAATGACCAAATTGATGAGGAAGAGAAATTAAAGCCAAATGCACAAGCAAGTCTTCCGAAAGGTCCAACTTGAGTGCCTTTAATTTAGTAGATAGGTGAAACATTTCCATTATATATTCCCTTAAGCTTCCGGTGCCCTTGTACCTCATGGAAACAAGCTTCCTTAAGGTAGCACTTGTTTCAGATTTATCGCTTTTTGCAAAGCGTTCCTCTAGGGCATCCAAGAAACCTTTAGCTCCAACATCCTCGGAGACACTATTCAAAAAGGTCTCCGGGACTGCATTTTGCATGATACTTAGGCTCACGCGATTAGAACGGTTCCACCTCTCTAGACTTAAGCGTTCTTCCGTAGTGCTATTGTCAGTAAGAGGGGCGGGACTTGGTTCTCTTAATGCGAGATCAAGGTCCATGCAGCCTAAGATCATAGTTATTTTCTTTTTCCAAGTTTTAAAATTGGTCCCAGTAAGCAAAGGTATGTTGTTAATGGCAGTAGTTACGGATGAAGCATTAATCAAATCTGAGGGAGAAGAACAAGATGAAACATCAAAAACATATATAAGAATCTACACAATGATTAATTATATCAAATGAATTCCATCAAAATAAAAGATAATCAACATGACATCAAGACTAATCTTTGGATTGCGAATTGACTCACAATTTGATTTATCTTAGGGTGAACAAGTAATCTAAACAATACATTTTAAATACTTGCCTTCCTTTGGGCCGGTTCAAGTATAGAAAATGTCCTAAAGTTTAAGGTACTTGTTACCCGGCAATAAGAAATATAAACAATTCATTTTAAACACCCGCCTTCCTTTGGGATGGTACAAAGTTTTTAAAATGACCAAAAGTTTTCTATTCAATTATTACCCTATGAATGCAAATACTTAGTCAACGACAAGGTCTCCTTTGGGAAACAAGCATGTTATCACATATCAACATTTACATTCATCTTTTAACAAGTTTGAATTCAATCAACAAAATCACTTTGGCGATGATGTTAATTTTAGTCAAAAAATGTTAAGGATATAATTAATCGGAAACATGAGGCCTTAGGGTAATTTCTGAAACTTTATAGGGTAAAGAAACAAGCGAAATTCATTATTGAAAAATAATATCCCTTTGTTCTACCCGTCCATTCTTAAAGTTTGATAACTCTAAGAACCACCGAAGCGCGACTGGTGTCCAGATATTATAATTTATTAATGAATTATCACAAAATTCTAAGCAAAATTGAACCTGAAGGCTCTCTGGACGACTCGTCCCTTAGGGCACGACTCGTCCCTCAGGGGACGACTCTTCCCTATAAGGGGGACGACTATATCAGAAAGGTTCTATCTCCAGAAACTTGATGGGGACGAGTCGTGCCTATTGCCCAGATTTACGAAAAGTCACCATTTTTACACCCTTTAATGAACAAGTTTGATCCAAATTTCCAGATTTTGACTATCAATTCTTAACTTAATGGTGAATCAATATTCAACCAAAGCAAGTAGATCCGCATACTCACAACACATTTTTTAAATGCGTGGCTATGCATTTGAACAAACTCACAACGCATCCAATGATGGTGGCTATGTTCAAAATGGGATAATCTTGCACTTCAATTAACATGATTCAAATAAGTAGACCTAGATTTACACACTCCAAACATTATACAATGTTGGCTATGTAAATGGGGTAAT
The DNA here is from genome assembly GCA_016624345.1 of Platycodon grandiflorus. Lineage (NCBI taxonomy): Eukaryota > Viridiplantae > Streptophyta > Magnoliopsida > Asterales > Campanulaceae > Platycodon > Platycodon grandiflorus. The sequence continues at coordinate 29,378,275 of CM028368.1, forward strand.
CTTGTATGAACCATTGTGTCTCTTAAAACTTGATTTTACCATTATTTCCAGAAATTGAATGAAGTTATGAATATAATACTCTTAGACAAGATGAGTATCATGTACAAGAACAAAACCAAATGAAATCACACAAGGATTACAAATAAGAAATAAATTAAAGCATAAGGCTTTACAAGAATTTCAAACTCAATCTAGTATATGAGTAGGCTCTGATACCAATTGTAGGAACATTAAACCCTTAGTCGACTCACAACTAGATTAAGAATGAGAAGAAGATGAAGACGGAAGCGTGTACCTGAAGAATCCATGATAGTGTTCTTGATCTTGCTCTTGAATAAATGAGAGAGTAGGGAGATAGTACTTCTAAATGATTGTGCCCACTCTAGTTCTTCTTTGATAAATGAAGAATGATTTATGACTGAATTTGTAATGAAATCTAAGAGTCTCAAATGGGCTGATGGATAGCCTATATATAGATTGAGAAGGGGCACTTCATTTAGGGACTACACCCTTTCACAAAGTTGGTGGTGAGAAGTTACCATTATGCCCATCATTTAATGGTACTTTCACCTAATGGAATTCTACATATTTTGTCTATACTTTAACATTATTAAATGATTATAACATGTGGAATTCAATAACACATATTATTTAATCCATGTTCTAACATTCAACTGCTCCGTAGTTCCTTCAATGTTGTCAAACGCCCTTCTATTTCTCTCCCTCGAAGTAGTCCAGCAAAGCCCCAAAGGCGCCACCTTCCAAACGTGATTTTTCCTTCTGCGTTTAGATAGGGACCAGCTCAAAAAGAATTCTTTAACTGAACTGGGCATAACCCACGACACCCTAAGAAGGTTAAAAACCACATCCCACAAAACCTTCACAACTGGATAATGGAGTAAGAGGTGATTAGTGTTCTCTCCACTACTTTTACACATCTAGCACCAACTTGTATAAATTTTTAGACGGCGTCGAAGATTACCCCGTAAGTATCGCATCATGACAAGCCTCCTAAACAAAAAAAGCCACACGACTAGGTAACACGTCGAAGATTATCCTCTTAGTCTTACAATACTCATTGATTAAGATGTTGTAACTCATAACATCAGTTGTAACACCATGGGTAATCATCACAGAAAGTAGTTTTGCAGCGTCGTCAACTTTGCCTATGAGATTGTACCCTTCCATAAGTGAAATGTGTGCTTCTATGGCCAACACTTCTTTACAGTGTGCATCAATTAAAATGCTATATGTGTTTACATCTGGATAAATTTGTCTAACTCCCATCTCATGCAAGAGCCGCTTAACTTCTTCCCACCGACCAATATTACATAAACCTTGGATCAAGGAGATGTAGGTAATAATCAGGTAGGATCCTCTTTCCAATCATTTTGGAAAAGAGCTCTAAAGCTTCAGTAACTCGTTTGTCCTTCTAAAGGCTGTCAATGATTGTTCTGTATTACACTATGTCAGGTTTACAATTGCAAGTCTCAGAGTCTTCCATTTTTGAAGGGGGAACGAGCAGCATCAGTGTTACCCAATTTGCAAAACCCGTTAATAACAGTTCCGTAACTAACTATGTTTGGTTAGAAACCAGGGTCCAGAATTTGATGAAATAACTTAATGGCCCGAGCGAGGTTACCAAAAAACAAAGTCCCCTTATGAGAGTATTGAATGTAACAATATCTGGTTCGAAACTAAGTTTCATTGTTCCAAAAATGAAACTGAGTTTCATGATATTACCCAAAATGGAGAAAGCGAAATCCACCCTCTACAAGTGGCCAAAACAATTAATTACGATGTTAAATGTATAAATGTTGGGCCTGACCAATGGACTGAATCCCAAAAGGTCGTATTTTTGAATTAGCGAAATGGAAGTGAAATATTACTTCATCTTTGCAATTGAAGCCAAGATTTTATTCAATTGGTTGATGTGGGGAAGAGGGAGGCTCTGAGCCAATTGATGAAACGTAGCTACGGCATGGTCCAGGTCATTGAAACTACTATTACGATTAACAGAACTGAACGGAAGGGCCAATCACATTTAATTTGGTGTTATAAGAACAAATGAAATCAAAAATTTTGTACTATGACAAATCCCTAAAAGGCAAAAAGTACATGAACCAATTGTGTAGTTTGTCCTCCTTTTCACTCAAACCGCCTTCTACCTCACACAACAAGCCTAGCACCTGATAATTACCGGCGACACGTGAGGGCCTATAATTTAAGGAGGAGAGGATCCACAAAATCTCAATCACAACCACCATAATCAACCCTTTTTGTGCTAACAAACTCTAGTCTTGGAAAAAGAGATATAGAGAGACAACGATAAAGAATTTGGTTCGGTTTCGAACACGATTGGGCTCATTCTATGGCTACAAGACTGCTACATTTTAGGTAATTGAAAATGAAATTTTGATTCTCCAATTCTATGCTAGTGATTTAATTGGATATATACCTTAATTAAATTGTTGCTAGTATGTTAATTTGATATTTAACTTTTGATGAAATTTAGGTCTAGAAGACAAAGATTAAATTTGAATTTTATGAGTTGATTTGAAAATGGTGGTTGTCATAAAGAAAGAGGGCAGAATAAAGATTTAGATCCCAACCATTTCGTATTACATTTGGGAATAGGATTGGGTAGGGATGTTGTAACACCCCGATTCGAGCTCCTACGTGGAACCCCAAATGGAGACGTGAAACACATGCATCATAATTAACATTCACGTGTATAAGCTCGAGACAAACACAAGATAACTAAACGACCACAACCTGTCGTTATCACAATAGTACGGAGCTACACGAGCTCACAAAACACAACTATAAACAACAACCTCAACGAGCTAACGAGCTCAGAGTCAACTGAGATAAACAAAGTCACACAGGCAACATGTCATATATACAATGTCATGACACCACGTGTCGGCACAAAAGGAAGTAACAAGTAACAATATACACATCATTTTACTACAACCCAAAACAGAGTTTACATAACTCTATTATCCATCATCCTCACCGAGTACATATGTACAATGAGAAAAAGTAACTACCCCAAAAGTTCACCACGTGCACCCACGTATTGTTTCGGCCTCACCGATCAGAACTTTTCGGGTTCCTGCGATCTAAGGAAAAACAAAATAAAAGGATGGGGTGAGTCAAAGACTTAGTAAGTTACTACCATGCAACTACATGACATATTGGCATGCTGAGCTGTATAACAGTAAATCATAATGCATAGTAAATAATAATAGCATGCTTCTGTATCACCGTAACACATATTTAACTGTATAAGAACAACTAGATAAACACCTTTAAAAGGATACGGTGTCGAGGTACACCTCCGACAACATCCAACCTTATCACCTCTTCTGTATCATGTGCTCGAGCAATAATCGAATAACTGTCTCTTTTGCAGTGCGCACGCGAATGACAACCATGTTCCCCAGTCCCGTACGACCTGGGTTTGCGACGTCGGGAAAACACTTCGGCTAGCAAGAAGTATGCCTCCCCTATTGGGCCAACAGCGGGGCGTAGGCCGAGCATATGGACTAACCACAGTTAACACTAGCCCCTGCCTTCGTGAGTCACCGGTGGTCCATACACCCCCTGAACTGGTTTACCAGCTGGTTATGACTTATTGAACATTGACACTTGTCACAATATTGTTTTACAACTAACTGGTTCACAAGTATCAATTAGTGATTTAGACGTAATTGCCACTAAATAGGATAAACCCATAACTGGCTCGCAATTACATATTAAACACATTATCACATTTTGCGTATTTCGGTAGAAGTACTTCTGCCCAAAATAACATTTAATAATCGTAAGAATTAATCTCACTTCCCCAACATAATCAAATTGTATCAACAATAGACTCCGTGGAGTCAAATCACGACGATTCTATACATCAGTAATTTAGCTCGTTTTCGTAGTACGTCAATTTAATCATCCCATTAAGCTATTTAAACAAGTAGAGCCATTATTTAAATAATCAAAGCTAATTAAAATTATACATGCATGAAACATATAATATTTCATCACAAGTAACTAGTTTACTAGCATGGATCATACAAAAATTAAAATGGGATAATGTTATATTACGAGCTAAAAATATTAACTTACAAATATCGCAAAATCACTGATTAAAACGTGAAATCTTCCAAAGATATTGATCTACTAGCTAAGCACGTCGATCCTACGGTGTCCGTTCGTCAAAAGCTCGAAGAAACAAGAACCAAATCAATCGCGTAGGGAGAAAATAAGTCACGGCCGAGCGAGAGAATGACGGGAGGAATTGTGTGTGTTTAAGGTGTTTGTGTGTGTTTCATTTGGTTTTGTTTAGGCTGAATGAAGTATATCCATGTTAAATATTATGCCCAAATCAACCAAAGTCAACAAAAGTGACTAAAACTACACAATTGGTGGAGTGAGGCAGTTTCGCAAAAAAAAAAATCTTAATTAGGTATATTTAATTAATTAATAAATTTGAAAATATTAAAGTAAAGCATATAAACACATTAAATGTCACGAAATGCAAATGGTGTGCAAATAATATGAGTACGAAACTCTCGGGTGTTACACCCTCTCCCCCTAAAAGGAATTTAGTCCCTAAATTCTCTTACCGAAGTCATCGAATAGATAAGGGTACTTCTCACGCAGTTCGTGCTCAGTTTCCCACGTGGCTTCCTCGATCTCATGATTACGCCACAAGATCTTCACAAGAGGAATCCGCTTGGTTCGTAAGACTTGCTCCTTCGTATCAAGAATTTGAACTGGTTGCTCAACATACGATAAATCAAGCTGGAATGAAATTGTTTCATACCCCTGCACATGAGACTCATCTGGCATGTATTTGCGTAGTATCGACACATGGAACACGTCGTGAATATCTGACAATGATGGTGGTAAAGCAAACCTGTAGGCCAATTTTCTGACCCTCTCAAGAATCTCAAATGGCCCAATATAACGAGGTGTAAGTTTCCCTTTCTTCACGAACCATATAGTACCCTTCTGAGGTGATACTTTCAAAAATATAAAGTCTCCGACCTGAAACTCAAGGTCTCTCCGTCGGTTATCTGCATAGCTCTTCTGTCGACTCTGAGTTGTAAGTAATCTCTCTCGAATTATCTTCACACTCTCAGTCGACTATCGTACCATTTCGGGACCTCAAAGCTTAGTTTCCCCAACTTCATCCCAACATATAGGTGATCTACATTTTCTTCCATATAACGCCTCGTATAGTGCCATCTCAATGCTAGACTGATAGCTGTTGTTATAAGCAAACTCTGCTAATGGTAAATGTACATCCCAGCTACCTTTGAAGTCTACGGCACAAGCTCACAACATATTCTCAAGAATTTGAATCAATCTCTCGGACTGACCATCTGACTGAGGATGAAAAGCTATGCTGAAGTTTAGTTTAGTTCCCATATCACTCTGCAATGCTTGCCAAAATTGGGAAGTAAATCGAGGATCTCTATCAGATACTATACTTACGGGCACTCCATGAAGTCTAAGGATCTCTTGAACATATAATGATGCAAGCTGACTCAACGAGTATGTCACTGAGATAGGTAGAAAGTGAGCTGATTTAGTCAATCTATCCACTACCACCCAAATTGCATCATGACCCCGTCGAGTACGCGGTAATCCCGTTACAAAATCCATCGTTATGTTCTCCCATTTCCACTCAGGAATTTCCAAAGGCTGTAACAAACCTGCAGGTCGTTGATGTCCTTCACCTGTTGACAAGTTAAGCATTTCGCAACATAATCGGCAATCTCACGTTTCATGTTATTCCACCAGAAATGCTTTTTCAAATCCCGATACATCTTTGTACTACCAGGGTGGATAGTATTTCTGGTCTTATGAGCCTCTTTGAGTACCTGTTGTTTAATTCCATCATCTGCTGGAACACATACCCAGCCTCGAAATATTAAGATCACATCACTATTAAAGGCAAAATCAGGCATTTTACCTTCGCTCATTCCACTAATTATCTCTTGCACTTCGGAATCATTTACCAGAGCTTCTTTAATCTGCTGAAACAAAACAGGTGTAGCCTGAATGTTCGCAAAGATAATCCCATGTTCTGATTCGCAAGGACTCCAATCACGTAAATCCTCTAACATTTTCCATTCCCGAGTCATTAAACAAGAAACATATGCTTTCCTGCTCAATCCATCCACAACCACGTTAGCTTTCCCGGGATGATATAAAATAGTGCAATCATGATCTTTTAGTTTCTCCAACCATCTCCAATGTTTGTAGTTCAACTCTTTCTGGGAGAACAAGTATTTTAAGCTCTTGTGGTCGGTATACACTTCAAATTTTGCCCCATACAAATAATGTTTCCACTTGTGTAACGCAAAGATAATAGCAGCTAACTCCAAGTCATGGGTGGGGTAATTCTGTTCATATGGAGTTAATTTCCTCGAAGCATAGGCAATTACCTTTCCATTCTACATTAGTACACATCCCAAGCCTTCTTTTGAAGCATCACTATAGACAATGAAGTTGTCACCTCCATTCGGCAATGCTAACACTGGAGTTGAAGTCAATCTCTGCTTGAGTTCTTGGAAGCTTGCTTCACATTTATCACTCCAAACAAATGGGGTCTTCTTTTGTGTCAGGTTGGTCAATGGCGTAGCTATCTTGGAGAATCCTTCGATAAATCTTTGATAGTAACCCGCCAATCACAGGAAACTACGTACTTCTGTCACTGTAGTTGGCCTTTTTCAGCTTACTACTGCTTCCACTTTTGTTGGATCAACTGAAATACCGGCACCTGATACAACATGTCCCAAGAAAGATATTTCCTCTAGCTAGAAAGCACACTTGCTGAATTTCGCAAATAATTGTTTCTCTCGAAGCACATTCAATACAATTTACAAATGTTGCTCATGCTCTTCCTTGGATTTTGAATACACTAATATATCATCGATGAAGATCACCATAAAGCAATCTAGATAAGGTTTAAACACTCTATCCATCAGATCCATAAACACAGTAGGTGCATTTGTCAACCCGAAAGGCATAACCACAAACTCATAATGTACATACCTCGTACGAAAAGCAGTCTTTGGTATGTCTTCTACTTGAATCTTAAGTTGATGGTATCCACTTCTCAAGTCAAACTTAGAGAATACAATGGACCCCTGTAGCTGATCAAACAAGTCATCGATGTGCGGCAATGGATACTTGTTCTTAATAGTCACCTGATTCAACTGCCAATAATCAATGCATAGTCTCAACGTACCATTTTTCTTTTTCACAAACATCACTGGTGCACCCCAAGGTGAAACACTCGGCCTGATGAATCCTCTTTCAAGAAGCTCTTCAAGATGTATTTTTAATTCTTTCAGTTTAGCAGGTGCCATCCGATAAGGTGCCTTAGAGATTGGCGTTGTACCTGGCAACAACTCAATACAAAACTCCAATTCATGGTCAGGAGGCATGATATATTCAGTAGAGAACACATCTGGAAATTCACGTGCAACTGGAATATCCTCTAACTTTGGTGCACTTTTACTCTTGTCAACAACACTGGCTAAATATCCAGTACAACCACGATATAACAGTTTACGGGCTTTTAATGCAGAAATAACATGGATACCACATCCTATCTGTCCCCCACAAATATAAATTCAGGAATACCCGGCATGCTAAAAGTAACCATTTTACGATGACAATAAACGAGAGCATGATGATTATATAACCAGTCCATACCCAATATCACATCGAAATCATGGATAGGTAACACAATAAGGTCTGCATGTAAAGTATGATTATCCACAAGCACATCACAAGCCTTATACACATCGCAATCATTCACATAATCACCCATCAGTGTAGACACCTCCAACACATATGGCAAAGGTTGAGGCAATACATGCAAATTATGAATGAAATGTGATGCAACATAGGAATGTGAAGAACCAGGGTCTATAAGAATACGGGCTCTCATACTATAGATAAAAAGAGTACCTCCCACAACTGCTGTAGACTCGGTGACCTCTCGTTGATCAAGTATAAATACACGTCCCTGCACTTTTGGTCTACCATCACTACCTCTTTTCATACCTGAGGACTGCTGATCAACATTCTCAGGCTGTTTGTTCTTCCATTTCGGGCACTCATTCTTGAAATGATTGATGTCGCTGCATATCAGACATTTACCCAACTTTAACCAACACTTATCAGCATTATGGCTCTGTTTCTTACAATAAGTACATGACTCTCATGTTCCTTGCTGACCCTGAGTGTTCTTTGTCTTATCTTTAGATTGTCGTCTCCCATGTCCACCTCGACGGTTACCAAAACCACCTCGGTTATTCGAACCTTGGCCTCGCCCATGCTGCTGGGAGGACTGTTGGTTCGTTGGTGCTGGTGCTGCTGAAACATCTTTCTTTCCCTTATGTTCCTTTATATCCCTTTCCAAATTGAAGGCTCGATCAATTGCACTCCGATAACTAGTGAACTCAAATGGTAGAAGTTTCTCTCGTAGCTCGATTTAAAATCCCTTAACAAATCTCCTAGCTTTCCTAGCTTCATCGGGGATCAAATGTGTACCATGTCGAGCTAACTCGGTAAACCTCTTCGCATACTTGGCTACACTCAAGTTTTCTTGTTCCAAGGTGACGAACTCCATCTCTCTTCATTCCTGCACTCTCGCTGGCACAAACTGACTATTGAACTCTTTCAAGAAGTTCGCCCAAGTCCTGGGTGTTCTCTCCTAATCCCACTTGCCTTTTAACAGTTTCCACCAATGTTCTACAGCACCTTATAATTTGAACACTGCAAAGATGACCTTCTCTTCCTCAGTAGAACCCAATGCTTCAAAGATCTTTTCCATCCCTTCAATCCAATGTTCAGCTTTCACTACATCAAGTTCCCCATCAACGCTACGGGGATGCATTTTCATGAACTTCTCAATGCCTGTGACAGGACCTGCATTTCTAACTTCTGGTTGGGGCTTTCTAAGCTCCGCTGCACAGGTTATTGTACAGGCGGTGCTTGATGTACTAGTGCAGTTACCACCCTTTCCAGTATTCTATACATATCTCCCATATTAGCCTCATTAAGGTTATTAGGTGCTTCTGCCTGGGAGCATTATGACTATTGCTACTCTTCGCTCCCCTGCGGACTCCAGACCAACTTATCCCCGCTCCGTGCCTAGTTTGCACCATTCTTACAACCTACACACAAATGCTCAGCGTTAAAACCAAATAACACAATTACCCCATCTAAGCCAAGGACCTTATCCTGGCTTGTAGCTAACTATAGCTCTGATACCAAACTGTCACACCCCCATTCGAGCTCCTACGTGGAAGCCCAAATGGAAACGTGAAACACATACATCATAATTAACATGTACCTGTATAAGCGAGCTAAACCAGCTCGACACAAACACAAGATAACTAAACGGCCACAACCTGCCGTTATCACAATAGTACGGAGTTACACGAGCTCACAAAACACAACTATAAACAACAACCTCAATGAGCTAACGAGCTCGGAGTCAACTAAGATAAACAAAGTCACACAGGCAACATGTCCTATATACAATGCCACGACACCACGTGTCGGACGATGTCCGTTTGTCGAAAGCTCGAAGAAACTAGAACCAAATCGATCGCGCAGGGAGAAAATAAGTCACGGCCAAGCGAGAGAATGACGGGAGGAATTGTGTGTGTTTAAGGTGTTTGTGTGTGTTTCATTTGGTTTTGTTTAGGCTGAATGAAGTATATCCATGTTAAATATTATGCCCAAATCAACCAAAGTCAACAAAAGTGGCTAAAACTACACAATTGGTAGAGTGAGGCGGTTTCACAAAAAAAATCTTAATTAGGTATATTTATATATTTTAATAATACTAATCATAATTAATTAATAAATTTAAAAATATTAAAGTAAAGCATACAAACACAATAAATGTCACGAAATGCAAATAATATGAGTACAAAACTCTCGGGTGTTACAGATGTGCACGGGCTCAAAGCCCGATATGAGCCCATCTAAATGTGGGCTTCACTTTCAAAAGCCCAATATAGCGGGCTTCATGGGGCTCAAATTGATGGGCGTTTTGCGGGCTTTACACGGGTATTAATTAGGTGTAGACACCCAAAATTCGTACACCTATATCACAAACTGTCCCATAAATAATCATTTATTTATAAAATGGACTAAAACATATTTTAATAATCATTTCAGGAAACAAAATATCCAACGGACCGACAACGTCCAAAAGAGACTTAACGACTTCAATTAACTCAACATAGGGGTCAAATACTAAAGAAAAAAAGTTCGAAGGGCCAAAAGTGCACAAAACAAAGCAAGTTTGGACAAAAACAAGCTTTGGTGCGCGGCTGCATGGCCTGGTGCGTCGCACACCAAAACCTGCTTTCTTAAAAAATGACAGCCCACACTGTCTTCTCTGCTAACGACCGGCGTTGTTGACTTCTCCGGCAAAGCTTGGCCACCAAGTTTGGAGGAAGTTTCCTAGGAGTCTTGGGTCAGAGAGTAACTCACTCTCTCTCTCATATATTTACTCCATCTCAACTCAATGATTAGTTCCACCAATCCAACACACAATACTCTCTTCATTCCCGGTTGAAGAACACACAAACACACACTCTATGTTCTTTTAGTGAACACACACACATAATACACAAAACGTAAGTCTTCTTTTCCTCATATCGATAGCAGTGGGAGCATAACACAACGGCCTAGAACGTGGTCCAAACGATTCTGTAAAACGACAGAAGGTGAGAGCCTTCGATTCATTTAATTTTCATTTGTTTTCAATATGTAAATGGCTTGAATATTGTGTAAATGTGTAAATAAACTAGGTTTGATACATTTGATGTGTAAATACATGTGATACCTCCATTAAATTCGAGTTCTGAAGCCCCGTTCTTCATTTTTCACATGACCGTGAGTTATGTTTAACTTTTTGTTAATTGTTTAGCTTCGATTTGTTGATAAACTTGTATATTATTGTTTATCAAGCTTTAAAACATGTTAATAATTGATTTTTCTGTAAAGAAAACAATGTTAAAAGCTTGAATTCTCAGTCCAAAAACCAAATTGCAAGCTTCTGTTCTTGAGGCAGAATACATGGTTTGGTGCGCAGGGGTACCATGTAGTGCGCCGCGCAGCAAACAATGTATGCTGGACTTTTTATTCTTTCTTTGACTCATCCAATATATATATATATATATATATATATACGTATTTGTTCTTTTTCTTTCCGCCAAAAAAATAATATGTGTATTACTTTGTTACATAAATAGGGACATAAGTCCCGAAATTATACCATTTAATTTTAATCCGTAATATTTAAATTTGGGCATGCAATCATAAGAGACCAAAAGGGTGAGTTGGGTGCCTAACACCTTCCCAACTCGTAACTTAGCCTCTGAACCCACAATCTCAGTTTTTCTCTCGTTTTCTTTATAAACGAGGGTGACGATACTGTATTTTTATATAAATGTGTTTTGCACATTTATAATGAGGCCTAAGTGTATTCCACGCACTTAAATTTCACACACGTCGTTTCAGATGTAACGACGGGCGGTTTCGAAACGGAGTTCTCACAGCAGGCTCGGGCTTAACGAGCTTACTAATTCACTACCAAGGTATTTGCTTAAATATGGATCGATCTTCTTCCAAAGTCGTACTCTTATGTTGCTTGTTTGAGCCCGAAACCACGTCAATTTGATTGTCAATTCGGTCAACGACCTAGTCCTCCACCTCAATTTTCCCATCCTCTTTTTTCAATATCATGTTCTGTTCTTAAACTCAATTTTTTTTTTAATTCAAAGTCTTTGACTCACTCTTCCTTCTATTAATTGGGCCTAATCTTTTTCTTACCTTACTTTTGGATTCAATGACCCCAAACATAGAATGTTACAGTTTCACTCTTTCCATCTGTCTTGAATGTACAAATATAGTAAACGGAAAATTGCTGGCCGGTCCACTTTGAAAAAAATTTATTCTCTCCAGTCCACCCTTTTTTTTTAACCGCTAAAAGGCACTTTCATAAAATTATTCTTAAAATGCCCCGCAATAACATATACGGTAGCTTCTTCCTGAAATTTCTCCAGTGAATCTTCTTTTCTTTTTAAAATTTCTTCGACCAATCTTCCAGATAACTTCTTCCTAATATTTCTCTAGTGAATCTTCATTTCTTTATAAAATTTCTCAGGTGAATCTCCCTTCCTAAAATTTCTCCGGTGAATCTCTGTTTCCATTCCAATAACTCGTAGAAAAGAAAGTTGATTTTTTGTGGATAGCCTCTGTTTCCATTTCAATAGTATTGTGACCACAGTCTCATAATTAGAGATGTTAAAAGAACCACAGCTCGTAGGGCTGACCCGTTTAAACTGGAAAAAACAGGGTTAGGGCTCATTTTTTTTGGCCCGTTTAACATCAGAGCTTTTTTTGCCCTGACCGTTTAACCCGCGGCCCATTAAGGCTGGCCCGCTAGGTTTCAGGGCTAGCCCGCCGACCCGTGTAATATTAATTAGGCCATAAAAAGTTAGGACATACATAAAATAACCACCATGAAAATTAAAACCACAACCTTTTAATCTAAAGTCAAACACACTTATCATTTGCACTACATGTTTTCTTTGTGTTCATGTAAATAAATAATGAAATATAAACGAAACTCTTAGAGCGGACTACTAAGTAGAGCTATTTCAATATTTACTTTGAGGTAAAACATGTTGAAATTTAAATACAGTGATATAAAAAATATCTAATTTATATTTCTTATGAAAAACATAATGACATATCTAAATTATGGGTTGTAAATAACAATCACTGTCCACTTTTCTGGATATTTACAAAGATAAAATTAACATCCATCATTTTTTTATTTTATTAGTTGTGACCCGATAGTGGTCCGTTTAGCCCCAAGCCCGCTAGGGTTAGGGTTAGGTCCGCGAAAAAATTGGACCGTTTAGCCTGCAGCCCGTTAGGGCCATAGCCCGCTAGGGCTAGTCCGAAACCGCTAGGACCAGCCCGTTTAACATCTCTACTCATAATAGTCTACTATTACAAAAACTAAACTGAATATAAAGAATGAATCAAACTGAAAAACAGTGCAAAATTTTGAAGTAAGCAAGCAAGTTTAAAGGAGAAAAAATTCCTTAACAGTGAGTTGATATTTGAGCTTGAGATTAATCGTTTAACAGTGAGTTGATATTTGAAGGCATCGCGATGATGGAAATAGGCATCGCGATGCATTGCGATGCCTTCAATTGGGCATCAAGTCCTAAACACACTCTAGTGAATCTTACTTACTAAATTTTCTCCGATAAATCTTCCTTTGGCTGCATCGCAATGATGGAAATAGGCATCGCAATTTGGCATCGCGATGCCTTAAATTGGACATCGATTCCTAAAATTTCTCTAGTGAATCTTACTTACTAAATTTTCTCCGGTAAATCTTTCTTTGGCTGCATCGCGATGATGGAATTAGGCATCGCAATTTGGCATCGCGATGCCTTAAATTGCGCATCAAGTCCTAAAATTTCTTTAGTGAATCTTACTTACTAAAATTTCTTTGGTAAATTTTCCTTTGGTTGTGACGTAATTAGGCATCGCAATTTGGTATCGCGATGCCTTAAATTGGGCATCGAGTCCTAAAGTTTCTTTAGTGAATCTTACTAACTAAAATTTCTCCGGTAAATCTTCCTTTGGCTGCATCGCGATGACGTAATTAGGCATCGCAATTTGGCATCGCGATGCCTTAAATTGGCCATCGAGATGCCTTAGGTTACTGATGCACTCGTATTTTTTTTTATTAATGGCATAATCATATTTTCACCCAAAAAATGCTTTTTTCAGTTTTAAAAAAAGTATGGTGGACTGGAGCTATTACAAATGTTCAAAAAAGGACCAGTATGTAATTCACCCTATAGTAAAACAACGTCGTTTTATTACTATGCGGGTTGGGCTCAATGGGCTTAGAAATATTTAAGGTCTAATACAGCCCAAACATGCAGGCCCTATTACATAGTCTGTGAGCACGGGCCTTATAGGTCAGGCTGTTGCAGCCCTTGCGGGCTTTGTGGGCCGACGGGCCCATCTGCTCACCCCTAGGACAGGGGTCAGTTTTATTTTTGGATGAATTACAGGCCGGTCCCTTTTTGAACATTAGTAATTGCTCCAATCCACCATACTTTTTTTTAAAACCGAAAAAGGGCAATTCAGTTCATGAAGAAATTTCCTCTCTTCTGTTCTTGCTCATTCCACTTGATTTCTCAACATTTTTGTTAATTTTCACACAATTATACCATGGTATCAGAGCCATAAATGCTACTTGATTTCTTTACATTTGTGTTGATTTTTACACAAATTATCATATTTTTAGAGCCATAAAGGCCTGATAATCAAATCCTTCCGTGTGTTTCCTCTTGATTTGGCTGTCCAAATACCCTAAAACATACATCTCGATCTTGAAATCCTAATTTTGCCTCCAATTTCTTCAAGCTGGTATTACTTACAAATGGTCAAATGGAACCACTCCTAATGTAACAATACTGTCCTTTCTTGGTTACAAAACTCAGTTTATCCTCAGATCTCTCCTAGCATTTTATACTTCCAAGTGTGCCAAAGATAGGTGGATATTATCTTTGTTGAGTGTCCGCATGTCAGTAGTTATTACAATACTGTCCTTTCTTGGTTACAAAACATAGTTTATCCTCCAAAGCTGAAGCTGAAAATGATGAGTCAATTGTTAAGAGGACATCCATAAGGAGAGCTAGGAAGGATGGCCATTCAACTCAGTTCTGATTCTCTATGATTTACTCAACATCATGTATGATGCTAAGTCCAGACACATCTTTTAATGGTCCCAAGGGATGCCAATTATCCTGTAACAATCAAGTCTCATGATCATTGCAAATTACATGATTTATTCAAGGTCTAGCATCCTCTCTTAACCTCCAAACCTTCTCCATTTCATAGAGAAATCACCATCGGCACTCCCACATATACATATCACACCATTTAATACTTTGAGAAAACTCAAGCACACCTTAACACTATGTAACCAAGTTTCACAAGTTCCGAACCAACGCCGAATAAGTGACAAACGGATCGTTTTGGTACGGTCATCTCAAAGAATTGTGTCCCTAATTATCGATTTGTCTTCATGACTATGTTAAATTACTTGAGTTCTAAACAAAGGTAAATTGGGAGGATAATCAATCATACAAAGTACAAGACTACATCACAAACAAACATATCATACAAAATAGATCAACATAAGACTTCAAACTTGATGAAATCAAGAATTCGTATTGAAGAGTTCAAATTGCAAGCAGTATCCTGTAGTTCATATCCAGAACTTTTTTTTTTTTTTTGGATAAATAGATAGATAGATAGATAACAACCCAAGACCAAGTTAACAGAATACAAGAGAGACTTCTCCTAAAATGAACATTATCGTCGATGTTTGGAGGATCACCTTACAAGCTTCAAGCTTCAAAGGATGTCAATACATGAAGTATTCACTCTTCCTGCTTTTCGAAACAGAAAATCTCTCTAAGCAGAATTGATGAAGCCGTGATAATGAGAGCACAAAAGGTCTGCCAAACAGCAAATCACTTTATAAAAAGGGAAACCCAGATGATACCCATAGAGCATAATCTTCATGCTCCTACCCAAAAGACTGCCTCAAGAAATACTCCTCAGATAGTATTCGCAGCAAGAAAAGGTGCCTACAAAAACTGTAAGGTAAAACCGTCTATATAATGGATAACACATGTTCACCAAACTTTCAGGCATTCCCCAAACACCACATATCATGATATAGCCCCAACTAAGTGACTACATAGCACCAAATCATGGACTAGCGCCAAAAAACCGGTGAAGCGCTTCCTTGAGAATTATCTAACCGGTCATTGGCTAACAAATCAACAAAAAGTTCTGCTGTGCTTGCATCAGCCGTGAAACCATTACCCCTCATTCTTTCCAGAAGTTGAACTGCCTTTGATATCTCACCATGCAGAATAAATCCCTTCAAAATTGTATTATAAGTACATTGATCAAGCATGCAGCCACTTTTCTTCATTTTGAGGAGCAACTCACTTGCTTCATCCAGTTTACCTTCCTTACAATATCCATTTATCATGACATTATAGGTAAACACAACAGGTTTTAGTCCTTTAGCGAAGAGATTATGAAAGAGCTTCGCAGCATCAGGCTTCCCAACTTTCCACATGCCATTGATAAGGCAGTTGCACGTCACAATATCAGGAACGATTCCATTGTCTTCCATAGTTTCTAGCAACGCTAGTGCCTCATAAAATCTTTTGTTTTTACACAAGGAATCCAACAGAGTATTGTAAGTAATGATGTCTGGATTTTGACCACGAGTTTGCATTTTATCAAGAAGCAAACGAGCTTCCCCAAGTCTACCGATTCGGCACAATCCATCCATAAGAGTAGTATATGTAACAACATCAGGAACCAATCCTCTATGAGCCATTTCTTCATAGAGACTCAATGCCTCATCTATCCTCTTAGTCTTACAATACCCATTGATTAAGATGCTGTAACTCATAACATTAGGTGTAACATCATGGGTAATCATCACAGCATGTAGTTTTGCAGCTTCATCAACTTTGCCTATGAGACAATATCCATCCATAAGTGAACTATAGGTTATACTATTTGGCTCCACACCTCTTTGGATCATCAGCTCAAATATATTGTGCGCTTCTGTGGCCAACCCTTCTTTACAGTGTGCGTCAATTAAAATGCTATAGGTGTTTACATTTGGATAGATCTGTTTGACTCTCATCTCATGCAAGAGCCGCTTAACTTCTTCCCACCGACCAATATTACATAAACCTTGAATCAAGGAGGTGTAGTTAACAATATCAGGTAGGATTCCCTTTCCAATCATTTTAGAAAAGAGCTCTAAAGCTTCAGTAACTTGTTGGTCCTTGCAAAGGCCGTCAATGATTGTCTGCATACTATGTCGGGTTTGCAATTGCAAGTGTCGAGTCTTCCATTTTTGAAGCAAGGAAAGAGCACCATCATTGTTACCCAATTTGCACAACCCGTTAATAACAGTTCCGTAAGTAACTATATCTGGTTGAAAACCAAGGTCCAGAATTTGACGAAGTAACTTAACGGCCCGAGGGAGGTTACCAACAAAGCAAAGTCCCCTGACGAGAGTATTGAATGTAGCAATATCCGGTTCAAAACCGAGTTTCATGATATTACCCAAAATGGAGAAAGCGAAATCCACCCTCTCCAAGTGGCAAAAGCAGTTAATTGCGATTCCAAACGTAGAATCGTTCGCCCTGAACAAAGGTTTGAATCCCAAAAGGTTGAATTTTTGAATTAGGGAAATGGAAGTGGAATAATACTTCATCTTAGCAATTGAAGCCAAGATTTTATTCAATTGGTTGATGTGGGGAAGAGGACGGCTCTGAGCCAGCTGATGGAACGTAGCTATGGCATGGTCCAGGTCATTGAAACTAGTATTACGATTAGGAGAAGAATTTGTAGAAAGGAAGGAAGAAGGAATAGAGAGAAGATGGGGAAATGAAGAAATAGGCAAATTACCTTTATTCCATTTACAAACAAAAACAGCCCTAGCAGCCGCCTTCTTCAGATTTTCACCACCAACAAGCCCCATCTCAGCGGCCAGCCTTCTTCCGATCTCCAACTGTTAGGTTTATGAACCAGTGGCAAATCCATTTCAAGATATATTATTATTTATTGATCATTGTTATTAACACCACCATTTCCTCTTAATACACCCATTTTCTTAATACACCCACCCCACTAATTTTACACCAACATAATTTCTAAATACACCGCCCAACATTTCCTATTTTACCCCTCTCACTTAACTCATTATTTCTTTCCCAATACACCCACCAAATATCATCACACCCACCCCTATTTCTCAATACACCAACCATTTCAAACTCAAAAAATTTCAAACACCTTACCTCCTACACCGTTGTTAAGATCAAATTTTAAACACAACACCGTTGTTAATATTTCAAACTCAAAAGCAACCCAGCTTTGTGCAAGGAAGAAGGAAGCCAGGAAGAAAGAAGAAGAAGAGAAGAAGAAGAAGAAGAAGAAGAAGAAGAAGCTTCACCTTGATTTCACGAAGAAGAAGAAGAAGACCAAATTTCACAATGAAGAAAGCCCAAGGTATGAAATTCTTCTACTTTTTAAGTTCAAATGGTTTCAATTTGTATGCTAGGTTTTCTTAATTTGTGTTATAAGTCATAACTGATCGAAGGGGTATTCGGGCCTGGTTCTTCGAACAACAATGTGGTGTTCAGGACTGGTTGTAGGAACACTGCAGTGGTGTTCGGGGGTTACTTCCCGAATACCACAGCAGTGTTCCTATAGCCAGTCCGAACACCACAGTGGTGTTCCATAAGATTGCCCGAACAGTATAGTGGTGTTCCACATCTCAGCCCGAACACCTGCCTTGTGGTCATTCAGCTGTTCCGAACACTGCAGTGTTCTACACTCTTGCCCGAACACCACTGAATTGTTCTACACTCTTGCCCGAACACCACTGCAGTGTTCTATAAGTGTTTCCCGAACAGTGTGTGGTATTCCTTTATACCTTCCCAATTTCCTCTACAAGTTATGTTCTTCAATCTCTGCTGATATATTGTGATTATTGCAGGTAAATTAGCAAATGTCTATGAAAGAAGAAGACCCACTGCTTCAAACAGAAGAGAAAGAGGTCAGCGTGAACAACAACAGCCTGAGGATCCCCCACGCGTCTCACAGGAACAACAACACTCTCCTATACACATGACTAACTATAGTTTTGAAAGAGATGCTGGTTTTGGAGAGAATAGAGAGGAAGATGTTGGAGATGTAGGAGAAGAAAATGTTAGGGAGGAAAGAGAAGACGTGACATATACCCTATTTCCCGGTGGTCCTGTTAATCCATCTCTACTGACTACTTATGAGTCGCACGTAGCACGGTTGATATGGCAGGGGGAAGAGAGAGAGCTTCTCAAGTGTAATAACCATACTGAGAAATTAGTTCAGTGGAGTTGTCGCAGAGATGTATGTCACCCTTTGTGGTTGGACGTTGTCAAAGCGTCCACGTTGTTTCGATTAAGGCGAACCTCGTACTTTGAAGTTGACAAAGTATTGGTCAGTGCATTTGTGGAACGCTGGCACCCTGAGACCAATAGCTTTCATCTACCCTTTGGCGAAATGACAATCACATTGGATGATGTATTTTGCCTTCGGTCTTCCGATCACGGGGACTCAGCTTTATCAAGACGGAGTATTACACCAACCTCTACTTTTGATGTTGAGCAATGGTTGGGAGTTTCTTACGCTGAAGCCATAGAAGGAATGCGCGGTGCGAGGGGATCTTCTGTGAGGCTAGAGTGGCTTAGGGAGAGGTTTAGTGAAAATGCTATGTCAGATGATTCGGAAAGGCATGCATTCTCAGCTAGGGCGTATTTATTATACACCTTAGGTTGTACAATTTTTGCTGATAAGAGTGGCACTCGGGTAAATACTTCTTGCTTGGAGTTCTTGGTTGAGCTTGAGAGTGTTCATACATATGCATGGGGAGCTGCCACTCTTGCTTATCTCTATAGACAGCTAGGGCTAGCGTCTAGACTTACAACCAAACAGATGGCTGGATATTCCACGTTGTTGGAGGTAAGAAATTCATATTTTTACTTATTTTCAATATGTTGAAATAAACATTTATTAGATTATGAACTGATTATTGTGTCTTCTTATTACATTTCACGTAGGCATGGATATACGAACGATTCCCAATGTTTAGGCCTCCACATAACGTTCAATACAATGAGGAAAATCCTCTTGCAAAGAGGTGGCTACCAAAGGGTGGACAAGGAGTGCGTGAGGTTCTTGACTCCATGAAACCCAGTAAAGTGAGTATTAATGTGTTTTTATATATGTTGATTGACGTGAAAATCTCGTGTCAAATATACATGTTGTAATTTTTTTGTTTTTTAAATTGTTACAGGTTATTTGGAAGCCACATACCGAGACGGTGAGACAACATTTTCCATTCCACCACATTTCGTATTACCATGGATGCATCTCAGCAAACACTATTGTGGAGCCATATCATCCTGATCGAGTACTGAGACAGTTTGGATATGTACAGACAATTCCATACGCCCCTATTGCTCCCATTGTCCCCAGAAAGGAAACCCAACAGATTGCGGCGATATGGGGGGTACTTGTCAAGTACTTTGTACAATGGGATAGTCATGTGTTATCTGACGAGAGACTTGGTCGACCTGCCCGACCAGCAGGATAGTGTGACCATTCATATCTTGAATGGTATTACACACATTCACATCCCATAGTTCAAGACCCCGACCGTCGGTCCTCCTACGTCAGCAACGCAGCTGATACTGCTCCGCTAGATGCTTGGGACATTGTCAGATCTGCACGGGGTTTAATGCAACTGATGGTGCAACGATTGAGATCTGGAGACCAATCTATCTCCAGAGAAGAGTTTGAGTCAGTGATCCTACGAGCATATGATGCATTAGGAGGTCCAGATGATGAGGGACCACATCAGGCAGGACCTTCGCAACCTGCGTCTAGTCGTAGGAGGAGAAGTGTTAGTTGAAGTTGACTATTGTATTATGTATTTCAATTTGGATATTGTTATATTTAAAGACGATGTTATGTATTTAAGTGTAAGATGTTATGCATATTGGTAGTCATGTGTTACTATTATTTCTTTGGATGTTATGCATTTTGTATTAAAGATTGATTTACTTATAAGTTAAATGACATAAAAGCAAAATATTGATTTACAACACAAATTGATTCACATAATAAGCAAAGGATATGCGTCTACAACACAAGTTGATTTATAAATGTAATGAACATATTGATTTACAACTGAAGCTAATCTAAATCTATAGTCGCAGCGCTTCGACCGAGTTGACTGGTTCCCACACTGTCACTATACAAATTAAGTCGGTCGCCAATCCAATTTTTCTAGCCAGCTGTACAGTGAAGTCGATATGTATTCCATTTATCTGCGACGGGTGGTAATGGACTCCCCTCGCGCAAGAACACCTACAAAATATACTACATATCAATATCATGGATATATATAACATAAATAACTTCAGATAATATCCTTGATATGGTGTGTACCTGAATATAATGATCATTATTCACAAATCCAATACATATCATCTGTGGATCACTTGGGATTGGGGTTCTTAAGGGCAAATACGTCATCGGAATTTGTAAATCCAAAGACACGAGCGCAACATTAAAAGCCGATGTGACCAAATGACCCATTTCTAGCAAACAAAACCAGTGTTCCTTAGGTGCAGGCTCCTTGTAGTAGTCTAGAATCTGCAACACTTCTTCAACGCGACCATGTTCAATGAACACATTGTTGTATAACTCTTGGTTAACTGTCAACTCGTGAAGAAGTGCTCCTCTAATCCTACCCCACGATTCCTCTGTGAAGCCAAGTTGGTCTGCTACGGCACGGAATCCACAATGACCATCACTTTTAACATTTTTTGTCTCTACAATCCAATTGTGCAAATGGGATGGTAGTTGTTGGATAAAACCACTCGTAGTCGCGATTCGAGTCCTTTGCCGGACAACCTATTGAAAAAAGATGTATCAATTCTTTGTTTCGTTAGCGTATAACCAGGTTACTACACTGTTCAATCTATCTTAAAAAAGGATAAAAAAAAATACATGTTTCTTCTTTGGCTTAGGTGTCGAACTGAGGGTAAGAGGTTGTTTAATCGATGGACCAACCTCGTATGCAATCTCTTCACATGGTGAAAATCTATCTTCAATGGATTGGACATACTCAAACTTACTCGGATCACGTTTGGTTGACTTGTCTTTTTTAGCCTTTACGGACTTAGGACGACCACGAGTCAACATTTTCTGTTTTTCGACGGGATGAGTAAGTGATGTCGTTGGAGGTTGATTTATTTCAGTCAATCTCTTTAAAATTAACAACCTCTCTGGCCCAGGTGCTTGTTCCCACTTGGATGCAAGCTCAACAATTTCTTGTTTAAATCAACTGCCCATTTCTTCGACTATGCCAGGATCTTCTACCTTTGGAGGTATGATATCTAATTTTCTCCAAAAGGCGTCAACCTTATCAAGTGGAATTGGCATGTCCGATCTCTTATATTCGTCAATCTCATGACCACAAGGCAGCCCGCATCTCTTTCTCAGTATACGCCCACACTGCAGAGGGTCTACACCATGTTCACCAATAGCGCTCAATTCATCATATATCAAGTTCAATCCATGCATCGAAACCATCCCTCGCAGCTCTCTAAATACAATTGATTTGTATTTATGCTGGACAACATTTTTGCTCTTCTCAAATGACTGTTTGATTGCTGTGTGTGAAGTCTCAATGAGGGTGTGAATCTGTCGCCAACACGTCTCAAAGTTACCCTGGCTCGAGCCAAGCTGTCTTTTTAACAATGCATGTTGACTCTCCACCCTGAAATACAAGTTACAACCTTATTAAGTATATATCTAACAAAATATATAAAACAATAAAATAAACACCGATATTAAAATGTTAGATACCTATTTGTTGTGGTATTGTCGAAATGCATGACTGTATCCGTCCACAAAGCCACAAATCTTTCCTTGTATGGCATCAACCATTGCTCCATGACATATTTAACGGCTAGTGGAAAATCTTTGAAGTCCGACTGGAGTCTTTGTAGCAAGGCATCATAATTTGCCGCAGTATCTGCGAGAACCAACGTATTCCAATTCATAGAAAAATAATCCCATTTATCTTTCACACGGAATAATTTCTTGCAATTTGCCAAAATATTCTTGTTAATGTGCCACCGACAAAGGAAATGTCTCGAGTCGGGAACAGTTTTCTGAATTGCATTCATTAGACCAAGTTCTCTGTCCGTAACAATCACGTGGGGTAGAGAGAATTGGTCCATCAATCCTTTTAAGACTGTCAACGCCCATGTATAGTTCTCTTCCCGCTCGAACTCCAAATACGCGGCTGCAATATGAAATGTCATTTGCGTCGAGTTGACACCAACAATTTCCAACAAAGGTAACTTATACCTGTTTGTCTTGTATGCACAATCCATAAAGAGGACTCTCGAAAAACATCGCAATAAATCAACGCTCGTTGGGTGAGCGAAGAAAATATTCTTGACAACGTCGGTCTTCTCACAGCGAATGTGATGATATAAATATCCATGCTCATTCAACTTGAACATAAGCTGCTGCATTTGAGATCGACCCTGACGCTCTACAACTCTATTTTGCAACCGAGCATTGTAGATAGTCCTTATTGTGGACTTATTATCTACAAAATTTTCTTTTAACCCAAACAAAATGTCCTTGGGTTTACTATTTGTGTGAGACAAATTAATGACAAAGTCCTTCTCCTTAGGTGATAATCGACCAACATATGAGTGGCCCTCCAAATAGTCTGCAGTTGGATGATTGTGGACACCACATTGAACATCCAATGCCCAAGGTCCATCAGCTGATATTTGTCTACCCCTCAACCGTAATGGACAACCACACTTCTTCGTTCCAGTTTCTCTTTTCCTCTTTGATTTCCTCACAACGTCCTTTTCCATAGTAGCCTCTTCGTTATTTACTTCAGACAACTTTTCAGGCTTCTTGAATTCACGGTAATTCCCACTACGTTCACACGCCAGAACTAACCGAGCTCTTTTCTTACACGACCCACTATCGGATCTGATAATTTCTATCACCATTCCATGTTCCTTTCCCGTAACACGCACCCAATCAAACAATGCATCACGAGATATAAACATTTCATACGTCGTGAACACATTTGTGTAATCCATAACGATATCTTGAACGGGTTCAATCTCGTTAATAACCGGCGCAACACTACCCTCGGTAGACAACGTGTTTGAATCCTGTTATCAACAAAAGAATAAATTTCAACAAAACATATCTTAAAAAGTTTCTGTTCTGTAAGAGGTTATGGAACACCATAGTGGTGTTCGGGACAGATGATGGAACAACTGGGTGGAGTTCGGGACAAACTATAGAACACCACAGAGGTGTTCGGGAACCACCTAACGAACATCACTGTGGTGTTCGGGAACTACCTAAGGAACATCACAGTGGTGTTCGGGTACCATGATGGAACATATCAAGTATGTTCGGTAGGTGGTCACCGAACACCACTGTGGTGTTCCATAGACCAGTCCCGAACCAAAACGACGTCTCCAGTATGTCCGAAATTTCATAAAAATTGGATTGAAAACTTGAAAACGGTAGAGATACTTACATCAATGGTCTGCTTCACTTCTTTAGTATCCATGTCTGATTTTTGTTGCAATGTGGTTGCTTTACGTCGTTCGTGGGTAATGGGAGTTTGATATGAGATGGTAAGTTGAAGATGTAGTTGAGTTTGGAAGTTTGGATGTTGTGAGTTTGGCTTTGGATGTTGAGAGTTTGCCTGGGTTTTTGAGTGAGTTTGGCTAGGTTTTGGCTGGGTTTTGAAGTTCTTCAAGTTTCTCAGCGAATACGTATTATAGCATTTTGAATCGTTTGTTATGGAGGAGGGTGTATTGATAAATTGGTTGGTGGTGTATTTAGAGGTTTAGGTGGTGGTGTTTTGGTGGTGTATTTAGAAGTTTTGGTGGTGTTTTAATATTTAGGGTGGTGTATTTAGTAAAAGAAGGGTATTTATGTCTAATAATATAATGGCATTTTTGTAATTTAATTGGGGGTGTATTAATAGGATTGGGTGGTGTTAATAGCAATGCTCTTATTTATTAAGGTATTTATTTATTATGTATTATTTGTTCATTTATATTAATGTATAATAAAGTTTTTTGAATAAATGTGTTATTCAAAAATATCCCTGATCGAGTATTATTATTAATAAGGTCAATAATAATGCATTGAGACTAGTATGTGTTGAGACTCATATAGTTAATATCAGTCTACACATAGGTACATATTAAGTGTAACGATGTACTGGATTGACTCGCATGAGAATGTTACGTAGATCGTTACGTGAGTATCATAAGCAATTCTTATAGTGACTATTGTGCTCGTTGCCCTTTGACCTGAAGTCGTTATATACTTAGATGAGGAGTCGTATATTTTGATACCGACAAACGTCATTCTGTAACAGGGTGATTATAAAGTCGGATGTTGGATATGCCATGAATCATGCTGAGGGATATGAACGATGTAGATAGAATTTGTCCCTCCTACATAACGGGAGTATAATATCTGTGGACCTCTTGATGAGTGAGACTTAAGTAAATGCATGGCCGTACTCAAATAAATCAATATTTGATATTGAGTTTATTTGTCTACTAATTAAGTCTACTCGGAGATCAAGAAACCTAGATTAAACTAAAACAATGATGACATGTTCCATGCCTTGTGTTTAATCAGATATTAGGATAAAGGGACAAGAAATATTTTGGTCACATTCAGTTATTGTAATCACTGATAATTCCTATTACTTGGGTAACAATGATGTATTGCTAGATGCCGCTCATTGTTTATAATTAATTATATATTTACATATAGTAATTAATTATTGCCAACGTAATTTAGGAACCTATTGAGTCACACACTTAGAATGAATTAGACTAAAATTTATTTGGGACATTAATTAAATTAATGGACTTAAATTAATAAAATAAAAGGGGACCAAAATAGTCCTAGTTAGACTAGGAACTATGCTTGGTCGGCCCCCCCTTTTCTCCACTATAAAAGTAGGATTCTTTTGATGGTCAAAAAAAGAAGAATCCAACACCAAAAAGGATTTAGAGTTTAAGTGAAACACTAAATTCGTAGAGAGAAAAAGTAAGGATTTAATTAGTTCTTCGTACGACGAAATCTTCCTACTTTGATTTAATAATTGCGTAGCACAAAATTGTTGAATCAAATCCTGTTCAATCCGTTCGTGTGGATACCATACAGAAGTCGTATAAATCGTTGTTGCGGTGATCGTGATTCAAGCGTGATTTTTTTGAAGATTGCTCACTCTAACAATCGGATAATTATTCTAAATCTAATTTATATTAATTCGCATGAATTTTGGGAGGGTTTTCGAAATTAAGTTTTGTTATTCCGCCTTGTTAATTTCGATGAAAACCCAACACCAACAACTATAGGCTATTACCAACTACTTTGCTAAAGCCTAAAGCTTTCTCTGGTAATGTAAATGGTGTGATCATTCACTAAAGTGCCCTTGCTTAGTTTATTTTCTTGCTTAACTTATTTTCTTTAATTAGAGTTAAATTACTTAATTAAAACTAAATTACAAATTACTAGTATTAAACATTTTCAAAAGTATCTCCACTATCTTTTGAAAATGCTCTCTCCCTATTTCCTACTACTTTGCTAAAGCTTTGGTTAATTTAAATGGTGTGAGAAAATTTGAAGTAGAGTAATATGTTTTATTTAATAATAAATAAATAAATTTAATATATTTAAGATCTTGAGTCAGGGCGTAACAGTGTAGTTTGTCCTCCTTTTCACAACACAAACCGTCTTCTACCTCAAACAGCAAGCCCAACACCTGATAATCACCGGCGGCACGTGAGGGCCTATAATTTAAGGATGAGAGGATCCACAAAATCTCATTCACAACCACCATAATCAACCCTTTGTTGTGCCAACAAAAGTACTGCCAATAAGATACACACACACACACACACACACACACACACACACACACACACACACACATATATATATATATATATAGAGAGAGAGAGAGATAAAGAATTTGGTTCAGTTTCGAACACGATTGAGCTCGTTCCTTGGCCACATGGCTGGTACATTTTAGGTAATTGAAAATGAAATTTTGAGTCTACAATTCTATGCTAGTGATTCAATTGGATATATATCTTAATTAAATTGTTGCTAGTTTGTTAATTTGATATTTAACTTTTGATGAAATTTACGTTTAGAAGACAAAGATTAAACTTGAATTTTATGAGTAGGTTTGATAATGGTGGTTGTCATAAATTAAGAGGGCAGAATAAAGATTTAGATCCCGACCATTTCGTATTGCATTTGGAATATGATTGGGTAGGGATGTGCACGGGATCAAAGCCCGCGGGCTTTGGCAAAGCCCGATATAAGCCCATTTAAATGTGAGCTTCACTTTCAAAAGCCCAATATAGCGGGCTTCATGTGGGCTCAAATTGACCGGTGTTTTGCGAGCTTTACACGGGTATTAAGCGGGATCGGGCTTAACGGGCTTACTAATTCACTACGAAGGTGTTTTCTTAAATATGGATAGATCTTCTTCCAAAGTCGTACTCTAATGTTGCTTGTTTGAGCCCGAAACCACATCAATTTGATTGTCGATTCGGTCACCGACCTAGTCCTCCACTTTAATTAATTTTCCCATTCTGTTGCTTCTTTTTCAATATTATGTTCTGTTCTTAAACTCAATTTTTTTTTCTTTTTTAAATTTAAAGTCTTTGACTCACCCTTCCTTCTATTAATTGGGTCTAATCCCGTTTTCATTTTTTCTTACATATTTTTGGATTCAGTGACCCCAAACACAGAAAGCTACAGTTTCACTCTTTTCATTCGTCTTGAATGGACTTAGAAATATTTAGGGCCCGCCACAACCCAAACCTACGGGCCTTTGTCACTTCTAGGCCCAACACTATTACATAGTACGTGGGCCCGGGCTTTATGGGTCGTGCTGTTGCAGGCCTTGCGGGCCAACATGCCATCTGCTCACCCCTGGGATTAGGTGTCAATTTTGATTTTTTTGGGCTTGAAAAATATTTCTTTATCCTTTTTTAAGTTGATAGTCATACAAATGCAAATGCAAATTTGAATGTACATGTATATATAAATTTGTTTGAAGAAAGAACATGTATAAAAATGGACACTTGAATATTTAGCTTTGTTTGTTAATTTTTATTTTTTATAACATTGGTTGGTCAATTATTTTTAAATATTTCTTTTATTCAAGTGTACTATAGTGAACTGTAGTGATGAAATAGACGAAAAAAAAAATGTAGGGTACCCTTATTTACAGGGTATTTTAGTTTTTTGACATTTTTGTCAAATGTAATAGACGGAAATGACTTGAGTGATCACTTTAATTGTAAAGTCAAAGTAAAATGATTAAATTGAGGAAAAAAAAAAGGATAAAGTGAGCTAATTGAATATTTGATAAAAATAGAGCGATGAAATAGCTATTTAAGCCATATTAATTTAATTTATGAAAATTTCTATACACGAGCTAATCCCATAAAGAGACAAAACTACAGGGTCAATTTTGTAGTTTGCCCATCTATACTTGGTTTTATGGTTTTAAGATTTTCTCGCTTTGGTCCTACTAATTTTTCCTCGATCTTTTCTTTTTTTATTTTTTATTATTAGAATAAAATCCTCAAAACCTCAAAATTAATTTGCTAAATAACGATGTCAAATGCACCCTAAATTGTTTCTTAAGAGATGGAGTAATAGCTCTTAACCTAAGCAATTCATTTCATGAAGAAATTTCGTTAGGTGATCCAGCATCTTGTCCAATTTTTAAATGAACCAAAAAGAATTGTAACACATTTGATATTGCAAATTTTGATATTTATAAAAATATTAATCAAAATAAGTGGATAATGTAGTACATGAGTCACGTGACCCACTTAACTATAATTTATGTAGTATTTTAAATAAATACAAAAAATATAAATGGTTGAGTTGGTTTAAGGTGATTGTTCATATTTATAAGGTTGTAGGTTCAAGTCCCATTGGCAATTTTTCCTTGCCAATAACTAAAGTTCTTCTACTAATTTATTTGAAAAATGTTATATACAACAATATCATACATGTAGTACTTAGCTAATATATATATATATATATATATATATATATATAATGACAGAAGCACTTGAGACTGCTATATATAGTAGTTTCCCGCCTAATATAGGTTTCCAAAAATGAAACATCAGATGTAATGTAAACAGCCCTATTAGAAAATGAAAACAAGATTGTCTCTTCATATTTTGGTGCCTTGGGAAGCTGAAAAGATAAATCACTTTTCTTTATAAGCCCTCTTTCTATGTAAGGGTGAGCTATAGTTGCGGTGACCTCCTTCTCTCTCTACCCTCCAATATTGTCGCGGTTGCGTCGGATGTAACCAAATCTTATCTATTTGGAATCAAGGAAAGCTTATACTAAATTTTTAATACGTTCGTTAATTCCATATTTTGATAATATGTCGAATCTTACAGTCATTTAGTTTAGTTTGGTGCTACTTGATGTGATGTTAATGCCTTTGTTTTCTTTCTACAGGGCTCCTTCTTCGGATGGAATGGCTCCACCTTCTAGGTTTCTGTTTCTGTGTTGACCTCTGAACTGGTAGTTAAACATTGAAGGACATTATCTATGTTTGCTATTATGAAATCCCTGCTGAGGATTTTAATACTAATAGAAAAGTCTAAATTTCTATTTAACTTGTATTTATCCGATGATTTCTTATATGCATCAGTATTATCATCGAACTTATAACAGTTCTACTTATCTGGAAGATTTGTTCGGAATGCTTGTTTTCTTCCAGAAGAATGTTAATGACAGAATGTTTATAATCCAGAAACTTATGTTTACATATGCTCTTGATCATTGCTCTAAAGCTTTCCAAGGTTTTTGAAAAGTGGTACATTGACCTTGTGTGTGTTACTTATGAGCTTCATGTATGGAATTTCCCTCGTGGATGTTGCAGTCAATTTTTGATCGAATATTGAAGGTATGGTAGTCCTAAAAGCTATCAAGGGAGGGGGAAAACAAGGGGATTACCCCTTATCAGTCTTACAGTATCCACACCCTCAAGTTCATAAACTATATTGGCCCTTCACCAATATGATCCGCCTTAAAGTAGCGGAGGTGTCCTCGACATTCATCCCACATTGAATTGTCTACACTGGTGCAACTATTTTTAACTACATTCGTCAGCATTGTGTTTGAATTACTTTGTTAGAATTTATGCTAAGTTTATGAAAATCATGGTAGGAAAAAACTGGGGTTTGAAATATTTTGAAATTTCCTCAAAGAAGTTCAACGAAAATTTAATATGTTGTTTCAGATATCATATTGGTTACGTGTGGTGTGATGGGCATTTAAATTTGTTGTTTTCTACTACAACAAAAATGACTTTTAACAACGTTTTTAAAACGTTGTAATAGGGAAAAGACAACGTTTTTTAAAACGTTGTCTAATCCAACGTTGTCATAGGGTGTAGTTTTAGACAACGTTTTGAAAAACGTTGTTGTTTCCATTCCAAGATGAAATTCTATTCTTTTCAGCTTCATTAGACAACATTTAAAAAACGTTGTATTAGACCTTAAAAAAACGTTGTCTTAGATCTAAGACAACGTTTCTTAAAAAACGTTGTAGTAGACCTAAGACAACATTTTTGAAAAACGTTGTCTTAGATCTAAGACAACGTTTTTAAAAACGTTGTAGTAAACCTAAGACAACATTTTTTTAAAAATGTTGTATTAGACCTTAGACAACGTTTTTTTAAAAACGTTGTCTTAGATATATAACAACGTTTTAAAAAACGTTGTCTTAGGTCTATTACAACGTTTTTTAAAAACGTTGTCAATGTTTTTTTGTTTTTTTTTAAATTCCTGGGTAACCTATCCTGTTCTTCCCATTCCCGTCCCCGCACATTCCCCCACATCCACATAACCACCACAAAATTACAAAATTGAAGTTGGCAAAAGAAATTTTTGTATTTAAGACGCAAAAAATTCATCTCTAGTCCAAAATTCTTCATAAATACAGGAAAAGTTTCAATATATCATGGTTACATTACTTGTACAAATTTGAACAAGAAAAAATTATAAGCCAAAACAATGTCCACTTCCCTTTCTTCTCCCTCAGAAAGCAAATCTTGATCTGCTCTTCCATCCACAACATTGCAATGTTGGTCCAAAAATCTCATTAACATCTCACGGCTGCAAGAGTTTGGATAGAAAGGAAAGCATGTCATTCATTTTAATTTATTTTGTAAGTTTTTCGAGAAACATTCTCACCAAGTTTTACAGCTTATGAAGTCAGTTACTTACCCAGGCACCAACTACAAAGAGACTCACTAGGATATGATTGTGCAAGTCTTTCTTTAGCCTTAAAGCATGAATATCAAGGCAGGCAAGTCCAAAACTCCACACAACTTGCAGCCCCATCGCAGCAATTAGATAGCTGAAATCAAAAGACCCTTTGCAATCAGAAAATATTTCGAAATGAAGACTAAAAGGTTGTTTAGGAAAGTCAAAGATCTTTGAAATTGCATTACCAAAAAAAGAAAAAATAAAGCGTCATGACTAGCATATTTCATGAAGAGAACGATTGGTATAAGAACTTCTAAGTGTTGTCATGAAGATGTGGGTTTCTGTGCAGAATAACTAACACTAGCATGTCATATGACTAGTTAAGATTAGTTGTTGAGTTACCAACACATCTAATAAATCAACCTGTCAGAGAAATGGCCCAAAAATGCATATCAAGTCTTAACACTTGCCCTCATATGTGACCTCACTCGCACTTCGGGTGATAAGAAACAAGTGCAAGATGGGATACTTAATTTAGAGTTACCAACTCATCTACAAAGTTTAGGTAGTTAGAGCAACAGCCAACAATGTATATCAAGCCTTAGAAAGCAGCAAGTATAAAATCCTTCAAAAACTGTAACAAATGAAGCAATGAAACAATTATCCAAAAATCTCATTAGCATTTCACGGCTGCAATGAAACAATTATCCAAAATGCATTTTAAAAAACCAAACACACCCACAGTCACATACGCTAATACCCTAAACACACACTAGCACCATTTACACACACTTTGCACCAAACACACCCACACTCACTCTGTTTTTGCCAACAAGTCCCTGTCTGCTCTTTCAAAACTGGAACAGAAGTCTGCTTCTCCACCTCTGACTGGAACAGAAGTCTGCGATGCACAACAATAAGAAGATCATCACAGTTAGGTATCTGCTTCTCCACCTCTCTTAGACTTTGTAAAACCTCCAAAAATACAGAGGCATGTATAAACCCATAGTAATCACTGACCTCACAAACCATCAATTCACCCTTAATAGCATTTGACAATTCAGGGGCTTTATCAGGTAAAGCTTCACATGCATTAGAATCCATTTCCAAAACTGCCATACCATTAGCAGCATTTACTGAAGCCACATTGCTTGTAAGAGCATTAGAACCTTGATTAGCCTGACCAGCATTCACCTGAAATTTAACTCAAATTGCTGAATACAACTTCTATTATCAGACTTAAACATATAAAGTTAGCATTTTCTAACATAAGCTGTTTTTATTTACTAGATAGATCCTAAAAAATTGCTGAATACAACTTCTATTATCAGACTTAAACATATAAAGTTAGCATTTTCTAACATAAGCTGTTTTTATTTCCTAGATAGATCCTAAAACGTGATGCACAGCACTTTACATTTCCAATGGACTGTAATTCCTTCCTTTCCTGTAAATATAGAAGTATGGGAGACCTATTGGATCTGAAGTACTTTGTTAGGCTTTTCCTTGTAAAAGAAATTACTTCGTTGACTTGTACTTTTAACACAAATTTGGCTGTACTGACTTCTCCGACAAAAACATTTTCTTTCTTTCCATCTTGCGTTCTTTTATATCTTTCACTAAAGTTGCATCTGCATTTAGATTCGAAACCAACTTTTCTGACTAGCAACTAAGCAATGCCTATATCATTAGAATATCAATGTCAAACAGTGAAGCATTATGTTATGGAGTGCACAGGTCACATTGAGAAGGAATGATTTGAAACAAATATCGAGGTCTTGAGTAGGCTTCAGAAATACTTACAAGCTGTATGAAAGATACATTTAAACACAATACAAAGTTTTTTCAAGGATATGAGTTACGAGATAATTAGATTTTTCCACGTGGGCCAAGCTTGGGAGGGAGTTGTGGGCGATGTCACCTGTAGATGTAGAGCTGACTGCAAATAGCCTGAATAGTGGAAGGAAATCTTACAAGGAAAGCCCACCAACCAAGCAGTCTCCCGAAATCGAATTCAAAGCCCATTCAAAGAAAAAAGGGTAACATTTCCAAGAACGTATATGAGTCAGCAGTTCCGCATCTAGCAATCCACCAATTCTATTTGGTTCCAAATTTACTCTTAATAATTTTATGCCAAAGGGACTGAAACTCAGAAGGATAGCGCCACAACCATTTAGAGGGCTAAACTGTTTTAAGATTCTGCACCCATTTTCATTCATTCTTGGGTCTGGGCTACTCTGACTGGAATTTAAATGTAGGACAGAGGAGGTGCAAATCGTGGTTGGAGGACTGTAGCTTAGATGATGTCATTTCATTTTTATTGTTATTAACACCGCTTAAATAGATAAGCAAATACGTATTTTCTCTAACACTAAACTAGGTATGCTGCTGTATCACCACAAAAAACGAGGCCAAAAACTTACCATGGGTCCTTGTTATACTATATTTTTCTAAACATTTTGTGGTGGGACATCTCTTCTGATGGTATCAACCTACATTAAAATCTAGTGAGAAAAGCGTCATTTATAACAAGCCATCCTACAGCATATAACAAAATGATGAAATTGGATCTTCAACAGCTGAGTTGAATTAGCACTATGGAAGAAAAATTTCTTCCGCAGCACTCTCAATTCAGCCTTTGTCCAAATCTTGGGGTAGGATGGAATTTCTTCTAGAGTGAAATTAATAAATTATGTTTGAAAGAAGTGGCAACTCGGCAAGGTGATTGTTAATGTTAAACAGAGGAATTGATTACCTAGAGAACTTTCGACCAATTCCATCAGTAGTATTTTGAGACAGGCCACAAAAAACAGAAACATTTCACTTCTACTCAATCGAGAAACAAGAATCTAGTATTCATAAAATTTCAATTTCTTCAGCATCACTCTACGGTATGATACTTCTATGTATCAGAGGTTACTCATATCATGTCAAAAGGTAGTGCTTGAAACAATGTGAAACACTAAAACAAAATTGCATATGACTAAGCTGAACTAAAACAATTTGATTATCCACAAAAAATACAGGTGTAGTAACTGTTGAGAAGTACTAGCTGATTATATGCCATTAGTCTCTTTGGAAGATCTGTAATACTCTACCAGAAGAGTAAGATAACTATGATATGAAATAAGTGGAAACAGTACATACATGATTTCACAAAAACAAAGTTTATGATGAATTAAATCATATTTGGAAAAATAGGCCAAGTAAAGTGCCAGGAACTCTACAAATTCTATAATAGATTACTGAAACTTATAAACTTATTATATGTATATATATATATATATATATATATATATATAATTTACAAGCTTGTTTCCATTAGTAAAAGGAGCAAGGTAGCAAAACACACCTCAAGAAGTAGCCATGTTCAGCTGCAATTCCAAGCTTCCGGCAGGGAGAAAACACATTGCTTAAGCTGTCCCTCCCTCTTCCGCTGACAATAAAGACTGTATTATTTGCATCCCCACAAAGTCTGTTCAGGATTGAGATAACTTCTGCACTTGGAGTTTTAATGATGGAATTTTGGGGCATCACTGTGCCATCATAGTCCAACAGTATTGCCCTCCTTTTAGCCTTAATGTATGACTTGACAATATTATCTATTGAAAGCTTTCTGAAATTAGGATCTAGAGTGACAACTCTGAACCCGAAGCCCAAACCAATTCCTCAGCATCTGTTCCTAAAATGGTCTGCACAAGTTCTCTCCATATCTTGCAAAAAGCTCTTTGATCAATAAGCTACGTCAGAGCTGAAGTAGAGGAGTGTTGAACCACCTCCCAATATCAAAAATTTGAGCAACAAGCCTCTCTTGGTGAATGGAGGTGCAAACGTCTCAAAAAACTTGCTCTGCAATGGCAGATTCAAAAATAAGAGAACTAATAGAAAGATTCATCTTTGAAATTGAAGAGAGTGTCGCATTGCTGGAATGTTATCAATGCCACTCAAACACACAATAGTCTTTTGCATAAAAAATTAATAATTCCGTATTGACAGCACATCTTGCCATGTAATTACTAGACGATTTTACCAATTCCATTTGTAGTCCTTATCATTTCTTAACTACTTAGGAGTCATAATTCTATAACGAGGAATTCTTTTCATTCTTAGTGCTACAAAATGAGTTACTAAAATCAATCAAGCACGACTGACTCAGTAGATATGCAATATTAATTACATCTATACATGAACATAAATGAATTCAAGATTCTGAAATACCAAAATTGACCACTAACCACAGGGTAACTGGTGCAAGAAGATAGACAGTATTGATTAGACAACAAGTGCTTGTTCAGTGTGCAACAACGGCCATTTCATTTTGTACAAATTTCTTTACATGATAGTTCAAATAACAGGGATATAAACCACGATTGTTGCGTACAAAACAAGCAGGAAATAGATTGAGCTAGTGGAAGTACCTGGAGGGAGTTGTAGGGTGAAGGAGCATCAGATCCATACAAGTCCCACTGGCCAGTGGTGTTGCCCAAATCCTCCATATCAAAGTACACACACTTGTCACCATATTTGGCTACCACCTCCCAGTTTGGATGATTTAAAAAACAAATATCATAATTCAACATCAGAGACAGAGCAATGCCAGCAACTTACCTGCAACTTCCCGAATTTTAATGTTGAAGCGATAGAAGGAAGCTGATCGATTTCCCAACCAAGAACCTTACAAATAGCCTGCCCGTATGCTCTCTGTGCTCTCATTTTCTTAGTCTTAGCTATAGTAACTGAATGCTAAATCAATGCCACACAATCCTTAAACCTCTTCCCAAATTTCTCTCCAGCCACCGCAAACCAGACAACGAAATTCACCCCCACCGCCACAATTCTTCTCAATATATCTCTTCACTTCACTCTCCTCTGAACAAATTCAAGAAAAACTTGTACTTGTTTTCACACGGCCCATCATCCTCCATGATATCATCCTCATGACTCTCATCGTCCTCGTCGTCGCTGTCGGCATTGCTCGAGAAAAACTCCTGGACAGCCTTTAATGCCTTTTGCAGGACTTGATTCCAGTTATATCTAGCTAGTTCTTCCGGGGATGGTAAATTTAATGGGAAAAATGTAACAATACTGTCCTTTCTTGGTTACAAAACTCAGTTTATCCTCACATCTCTCCTAGCATTTTATACTTCCAAGTGTGCCAAAGATAGGTGGATATGATCTTTGTTAACTGTCCGTCGCGTGTCAGTAGTTATTGCAATACTGTCCTTTCTTGGTTACAAAACTTAGTTTATCCTCCAAAACTGAAGCTGAAAATGATGAGTCAATTGTTAAGAGGACATCCATAAGGAGAGCTAGGAAGGATGGCCATTCAACTCAGTTCTGATTCTCTATGATTTACTCAACATCATGTATGATGCTAAGTCCAAACACCTCTTTTAATGGTCCCAAGGGATGCCAATTATCCAGTACTAATCAAGTCTCATCATCATTGCAAATTACATGATTTATTCAAGGTCTAGCATCCTCTCTTAAACTTCAAACCTTCTCCATTTCAAAGAGCAATCAGCTGGTACTGACACTCCTACATATACATATGACACCATTTAATACTTTGACAGAAAACTTAAGCACACCTTAACACTATGTAACCAAGTTTCACAAGTTCCAGAACCAACGCTGAATATGTGACAAACAGATCAGTTTTGGTACGGTCATCTCAGCAATTGCTATCCCTAATTATCGAGCAATTGTTATCCCTAATTATCGATTTGTCTTCATGACTATGTAAAATTACTTGAGTTCTAAACAAAGCTAAATTGAGAGGATGATTAATCATACAAAGTTCTAGAAACAATGTTGCATACGTGACAAATGTATCAGTTTTGATATGGTCATCTCAGTAACTGTTATCCCTAATTTTCGATTTGTCTTCATGACTAATGTAAAATTACTTGAGTTTTAAACAAAGGTAAATTGAGATTATAATCAATCATACAAAGTAAAAGACTGCATGGCAAACAAACATATCATACTAAATCGATCAACATAGGACTTCAAACTTGATGAAATCAAGAATTCGTATTGAAGAGTTGAAATTGATAGCAGTATCCTGTAGTGCATATCCAGAAGGTTTTTTTATTTTTTTATTTTTTTTTTGGGGATAGATAGATAAATAACATCCCAATGGGGCAAGTTGAACTGAATACAAGAGACTCTGCACCTAAAATGAACGTTATAATCGATGTTTGGAGGATCACATTACAAACTTCCAGCTTCAAAGGATGTCAATACATAAAGTATTCACTCTTCCTACTTTTGGAAACAAAGAATCTCTCTAAGAAGAATTGATGAAGCTGTGATGATGAGTGCACAAAAGATCAGCCACAAACAGCAAATGACTATATCAAAAGGGAAACCCAGACGATACCCATAGAGCATAATCTTCATGCTCCGATCCAAAAGACTGCCTCAAGAAACACTACTCAGATGGTACTCGCTGCAAGAAAATGCACCGACTACAATTGGAAGGCAAAACTGTCTATAATGGATAATGCATGTCTACCAAACTTTCAGGTGTTCCTCCACCACCACAAATCATGATATAGCCCCAAATCATTGACTACATAGCACCAAATCGTTGACTAGCGCCAAAAAACCGGCGAAGCGCTTCCTTGGATGAATTATCTAACTGGTCATTGGTTAACAAATCAAAAAACAATTTTGTTGTGCATGCATCAGCTGCGAAACCAACACCCCTCATTCTTTCAAGAAGTTGAACTCCCTTTGATATCTCACCAAATCGAATAAATCCCTTCACGATCGTATTATAAGTACATTCATCAGGCAAGCACCCAGTTTCCTTCATTTTGTGGAGCAACTCACTTGCTTCATCCAGTTTACCTTCCTTACAATATCCATTTATCATGACAGTATAGGTATGAACATTTGGTTTTACTCCTCTGGCGAAGAGATTATGAAAGAGCTTCTTCGCAACATTAGGCTTCCCAACTTTCCACATGCCATCGATTAGGGAGGTACATGTAACGATATCAGGAACGAGTCCATTGTTTTCCATAGTTTCTAGCAATGCTAGTGCCTCGTAAAGTCTTTCGTTTTTACACAAGGAATCTATGAGAGTAGTGTAAGTGATGATGTTTGGATTTTGACCACGAGTTTGCATTTTATCAAGAAGCAAACGAGCTTCCCCAAGTCTACCAATTCGGCAAAATCCATCTATAAGAGTAGTATATATAACAACATCAGGAACCAATCCTCGATGAGCCATTTCTCCATAGATGCTCAATGCCTCGTCTATCCTCTTGGTCTTACAATACCCATTGATTAAGGTGCCGTAACTCTTAACATTAGGTGTAACACCTTGGGTAATCATAACATTAAGTAGTTTTAAAGCATCATCAACTTTGCCTATGAGACAATATCCATCCATAAGTGAATTGTAAGTGACAGTATTGGGCTCAACACCTCTTTGGATCATCAGCTCAAGCATATTGTGCGCTTGTATGGCCAACCCTTCTTTACAGTGTGCGTCAATTAAAATGTTATATATGTATACATTTGGATAAATCTGTTTGACTCCCATCTCATGCAATAGCCGCTTAACTTCATCCCACCTACCAATATTAAATAAACCTTGAATCAAGGAGCTGTAGGTAACAATATCAGGTAGGATTCCCTTTCCAATCATTTTGGAAAAGAGCTCTAAAGCTTCAGTAACTCGTTGATCCTTGCAAAGGCTGTCAATGATTGTGTTGTATTGTACTATGCCAGGTTTGCAATTGCAAGTCTCATAGTCTACCATTTTTTGAAGCAAGGAAAGAGCACCGTCAGTGTTACCCGATTTGCACAACCCATTCATAACAGTTCCGTATGTAACTAAATCCGGTTGGAAACCAAGTTCCAGAATTTGATGAAGTAACTTAATGGCCAGAGGGAGGTTACCAACAAAGCAAAGTCCCCTGGCGAGAGTATTGAATGTAACAATATCTGGTTCAAAACCGAGTTTCATGATATTACCCAACATGGAGAAAGCGAAATCCACCCTCTCCAAGTTGCAAAAGCAGTTAATTGCAATGTTAAATGTATAAATGTTGGGCCTGACCAAAGGTTTGAAACCCAAAAGGTGAAATTTTCGAATTAGGGAAATGGGAGAGGAATGAAACTTCAACTTTGCAATTGAAGCCAAGATTTGATTCAATTGTTGGATACGGGGAAGTGGGCGGCTCTGAGCCAACTGATGGAACTTAGCTACGGCATGGTCCAGGTCATTGAAACTAGTATTACGATTAACAGAAGAATTTGTAGAAAGGAAGGAAGAAGGAATAGAGAGAAGATGGGGAAATGAAGGAGGGATGGGCAGATTACCTTTATTCCATTTAAAAACAAAAACAGCCCTAGCAGCTGCCTTCCTCAGATCTCCACCACCAACAAGCCCCATCTCAGCGGCCGGCCTTGTTCAGATCTCCAACACTTATATAGGCTATTACCTACTACTTTGCTAAAGCCCAAAGCTTTCTCTGGTAATGTAAACGGTGGTGGATCTCCACTAAAGTGCACTCGCTTAGTTTATTGAGTGGCACCACCAATTTCTATTAAAACACCCCTAAAATAAATTATAAAAATATTATTATTCTATTAAACATAAATACCCTTTTACTACTAAATACACCTATCTTTATATTTCGACACATACTAAACCTCTAAATACACCATTTACCTTCTTTTTTTTTCTTTCTTCCCCACCCCTCCCCCTTCTCTCTCCAGTTAGAGCTGTCAAAA
The DNA here is from genome assembly GCA_016624345.1 of Platycodon grandiflorus. Taxonomy (NCBI): domain Eukaryota; kingdom Viridiplantae; phylum Streptophyta; class Magnoliopsida; order Asterales; family Campanulaceae; genus Platycodon; species Platycodon grandiflorus. The sequence continues at coordinate 29,418,120 of CM028368.1, forward strand.
CGGACTGGCGGGCCGGGTTGGCCCGCAACCCGTCATAACCCGCCAACAAACGGGCCAGAACGGGCTAACCCGCCAAATAGGCGGTCCTGGAACTGCCCAACCCAACCCAACTGTTGTATTTAGTTTAGATTTGCTTGAATCCATAACCTAAGTCTAAGACAAGGTGACTAATGGGCCTGCGTGTCTGTTAGTGTGGCAACTTGTACTTAGGCATAGCTTGAATAGCTCAGGGTTGCTTTTTGTATAAGTCTTGAAGAAGAACAGCCTATAGGACATCGGACACTCTCTGCACAATAAGCAAAATCTTGATTCAGCGGTTTTCCTTTTAATATCGGACAAGCTCATGACGGCAAAGCTTCATCAGCAATGTTGAAGATCTCAAGATCGCCCGATAGATATCTGCCGAAGATATACCCCAAATTAGAAGATCTCATTAAATACGATACAACGTTAACCTGCAACTCTTATTTAATGAAGATTTCCATTCTCGGCAAATACTCAGAAAAGGACATTTCTCCTGCAAGCGCAGACCGCCTATTTTTGGTAAAAAGTCAGGAGACAGACTGCAAGTTGCAGGACAGCCTATCAGGAGTCAACAACCAGATTAGAGCATTAATTGCTCTTAAATTCAAATTAGAAGATCTCCAACGGCTCCAAGCTTCCTTCTACATATAAAAGAAGACTTCATTGCTGCATTAAAAAGATCTCAACCACTCCAACTACTGAATCTCCATTGTCTTCAAGTTCTTAAAAGTTTAAACGTCCTATTTATACTCAGTCATTGAAGAGCTTCACTCTTAGACGATCAGTCCATTAAAAGCTCTTCATTGATAGCAACACCTAGCTTTCATAGCTCACGAGAATTATATCTTATAGATATTAATTCTCCCACACAAACACTTGGTCAACAAAATTTTTGTACACAATCCATTAGCAATTTAGTTTGTAAAATATCTAGTGGAAAAACATAGTACACGATTTTCAAATCCAAAGTTGACCACTTTGGTTGTGGACGTAGCACTTATTTATAAGTGTGAACCATATTAAATACTCTGTCTATCTGTGTGATTGTGGATTATTTATGTTGCTATAAATTTCCAGATTTCCAAACTGTTAAGAACTGCTGATCTTGTCTTGTGAAGATCAGCCATTCTTAAGCTTGTCCTATGCTTCACAAGTCTTCCGCCTGCAAAATCTTTTTAAAATCTAAGTGAAGCAAGATTTTTGATTCATTTTCAAAAATAGGAGATAGGCTATTCAACCCCCCCCTTCTAGCCTATAGTGAGCAACCTTGGACCTAACAATTGGTATCAGAGCGTAACTCTTTGAAAACTTGTTTTTTCCAAGATTAACCTCTTGAGAGATTAAAGATCATGGCTGCTCACCAAATGTTGGAAACATCAAACGTGAACCATTGTCCAGTTTTGGATGAAGTTCACTTTGACATCTGGAAAGATAAAGTCAAAAGACATATGAACTCAATTGACAAACGTTTGTGGAAATGTGTCACAGATGGACCCAGAATTCCAATGAAGCCAAACACACTGGCCACGGTAGATCCAACTGCTGAACCCGAAGTTCCAAAACCAGAAGAAGAGTGGGATGATGAAGACAGGAAGAATGACGCTCTGGATGGAAGGGCGATCAACATTATTACCAGCTGTGTGGACATAAGCACGTACCAGCAAATTATCAATCTGGACACAGCAAAAGAGATGTGGGAAGCCATCCTTGAATATCTGGAAGGTGATGGTGAGACAAAGAACAACAAATTATACACCTTCATCCAGAAGTTTGACTCCTTCAAAAAGGATCCCAAAGAATCTCTGCGAAGCGCCTATGACAGATTCTATGAGGTAGTCAACTCTTGCTACTCCTTAGGAAAGAAGTATGAAAAGAAAGAAATAAACATGAGATTTCTAAATGCACTAGGCAGTCTATGGCATGTAAAAATTACTGCCATGAAAGAGTCAAAAGATTTAAACAAATTGACTCTTAGAAACCTTTATGCTAGTCTATCAGTCGATGAGCTTGAAATTCAACAAGCTCAAGAGATGGAAAAGAATTTCAAAAACTTGTCATTACCAGCCATGTCTACTGAACCTTCATGCTCAACACCTGGTGAAACCCCATCCACATTATCCAGTGATGGTGATGATATTCTTTCTGACGATGCATTTGCTATGTTTGTAAAGAAATATCAACGTTTCAAAAGGTTCAATAAGTCATCCTCACACAGACAGTCTTCTCACAAGACTGCGGTTCCTCATAAAACAGCTGCTCAACCTAAAAGCTTTACTCCTTATAAATCAGGAGACTATCAAAAGGATAATGAGCTTGTCTGTTTCAACTGTAGGAAACCAGGCCATTTTGCCTCACAATGTCCAAAGCCAAAATATGAACTTTATAAGAAACGTCCCGAATCCAAATTTCAAAAACAAAAAGGGATGGTAGCTGAGGACATTGATGAGAGCAATCTGCCTACATGGTGTGACACTGACACTGATGAAGAGGACTCCTGTGACTTTGCTGAAGAAGCAAACTTATGCCTTATGGCCAAGGAGTCACTACATGATTCAGTGAGGTCACTACCATTTCAGCAAGATGATAGTGATGATGATGATGATCTCAATGACCCATCAAAGGGAGAGCTCATTAAAGCAAACAAAGATATGCTGGAAGAGTTTTTAAAATTCAAAACTGCCTATGTAAAACTAGCCAAGAAGCATGAGCTAGCTGTCTCTGAGAAATCAACCTTGATGTCTAAGATCAAAGATCTTGATAGACAGCAAGCTGAGAGTATCAAAATACAAAAAGAGAACAAAATCTTGACTGAAAAAGTGGATTTCCTACTTGAACATATAAAAAGGATAAATTCTGAGAAAGATGACCTTCAAAAGGTTGTCAATACTTGGAATAACTCTAAAGGAAACTTTGATACCATTCTTTCAAACCAAAAATATCTTGACGACAAAACTGGTATTGGTTTCCAAAGTGAGTTCAAGGTAGGAAGTCCTTCTGGTTCTCAAGAGGATGAGACATCTGAGGTGATTTCTGAAGAATTGGCTGTCGAAGTTTCTTATGACCAACAGTCTTCAAAAAGGCAAGGGCTTGGCTTTAACAAAGTCTCTTTTGTTTATTCCAAGAAGGCAAAAGACCAGTCCAAGGGTAAGCAACCTGCCAAAAATAACTCTGCTAATAGGGAGTCTAAGCAACAGAGACCTGCTGTTAGTCATCCTAAGAACACTGGGATGATTGATGAAAAGTCAAAAATCACTCAACTCAAGCCTATTAAATTTGTCAAAGGCAAGACTGCTAATCCCAAACCGCCTATAAAAGAAGAAAGGAGTGAACACGTAGATAAAAAGTCTAAAGGAGTTGTGCTGTAAATGCAAAATCATTGATAAAAGGTCTACCTATGGCAAGCCTAACATCAATAAGAAAAGGCATTATCAGCCTAAATCCTATAGGCCAGTTATCAGACCAAAGGTCATTCCAACGACTGCTGAAAATAAGAAACCTCAAAAAGAAATCATTACTTATGTTGAAGGTCTTCACAAATGCTCTTTCTGCAAAGGTCATGGTCATAAGATTCATGAATGCCTTCTGAGATTCACACCTAAATCTAAAGGATTTACTTCTCCGAAGGTTAAACAGGTGTGGGTCCCAAAAGGTCGCTAACCTTGTGGACCCAAAAATAAAAGGGGACCATATTCTTAAATGTCTATATTTCAGGAATGCTTCATGGCTGTCAATGAAGAAGAGAAGGATCTATGGTATCTAGACAGTGGCTGCTCTAAGCACATGACTGGTGATCCAAATCTTCTATCAAATATTGTTGAAGCAAAGGGTCCCTCAGTCATTTTTGGAGATAACTCAAAATGAAAAACAATAGGCTATGGTAGCATAGTGAGAGGAAACCTCTCCATCAGATATGGAAATTCAGCCAACAGCTGGTTATGGCACAAAAGGCTTAGCCATCTCAACTTCAAATACTTAGAGAAGCTATCAAAAGACAATCTAGTTGTGGGTTTGCCTAAAATATCAACTGAACCATACAGTCTCTGCAAAGCATGTCAACTAGGCAAAATGCACAAATCTTCATTCAAAAGCAAGCCTTGCCTATCAACTTCAAAACCTCTGCAACTGTTACATATGGACTTGTTTAGACCTGTCTCTACTACAAGCCTCGGAGGCAGCAAGTACACACTTGTGGTAGTTGATGATTACTCAAGATTTACCTGGGTAGAAATGATGTCCTCCAAAGATGAAGCATACGACATCATCACTGAACTCTTCAGAAGATTACAAACTCAAAAGCTGGATGATATCTCCGATGTGAGATCCGACAATGGAACAGAGTTCAAGAACAATGGTATTGCCAAGTACTGTGATGATCATGGAATTGATGAGCTCGTAATTGTATATATTTTTCCCCATGTTTTGTCCCCAATTTATATGAATTTTATATTTATATGGCCCTAGGAATTGCTATAATGTGATTTTATTTTGTTTCAGGTCAATGGGCATGAATGCAAGCTTTGAAGGATTAATTCATAGCAAATTGGGAAGATTTAAGGCAATTCATAAAGTCTTGGAAAGTTTGAAGCCATTTAATCAAGGTCCGTTAGCCCTCCGTTAGAGATTTGCAAAGCAAAGGACTAAACTGAAAGAGCAAAGAGGCTAACGGAGTCTAACGGAGCTGACTTGGGACTAGAATGCAAAGCCTGGGAGGATAGGTACTGCGCCTCGCTTTTTGAAGAACTCAGGGGCACCGGAGCAATAATCAAAATCCAAGGGGCACCGCTGCAAGGAGCTCAAAGTTGCTCCTCAATGCGCTGTCCAGCCAAGAAGCCGCCACGCGTCCAAGCCCAGCTCCAGCGACCCGCGTGTTCTAGAAGCGGAGCTCCAGATCCGGCCCAGTCTGTTCCTGCCCGTTTTCCTATCAGGTTGGCCCGTTTTGCCCATGGATGGTCCGCGGTTATCCTTTGATGGGCGCCCCTTTTCCTCAACCAAACCCAAGATCCATTTCCTCCATTTTTCAGCCGAGTCCCTTTGTTTTTTAAATGTAAAAAGCCTGTCCAAATGTCTAAATTGCCCTTCCTTAGCTTGTGGAGTACTCTAAATTGTGGGAGATCATTCTCAAAAGGGAGAGGATATCAGTTTAGAAAAAACGCACGAACGTAGAGAAAAAAGAGAAGAAAAAATAGTAGCCCACTTTTGGGGTTTTCTTCATCTCTTCATTAGATTTTGTCAAGGAGTGCCAAGGGATTCTCACTAAAATCTCCATTGAAGTATTGTATCTTATACTCTTTAATTTTAATATCATTATGCAATATTTTCTTGGAATATTTGTGTGTGATTTCTCTTGCATTATGAGCTAAATATTTATGGTTAGGATTGTGATGAATCTCTAATTTTGAAGCATGCTCTAATATTTCTCCCTCTCTCAAAATAACTATAATTTATGCTAGGGTTACTATTTTGTGCACTTAATGCTTCTAATTACCTGATCAATAATTAGATGATTTTGGGAGTGTTTCGGATCCGCGAGAGCTACCTTTACATTCCGGACCTAGCAATTTAGTTGTTGATGTTTTGTAGCATAGAAATATAGCACAAAACCCGATAGCCATTTTTGAGGACTTGTGTTTATTGCAATTTTCACACTCTATCTATAAGATGCGAGAGCCCGTAGGTAGGTGTGGAGATTAGGGTCGCTATAAGATGCGAGAGCCCGTAGTGACTAAAATTGTGTCCTCGGTTACCCTTAATAAATTGTAAAAATTGAGAGAGAGTGGATTAATTGAGCATGTGGATAAATGGAGTGAAATTACAATCCTAGCCTTATCACCCTTGATAATTTAAATCTGTCAATTGCGTGTGTTTGGTAATCAATATTTCTTGCTCACTTTTAATTGCTTAAAATTAGTTTACTCGTTAAAAAATATTCGATTGTTTAGATAAAGTCATTAAATCCACAATTTTAGTACTTAGGAAAATATACGCCGAAATTGTCTCTGTGGGATCGATACTTGTGCTCACGCACTGTATTACTTGTGGACGACCGGGTACTCTTGCCCGTTGCACTTTTCGCCCGTCAAGTTTTTGGCGTCGTTGCCGGGGACAATTTAGTTTATTTTCCTGATATTAATACCAAGGATTTGTGGCTTTAATTTAGACGCATTTAATTTTATTGTTCATCTAAAATCTTGGTTGGAGTTGCTTTGCAAAATTCTTTGCAGGTTTATGCTAGACCGAAGTCAAGGTTCAGTTCCATTCAATCTTGACCCGAAATCGAGCACACATTTCGAATTCGAAGAAGGCAAGCAATGGCTAATCAAGGAAATGAGGAAGCGGCCCAAAGAACATTAAGGGAATTTGCGGCGCCATCAATGGAAGGTTTTCAAGACAAGTATACGGAGACCGACGTTGATGCAAATAATTTTGAACTCAAGCCCGCTCTTATTCAAATGGTGATGGCAAAGCGGTTTATGGGTTTGCCGAATGAAAATGCAAGTTCACATCTCAAGAATTTTCTCCAAATTTGTGACACATTCAAGTATAATGGGGTATCTCCGGATGCAATTCGCCTCCGACTATTTCCATTTAGTTTGGGGAAGTTGCAAGTGATTGGTTATCATCTTTGCCGACAGTCCATGACTACTTGGGATGCGGTGGCTCAAAAGTTTCTTGAAAAATATTTTCCACCCGGCAAAACAAACAAAATGAGGAATGACATCACTGGTTTTACACAATGGAGTGGGGAATCTCTTTATGAAGCTTGGATGCGGTACAAGGATCTACTCCGACAGTGCCCTCATCATGGACTTCCCAAATGGATGATTGTGCAAACATTTTACAATGGGGTTGAGCCTACCATCCGTTGCACCATCGATGCGGCGGGTGGAGCTTTGATGGGAAAACCGGTTGATGCCGCTTATGAATTGTTGGAAGAAATGGCAAGCAACAATTATCGGTGGGGTGGTGAAAGACACACTCAAGAAAGCAGAGTCAGAAATGGATAGGTTTCAAAAGCTGGAAGCTCAAGTGGCAATGTTAACAAAAAGATTGGAAGGATCCACTATCCAACCCGTACAAAGGTGTGAGCTTTGCCAAGGTAACCATGCTTCGGATGTTTGTGCTTTAAATTCTGAATCAGTCCAATTTATTTCCAATTATAATAGAAATAATAATCCATATTCGAGCACGTACAATCCCGGTTGGAGAAACCACCCAAATTTTTCTTGGAGTACTAACAATACAGGTACATCTCAACAACAAAGCTTCCCGAATCAAAACCGGATGAATGCACCACCACCGGGCTTCCAACACTCACAAGCCCAAGTGAACAACAATCCTTCTCCGGATGATATCATGTCTCTTTTCAAGCAACAACAAGCTCACATGGAAAGTATGATGACAAAGAATTTTGAGCAGATGACGAAGAGTATTGTATCAGCACTTTCTTCTAGGCCTCAAGGGAGTTTGCCGAGTGATACTGAGCCAAATCCAAAGGGTAAGGAGCGTTGTATGGCAGTCACTACTCGAAGTGGAAAAAGCTCAGGGGTTGACATTGAGAATTGTGAAGCCAAAATTCAAGAAAATAATGAAGATGGAAAGGCAGACAATGAGCAGCATGTCCCACCGACTCTCCCTAATGTTGCACCACCTCCTGCCGATGTTCGAAAGATATTTCCACCTCCACCTTTCCCTCAAAGGCTCCAAAAGAAATCTGATGATCAGCAGTTTACAAAATTTCTTGAGATTTTCAAGTCCCAGCGAATCAATCTTCCTCTTCTCGATGCTTTACAGGAAATGCCAAAGTAAGCAAAATTTTTAAAAGATCTTGTCACAAAGAAGAGGAGATTGGAGGACCATGAAACTATTGCTTTGACGGAGGAATGTAGTTCGATGCTCAGTCACAAGCTTCCTCCAAAATTAAAGGATCCGGGGAAATTTACTATTCCTTGCACCATTGGTGAGCTTCATGTGGGTAAAGCTCTTTGTGATCTTGGTTCGAGTATCAATCTTATGCCGCGGTCCATTTTTCAAAAGTTGGGGCTCAGTGAGCCTATGCCTACATCAGTGATACTTTAACTTGCGGATCGCTCTATGGTTCGACCAAGGGGTGTGGTAGAAAATGTCTTGGTGAAGGTTGATAAGTTTATTCTTCCGGCAGATTTCATTGTGCTAGACATGGAGGAGGATAGGGAAGTACCGATTATCCTTGGGCGACCATTCCTTGCCACCGGGCAGACTAATATTGATGTTGCAAAGGGTGAATTGACAATGAAGGTTCATGATCAAACCATCACCTTCAACATGAATGATGCAATGAAATATCCGTTCGAGGAAGGAGAATGTTCAAGGGTTGATGTTATCCATGATTGTGTGGAAGAGGTATTTCGGGAAAACTATCCAAAGGATCCGGTTGAGCAAATTCTTGTGAATGAAAATTTTGGCGAAACCGAAGAGGTAATGGAAGCAAAAGCTCAATTTGATTGTCAATGGGGTGAAGTGATTCCGAGATCGAAATGGGTTCCACTAGAGTTAACAAGGGATCCTTCAAAGTCTATGAAGCCATCATGTGTCGAGCCACCAACTTTAGAACTCAAGCCACTTCCTAAACATCTCAAGTATGTATTTTTGGGAGATTCTAACACTTTACCTGTTATTATCTCTTCTTCTCTTAATGATGTGCAGGAAGAAAAATTATTGCGGGTTCTTAGGGAGCACAAGGAAGCAATTGGTTGGACATTGGCGGATATCAAAGGCATAAGCCCCTCTCTTTGCACTCATAAAATTTATCTTGAAGAAGAATACAAGCCATCAGTTGAAGCGCAAAGGAGACTTCATCCACCAATGAAAGAAGTGGTAAAGAAAGAGATCATCAAGTGGCTCGATGCAGACATCATTTATCCTATCTCCGATAGCAAATGGGTGAGCCCGATTCAATGTGTTCCGAAGAAGGGGGGCATGACCGTGGTAACTAATGATGATAATGAGCTCATTCCTACAAGAATAGTGGTGGGTTGGCGTGTTTGCATTGATTATCGAAAGCTCAACAAGGCCACTCGCAAAGATCATTTTCCTCTCCCTTTCATCGACCAAATGATTGATCGGTTGGCATGCCATGAGTTCTATTGTTTTCTTGATGGGTTCTCCAGTTATCATCAAATTGAAATTGCTCCTGATGATCAAGAGAAAACTACATTCACGTGTCCGTATGGTACTTTTGCTTTTAGACGGATGCCTTTTGGGTTGTGTAATGCACCCGCTACATTTCAAAGGTGTATGATGTCTATCTTCTCGGATATGGTGGAGCAGCAAATTGAGGTATTCATGGATGATTTTTCGGTATTCGGGGATAGCTTCGACGCATGCTTGCATAATCTTTCTCGAGTTCTTCAAAGGTGCAAGAAAACAAATCTTGTGTTGAATTGGGAAAAGTGTCATTTCATGGTAACCGAGGGTGTGGTTCTAGGCCACAAAATTTCTTCAAGTGGGATTGAGGTTGATCGAGCCAAGGTTGATGTGATTGAGAAATTGCCTCCTCCAACAAATGTGAAAGGTGTTCAAGTTTCTTAGGCCATGCAGTTTCTACCGGCGATTTATAAAGATTTCTCCAAGATTACTAAGCCTTTATGTAATCTTTTGGAGAAGGATGTGCCCTTTCTCTTTGATAGTGATTGCTTGTTGGCCTTTGAAAAATTGAAGAAGGCTCTTGTTACCGCTCCCATTGTTGTCACTCCGGATTGGGAGAAGCCTTTTGAGCTCATGTGCGATGCTAGTGATTATGCCATTGGGGCCGTGCTTGGTCAACGAAGGAACAAAATTTTCATGCAAGCAAGACCTTAAATGAAGCTCAAGTTAATTATGCCACCACCGAAAAGGAATTTCTTGCTATAGTGTTTGCCTTCGACAAGTTCCGTTCTTATCTTCTTGGAACCAAGACGGTAGTCTACACCGATCATAGTGCCATCAAATTCATTTTTGCAAAGAAGGATGCAAAGTCGAGATTGATTAGATGGGTTCTTCTTCTTCAAGAATTTGATGTGGAGATAAAGGATCGAAAAGGGGTAGAGAATCAAGTTGCCGACCACTTGTCAAGATTGGAGCAAGATGAAATTACAAAGGATCACGGTATGATCAAAGAATCTTTTCCGGACGAGCATCTTTTCTCTATTTCTTTCAAGGAGGTTCCTTGGTACGCCGACTTTGTGAATTATATCGTGAGCAATGTATTGCCGCCGGATTTGTCTTATTCCCAAAGAAAGAAATTTCTTCATGATGTTAAATTTTATTATTGGGATGAGCCCTTCTTGTTCAAGAAAGGAGAGATCAAATTTTGCGAAGATGTGTGCCTAAAGAGGAGCAAGAGTCTATCTTACTCCATTGTCATTCTTCTTCTTATGGAGGACACTTTGGAGGTTTCAAGACGGCAACAAAAGTGCTTCAAAGTGGGTTCTTTTGGCCTTCACTCTTTAAGGATGCTCATGAGTTTGTGGTTCGTTGCGATCGTTGCAAAGGACGGAAATATTTCAAGCTTCATGAGATGCCTCTCCACGGTATTCTAGAGGTAGAAAATTTTGATGTGTGGGGTATTGATTTCATGGGTCCTTTTATATCTTCTTTTGGCAACCTCTACATTCTTCTTGCGGTGGATTATGTTTCAAAGTGGGTTAAAGCCGTGGCATTATCTACTAATGATGCTCGGGTTGTTACAAAATTTCTCAAAAAGAATATTTTCACTCGCTTTGGTACACCTAGAGTCATTATTAGTGATGGCGGATCTCACTTTTGTAACAAGTTGCTCGAAGGGATTTTGGCAAAGTATGGTGTGAAGCACAAGGTAGCAACGCCTTATCATCCTCAATCATGTGGGCAAGTGGAAGTTTCGAATCGGCAAGTAAAGCAAATTCTTGAGAAGGTGGTGAATCCTTCACGGAAAGATTGGGCTCAAAAGTTAGATGATGCATTATGGGCTTATCGAACGGCGTTCAAAACACCTCTTGGTATGTCTCCATATCAACTAGTGTTCGGGAAAGCTTGTCATCTTCCGGTTGAGGTTGAACACAAAGCATATTGGGCCATTTGAAAGCTTAATTTTGATTTGCAAGCCGCCGGTGAAAGAAGATTGCTTCAATTGGAGGAATTGGATGAGTTTCGTCTTGATGCATTTGAGAATGCGAGAATATATAAGGAGAAGACAAAGAGATGGCATGACTCGAAAATCAAAGTTCGAACTTTTGAGCCGGGGCAAAGAGTTCTCCTTTATAATTCTCGTTTGAAACTTTTCCCGGGAAAATTGAAGTCGAGGTGGTCGGGCCCTTTTTCGGTGGTGAATGTTTATCCCCACGGTGCGGTGGAAATTGAAAAGTTGGAAGATCACACTACTTTCACGGTTAATGGGCATCGTCTTAAGCATTATTTTGGAGGGGCCATCCCTCGCGACAAGGCATTCATCCCTCTCACCGACCCACCCAAGGAGCAAGAAGCGTAAGACGTCAAGCTAACGACGGTAACTTAAAAAAATAAAAAAAGTTTTTATTTTCTCTTCCCTACTCATTTTATTTTATGTTGTGTCGCTTTTTGAAGCCCTCTCGAATTTGTAAATTTCTAGGGAGGTGTACATAGAGTCCCCTCACAAAGATATTTTTGCCTTTTGCTTTGATGAGGGTTTGCATTTAATTTTATATACTTTTGCCCTTACTTCTAATGGTGATTTTTGTGAAATGATTGTTTTCTCTCCCAAGAGCTTAAATGTTGGTGCAGGAGTAAATCTCTAAGTTTGGGGGTGGCTCGGGCATTCTATGGAGTGGATTTTTCATGGCTTGGACGACATTGCGGGAGTTTTCTCTTCCCTCCTCATTTATATGCAATTTTATAAACATTGGGACAATGTTTATCTTTAAGTTGGTGGGGTTGAGTTTTTGCAAAACTCTTTTGCCTTGAATATTTTTGAAAAATTTAGACTTTTTGGTCCATGCTTGTTGCTTTGTAGTTGCAATTCTAGGGTTGTTTATATGATAGCCTAGAATATTGTTGGGATTCTCATGTTAATTTATCTCAAGCATGCTTCTCAAGTTCATGGTGCATGTAAGTCTTGATTTTCTTTGAGTGCTATCTAGCGAAGGCTTATGCTATTCATAAAGAGCTTGGTAGAGTGAATGTTGAGTGAAGGATTATTTGAATGCCATGTTTGACTATCTTCAAAGCGAAGCATGATCATTGTAGCAATTTTGATATGATTTAGGCCATCTTTGGATCGATTGAGCCTTTCTTTCCTACCCATTTATCATGAATCCCTAGTGTCCCATTTGAGCCTTATTCAAAGAATGGCGTGTGCCTAGAGCACACATCGACCCCCATTCGACTTCATTTCTATCACCCGCATCGACCTATCCCGTGAACCTAAACACTTTTATCCAACCCTTTGAGAGAGCATGAATTGGAATGAATTGTCACATTATATCTTGGAGGGTGTGTTTTGTTCATGGAAGTGCTTGTTCTTAATCTTCTCGATGCCAAAGTGTGAGAAAATTGTTGTTGAGGTGGGATTGAAAAGTCTTGAAAAGCCTCTTGAAAAAAAAAAAGGGCGATTTGAAAAAGGTCAAAAAGGCCATTTGTTCTTCATCATTATCAAATTGGAGAAAATCAAAGGGAGTTTCTAATTTTGGGGTAGTTGAGATGCTTCTTGTTATTGAAAATTTTGGTTGTTGAAGCAAGTTGTGTGGTTCTAAGAAGAATGAGTCTATTTTTAGGCAAGTGTTGATTTGAAGACTCCTATTTTATGCTCTCTTGCTTTGTTATATCATATCTCTTCTTTGTTAGCCCCAACTTTGGCCCAACATTACAAACTTGAAAAGTCCTAATGATCATGTTGCTACTTATGGTTGTGTTAGCAAATTCCTTTTGAAAGCATGGTTTAAAATTTCCTTGTGTGAGATTCATATATATTTATTGCCTTGCTCGCCTTGATTGCATAATCTCAGCTAGACTAAGTACTTGGAGATTTGTTAGCTTTACATTGATTCTTGAGTTGTGAATGGGATGGATTTATTAGCTTGAGAATCTTGATGGGTTCTTGCTATCATGTTTTCAACCCCAAAGAGGAGTTCTATAATGTAATGAGCATGATGTTTTAAGCAAGTTTTCTTCCCGAGCTCATGTTTCTTGTTATATCTACTCTTTGCTCGAGGACGACCAAAGTCTAAGTTTGGGGGTGTTGATGAGCTCGTAATTGTATATATTTTTCCCCATGTTTTGTCCCCATTTATATGAATTTCATATTTATATTGCCCTAGGAATTGCTATAATGTGATTTTATTTTGTTTCAGGTCAATGGGCATGAATTCAAGCTTTGAAGGATTAATTCATAGCAAATTGGGAAGATTTAAGGCAATTCATAAAGTCTTGGAAAGTTTGAAGCCATTTAATCAAGGTCCGTTAGCCTCCGTTAGAGATTTGCAAAGCAAAGGACTAAACTAAAAGAGAAAAGAGGCTAACTGAGTCTAACGGAGTTGACTTGGGACTAAATGCAAAGCCTGGGAGGATAGGGACCGCGCCGCTTTTTGGAAGAACTCGGGGGCCCGAGCAACAATCAAAGTAAGGGGCACCGCCGCAAGGAGCTCAAAGTTGCTCCTCAATGCGCCGTCCACCCAAGCCGCCACGCGTCCAAGCCCGCCTCCAAATGACCCGCGTGTTCTAGAAGCGAGCCCGCATCCGGCCCACTGCTCTCCTCGCCCGTTTTTATCAGTTGGCCCGTTTTGCCCATGGATGGTCCGCTGCTATCCTTTGATGGCGCCCCTTTCCTCAACCAAACCCAAGATCCATTTCCTCCATTTTTCAAATGAGTCCCTTTGTTTTTTAAATGTAAAAGCCTGTCCAAATGTCTAAATTGCCCTTCCTTAGCTTGTGGAGTACTCTAAATTGTGGGAGATCATTCTCAAAAGGAGAGGAGATCAGTTTAGAAAGAAAAACGCACGTAACGAGAAAAAAGAGAAGAAAAATAGCAGCTCACTTTTGGGGTTTTCTTCATCTCTTCATTAGATTTTGTCAAGGAGTGCCAAGGGATTCTCACTAAAATCTCCATTGAAGTATTGTATCTTATACTCTTTAATTTTAATATCATTATGCAATATTTTCTTGGAATATTTGTGTGTGATTTCTCTTGCATTATGAGCTAAATATTTATGGTTAGGATTGTGATGAATCTCTAATTTTGAAGCATGCTCTAATATTTTTCCTCTCTCAAAATAACTATAATTTATGCTAGGGTTACTATTTTGTGCACTTAATGCTTCTAATTACTTGATCAATAATTAGATGATTTTGGGAGTGTTTGGATCCGCGAGAGCTACCTTTACATTCCGGACCTAGCAATTTAGTTGTTGGTGTTTTGTAGTATAGAAATATAGCACAAAACCCGATAGCCATTTTTGAGGACTTGTGTTTATTGCAATTTTCACACTCTATCTATAAGATGCGAGAGCCCGTAGGTAGGTGTGGAGATTAGGGTCACTATAAGATGCGAGAGCCCGTAGTGACTAAAATTGTGTCCTCGGCTACCCTTAATAAATTGTAGGAATTGAGAGAGAGTGGATTAATTGAGCATGTGGATAAATGGAGTGAAATTACAATCCTAGCCTTATCACCCTTGATAATTTAAATCACAATTGCGTGTGTTTGGTAATCAATATTTCTTGCTCACTTTTAATTGCTTAAAATTAGTTTACTTCCTGTTAAAAATATTCGATTGTTTAGATAAAGTCATTAAATCCACAATTTTAGTACTTAGGAAAATATACGCCGAAATTGTCTCTCGGGGATCGATACTTGTGCTCACGCATCATATATTTGTGGACGACCGGTACTCTTGCCCGTTGCACTTTTCGCTC